>JAJGRX010000711.1:755000-947500 GCA_025461125.1 Carex kokanica | reverse complement strand
CGTTATCCTTCCAAGGGAGTCCCCTGGGTTCTAACTCTAGTCTTTGAACCGTTGCCAAGCCTCGATCGTTAGCCGAAGTATTTGGAGTACTTACATGCATTATTCTTCTCACACAATGATGCAATGACTTAACACCTTTTGGTATGTGGAGATCATTGGCATAGAGTAGACATAACTATGTATGCAATGATACAATAAAAATGAATTTAAAGTGCAAAGGAAAACTAAAACCATAATATAAACAAAATATAGACATATATTGAAACATAATTAAGAAGAGGAGGGATCCAATTACACCTTTTTTGGTGACACACTTTGACACCTACCATTTTCAAATTTCAAATAGTCGATTCAAACCATTCAACATGATGAATATATTAAAATGTGCTTGGAGATCAAATTTTACATTTTTTTGAATTTTTTTGCTATTTATTAAGATGGTTACAAAAATCGTTGTTTTCAGACCATTGAAAAACAGCGATTTTGTAACCATCTTAATAAATAGTAAAAAAATTCAAAAAAATGTAAAATTTGATCTCCAAGCACATTTTAATATGGTGATCATGTTGAACGGTTCGGATCGACTGTTTGGATTTTGAAATCGCAAAATTGACCTATATAAAAAACGGTGTCATGATGTGTCACCAAAAAAGGTGTAATTGGATCCCTCCTCAATTAAGAATTCAAGTACAACCCTCACCCTAGAGATGAGAAGTTTAGCTTCTCATGGCCATGACAAAATAAAAGAAATAAAATAAGAAAAACATAAAATACAACCCAATTGAAGATGGAATAACCTCCGCCTCCATAGATTCTTCCTTCTTCTCTTACTTGGCTTCTAATGGCTACCCTTTTCTATCTAACACTACAGCAAAACAGCTTTTCAGCAACCGGTTAAATCGACGGTCGCTGAAGACCAAAAAAATAAAAATAAATAAAAAATAAATGTTTCTGGCGACGAACCCTTCAGCGACCGGCGATCATGGGCTTCAGCGACCGATTTTTGCCCGATCGCTGAAGAGTGCCCCTAAAAAATCAGCGCCAAGTTTTCCTTCTCTCTCTGTCGCACGTTTTTAGGTTTTAGCCAAAAAAAAAAAGAAGACGCAGCCGCCCGACCCCGCGCCCCGCCGTCCGACACCGCACCCCAGTGCCCGGCTTTGCTGATCCCCGCCCGACTTAGCCGACCTCGATCCCCGCCGCCCGACCCCGCCCGACCCCTGACCCCTGATCCCCGCCGCCCGGCCCCGCCATTGTCGTTTTCATTCTCTTACTGGAGCTTCATACCCTTACAAATTGGAAATTTGGTATAGATTATCTGGTAATAGTTAGCAATACATTACATTTATTTCTTTATTTCTAAGTTCGTGCCTCTCACTACACAGAAATCATCACAAGGGCAGTCCTTGAACTTGAAAATTCTTATTGTCAAAGGTTATTTAGAAATCACAAGTTCGTGCCTCTCACTGCAATCCTGCTTCTAAGCAATATGTACTTCTTTTCACTTGTATAGTGTTATCATTTAATGGTTTTGTTGTAATGTTGCTTTACTATCCCATAATAGAGGATCGATCACTAACTGGTTTAAATTGAGGCTTCATTTACTCAAAATTGAATTAATTGAGGGTCTGTCAGTTTGATTTTGGATAATTTATTCGTTCCAATCTTAAATTGGTACAATTTTGTATAAATTTATAGGTTAACTCAAACCATCTCTGCTATACTTAATGTTATATGAACAAGAAGCTTATGGTTTTTATTTCATGACAGTAGATTAATTATTACACCATACTATTACTGTTTATGTTACTCGGTATTTATTAGATGGTACTGTTACTCAATTTTATGTTACAGTTTCTTGATGTTTATGTTTTCGCGTGATGATATATTGTTTATGTTTAGATTTGTTTATTGTTTGTATGTTTATATTGTTGTTCATGTTTATGTTGTATGTATCGATCGATATTTATGTTTATGTTGTATGCTGGTACGTGTGGTACCAATTATTAAATGTGGAAAAAGTAAATAACGGAAAGAATCTATAAACTTGACAGAAGAGTATCAGCGACCGGTTTTGAGAATCAGCTACCGGTCTTTTTGGTCTCTGATGCCTTTACATGACGTCAGCAAAAACCAACAGCGACAAAAAAAAAATTAGTCGCTGAAATGTTATCAGCGACCAGGATGACGTCATTCAGCGACCGGTGGCGTCATCAAGCGAGCATCAGCGACGATGCCTTCAGCGACTGGTGTATCAGCGACCGATTTTTGTCATCAGCGATCGGAGTGGGGCATCAGTGACCAGCGCCTTGGCTATCAGTGACCGGTAGACCGATCGCTGATGGTACGTTCTGCTGTAGTGTAAGTAACTCTCTAACCTAACATAACAATGATGATTGTTAGCTACAATTCTGGACTTAACACAATTAAACACGCACATTAAATTCTATTACAAGAGAGGTATTTATAGCCTTCCTAAATGAGAGGTGGAGTAGTGCAAGTAGTGGGGGACGTGAGGTCCACCCATAAGAAAATGCGTCCTTCTAGAAGGTCCATCCATTATATCACGTTTCAAGTTAAAATTATAACACTAAAACTAAACATTCATGTGCTTTGTAAAATCTACTAAAATTAAAAAAATTAACATATCATTTACAAATATTCAAATTAATATAAAGTATTAGAAAAAAAATACAAACAACATATCAATCTGACACAAGATAATTTGATAACCATATCTAATCTCATGCTAAAAAATAACAAAGGGCTTTCATTTTGCATACCTCCAACATGGAATATTACAACAGCTATCTAAAATTCATAAACCTCATATGCATATCCTCTAACTCATTGGCTCATGAGCTAGCTCGGCTCGGTCCTGTTTGAGTTATAAAATATGAGCCGAGCTGTGTTCGGGCTTTATTTAGTTTAGGAATTGGCTCGATATAATTTATTGAGCTATTCAACTCATTGGCTCATGAGCCGGCTCGGCTCGGTTTAGGACTCCGGCTCATTAGCAGTTCTAAACCGAGCCGACAGCTTCGTGTGTGAAAAACAAGAGATTGACAAAAAGGGGTTGTTGGTAGCCACTAGCCAAGGTTAAAAAAAAACAAAAAGGGGTTGTTAGAGAGAAAAAAAGGAATTCTAATTTTGTAGCCACATTTAAAGAATCTGGGCAAGTGTCACTCCGGAGACGGAACTAATAAATCCAATAGACCAGTGGAATTGTACGCACTTTCAAGAAAGTCTATCTGACCTCATCCGGCCATAAAGTTGATGGGTCGGGTTGGGTCCCATTTCAGATCGAATTCGGATCTCCCCAAGACAATAAGTAAATTCGGATCGTTCTTTTAACTTGGCATGAATCTCAAAGCGGATTCTACGGTTTCTATAGACAATGAATTGAGTTTGACCCGCCTGAAACTAATATGGGCCGTGTGTTTGTATAAATTGCAGATAATACCTGGAGAATACAGACTCTTTCAGATCGGATCGTATACGGTCCTAGAATAAGACTTGTCTAACTTAGATTTAGTATATGTAATATGTGTATTTTCATATATCTAATATCTTATATACTATTGAAGTACGATTATAGCTGAATTGATCATCTAATATTGCGAAATCAAACTCCGTTACCAAATTTGCGTGTTCTTTATTTTTTTTATTTTACTTGTTTTGTGCGAACCGTTTTTGTGCATTAAAAAACACTATTTTATTAACTAGTGATGAGATCAAAAAGTTGGTTTCAGTTTCACCCGTGAACCCGCCGAACCCGTGGACCGGACAGGTTTGGACCGGACCTGACCAGACTGCCTGTGGTCAAAACACTATTTTAGACACATTGTGAACCAACTTTTTAATCTCATCACTGGTTAATGCATAGGGCAAATTAGGGGGTGGGTATCACTTTATTATTTATTATTAATTTATTATTGATTATTTCCCCAAACCCCGACTTTCACTTTCAAAGCTGCGCTGGTGCAGATTAGATATTGGAGATCTGAAAGTACATCATAACAAGCAGCTTCATCCGAAAGTTCCTTGGTGTTGGTGGCGTGTTACCTAGGTCCAACTTTTAACAGTCACAAGTCACGACATTATAAATGTTTCTTCATAAAACAAATTTATTCAACAATCACATATAACCAATCAAAATTACTATTGAAGTAAAAAGGAAAATAAAATTACAAATATCTTCTTTCTCAAAAAAAAGTTCAACTATTCAGCTACTAATTCAGATAAATGAGACAACCCAATAAATTTAGAGGAGAAATTTACTGTTAATGATTTAATTATCAAATCGATTAATAAAAATATATCTCAAATAATTCTTTTTTAAAATTTAAATTACAAAAGTAATTTATTTTTTGTTTTAATTTTACATATGGTACACGTGCATATAAAAAAATACATAATTCTGAATTTATATTCCATTGTGCATCAAGAACTAAAAAGTTACCACCACAAAAAACAAAATGTATAGATAACATTTTTTTTTTTTTGTTGAGATAATTGATAACATATTTTTTGACAAAATATATTATTTAACGATCATAATAATAATCTTGAACGTTACATTATCATGGCTTTAATAAATGGTTCAGATTCACCTCCTTTTGAAATTTGAATTATGTAACACTTGGTCCCTCACGAATTCTCCAAAATATGTGATTCTCTCTTCCGTTTTTCTGACATGATTTTAGATTACATTTAAAGTCTCAATAATGTTTCTCACACATTTAAAGTGAACAATAATACATATTAACCTAATTGAATTGAATAATAAAATATTTGAACTAAACAATAAAGGACACAATGTTGAATACTAAAGTATTTAAACCGAAGGGCATGGAGCCATGGACTACATATTAAAGTAATTAAATATCATAACAAAAAATATATAATACATTTAAAGCGAGTTATAAAAGCATATAATGTTTTTATTATTCACTTTTATTATGTTATTTTATTATTTATGTTAAGTACTTCATCAGTTCATCATCATTTTTAATTGTGTTCTTGTCTATAATAATCACTTTTTTTATCAGTGAAATTGAGTGAGGATCCTTTGACGTTAGGGATGAAAACTAATTTCCGATCCATATTCAATCCGTATTTGAAAAATTAGATGTGGATATCCGATATCCGAATATCCGTCTAGATATGGATACTGATATGGTTTTACGTTTCAATTATCCGTATCCGAATAATATATATATATATCATATATTTTAATATATATTATGAAAAATATTATTATTCACCATTAAAATTAGATAAATATTATGAACTTTAATATTTTTTAATATTATTTTAATACATATCGGATCCAATCCGTTTCCGTATTCCCGACATTTTTAAAAATACCCAAAGTTAATTACAGACTAATAAAAATACCCGGACCCATCAACTTTTATTAAAAATGCCCAAACCAGCCATTAAATGGCCGGTCCCCTGTATTTTTTTTTTGAGACCCCATTAAATGGCTGGTCCTGTATTCTGCCGAATCTCGTGATGTTTTCATTAGTCTCGTATTGTTTCGTTTGATAATACAAGCGCGAGAAAGATATATAATACATTTCAAGCGAGTTATAAAAGCATAGAATGTTTTTATTATTCACTTTATGTTATTTTATTATTTATGTTAAGTACTTCATCATCATTTTTAATTGTGTTCTTGTCTATAATAATCACTTTATTAATCAGTGAAATTGAGTGAGGATCCGTTGACGTTAGAGTGAAAATGGTATGGATAATATCTAATCTGTATTCGAAAAATTAGATGTGGATATTCGATATCCGAATATCTGTGTAGATATGGATACTGATGTGGTTTTATGTTTCAATTATCCGTATCCAAATAGTAGATATATATCATATATTTTAATATATATTATGAAAAAATATTATTATGAACTTTAATATTTTTAATATTATTTTAATAAATATCTCATTCGATCCATATCCGTATCCAAAAAATAAAAAAATAATATGAATATGGATTTATTACTGTCCGTTCCGTATTCGCTCCGTTTTCACACAAAAGTTATTGACCGATTAAATCACTTGCATATCACAAAAAAGAGTTTTTTTTTCTACTCTTTTTTGCCTTTTCTGCAGAAAAAATGATCTTGAGAAGTTGAGATAAAACAATAATTAAAATAAGTGAGAAAAATACCCTTTTTTTTTGCAAAGAAGTCCTCTAAAACCTGGACTAAACCCTACTCCGCTCGCCGTTCCCCAAATTCGTAGCAGTCTCATGCCTTCGGCTCCACCAGCTCACTGACCCTCGCCTCCTCTCCTCCAATGGCGGCCGCTTCCAGAGGCAGAACCCACCTCTCTCGCCTCTTCCAATTCTATCTCAAACCTGGTCCCAAATGCCCCGTTCTCACCATCTCTTCTCGAAACTTCTCCGTCGATCCCCTCCTAGATTGCGAATCGGAATCTGGAGAAGGCGCCAGTCGGATCATAGAGGCGAAGTCACGCATGATGGCGCCTGATTCGAAACGAACTGGTGCGATCGGTATCAAGTGCGGCATGACTGCGCTGTGGGACAAGTGGGGCGAGAGAATTCCTGTGTCGGTGCTTTGGCTGGATGATAATGTTGTAACTCAAGTCAAAACTGTTGAAAAAGAAGGGATATTCGCACTTCAGGTGAAATAATGGGGGATAAATTATTTGGATCGTATTTTACTCGATCATTTTCTAAATTTTTCCGAGGAAAATCACAAAATATGGGTTTTGTCTACCAAATAGCTGGGTGATATGGTCTCTATTGGAAATGAGATGAGCGAATATTATGTGTATGCTCTCATTTCATTTTACAAAACCCAAATAAGCATAGACTAAGTGTCGAAAAGGACACAGAAAAAATAAAAATTGGTTACTGATTTTCAGTGACCAGTAACAATTGCTTGTATGGTATTAATGTGTGGAGCTGTTTCCTTTAAATTTCATCTTGGTGTATTGTTCATATCTCTTAAGATAAAATGTCAATCTCTGCTTTAAATATACTACCTGAAAGTTATTATCAACATGATAATTTACTCCTATTAATATGCGTAGAAATATTATTGTCATTTTGCTATTTTGTTTGGTGATTTTCAGTTTGATTTTTCTAAATTGAAAGGAAGGAATATGGTTTCAAATAAATACTTACTAGATTGATGACTGTAATTTCTCTTTAATACGCGTGAATGTATTTAAACTAAAATATTAGATTTCAAGTCATAGACACAGACTCACAGTTTGTACTGCCACACAGTTGAATAGTTTTAATCTGTTGCTATGTGAATAGGATCACTGATTCAGAGATGATATCCATATCCTTAGCATCTATGTTGGAACATGTTTAACAACATATAATAACACTTGAACAGTTCTTAATCTGTTACATACAACTGACGGGACCCTCCGTAATTTATCTGGAAAATTGCAAATGAATCCTTCCTTTTTCATTTCTCTGAAGGTGGGAGCAGGGCAGAAGAAAGAGAAGCATCTGACAAAAGCAGAGTTGGGGCACTTCAGGGCGCACGGGGTGCCGCTTAAGCGAAAGCTCAGAGAGTTTCCTGTCACTGAAGATGGTCTCCTCCCTGTCGGCACGCCTATATCTGTGCGCCATTTTCTCCCTGGCCAGTACGTTGACATCACTGCTGTCTCCCGTGGCAAAGGTTTCCAGGTGTGTATATCCTCTTAATATGGGTGTAAACGGGTTAGGTTGGTCGGGTTTTGCTTAGGTTGTGAATCCAATTTAATATAGTTGGGTAATAGCATTTTCAATCTGTAACTAACCAATCAAAGATAAAAACCATTCAATCCAAGATTTATGTTATGCTCTCCGATTTTGCTGATTCGGCAGGTTTTATTTGTAAAAGGAATTGGGTTTGGTCCAAAGGGCTTTGGACAATATTTATCCAAAGTCAGACCTAAGTTGTCTGATCTGCATTGAGATTTGTGCAAACGGATTTAAAACATAATAAATTTTAATGGTCCTGTGAATATAAATCGTTCGTGCGAATTTTGATAAGAAACGGACGGTTTAGGCTAGACTTTGGATAATGCTTTGTCCAAAGCCCTGTGGACAAAAGCCCCACCCTTGTAAAAACTTGTTATAAAAATATAAGTAACAATAAGTTTTAATCGAAAAAAGGACAGAGAAACATATAACATATTTTAACGTAAAATAATGTAGAGAAAGTTTAAAGTAAAAAAAAATTAAAGTCAATAAAATATCGCATGATTGCTATGAAGATATTACTATTATGGTTATACGCAAACAAATTACTTAAAGAAATATAGTGTACAATTTTCGGGTCGGGTTTTACTCAAATTCTTTTACAAAACCCATATTCAAACTTTAGTTGTCAGGTTAATCAAAATCCAATTCATAACTAATCAATTAAATGCTAAATCTGTATTTTTTCGGGTTGGGTTGGTCGGGTTAATCGGGTTAGACTTACACCCCTACCTGCTATCGTGCTATTTCTTATCAAACTATCTTGTAGTACTCTGACCAGCCACATTGATGGGATTAGAACATACCAGTACTTGTAAAGCAGTCAGTTGGACTATCTTATCTTATTTTATCTTTTTTTGTTGTTGTTAAAGAGATAACTGGGCGCTGAACTGGGTATCTAGTCCCTCAAGTTATCTTTACATTATATTGTGCACAGATAGAAATAGATGACAAATCATTTATACACTGGCAGGTGCTGGGTTACATGTAGTGTTCTTCCACTTACTTTTTTGTAGTAGAGAGATATTGATCCCCAGAATGTTTACGGATTAGACTAGTATCTTGCATGTTGCTCTGGACCTTTGCATCCTGATTATACTAAGCTTTCCATTTTATAATGCAGGGTGGTATGAAGAGATGGGGTTTTAGTGGCATGCCAGCCTCCCATGGTGCATCACTATCACACCGTAGCATCGGATCAACTGGTCAAAGAGATGCTCCTGGGAAGGTAATTACATTAACCAGGATAACTGTACCAGCTGGTTCATCTTGGTAAAAGTGCTGACAAGGGTGTACCATTATTTACTGGGTTTGTTTGGGGTTGAATCTGGGTCCAGTCAGGCAAGCAATATTTTATAAGATTGTTACCAAGCTGGGTCTTACTTAGCCTGACTTTTAACCTTATTCGGTTGCCTGAATGGGTCTGATTTAGTCTGACTTCAGCCTGTTTATTTTAACAAAAATGACAACTATGCGTGGCCTACTCGAAAGAACTTCACATATGGATGATCCAATGAGTCTGACTAAGCAGGTCAATATGGGTCAGATAGAATTACAGGGTTGGGTCAAGAATTGTCAGTCATTAGCACCAGCATAGTCATGGCTCAAACTATTTGCTATCTCAAGGAACATGTAATTGGCCAATTTCTGATGGATTTCAGCTGAATATAGGTATTTAAAGGGAAGAAGATGCCTGGGCGAATGGGAGGGGAACAAACTACGGTGAAGAATGTGTGGGTTTATAAAATCGAGCCTGCTCGAAATTTGATGTGGGTCAAAGGCCAGGTATCCTTATATTATATGTATTGTCTATTCACTTTCTGTTCTTGTTTTATTCATATATCAACATCGGTGAAAGTCATTGAGTCTAAATTTTGCTAAAGGGATGTTCAGAAAATGAATCTGTGTGCTATTATTATTCGGTTATGTTGCTAATTACTAAATCCAGGAAAAGGCCCTATTCAAAGCTTGCTAACAGGAAGCTTTTTCTTATGAGAGAAATTTAAATCCCTTGTAATAACTTGGTTATTATTTTCTGTTCTTCTCTGAGTAAGCCTGCAAAACTTCTTCTCTTTAATCATAAAAGTTGCAGAGAAGGTTAGACCAGATATTTTCTATTTTTGTTGTTACAAGAGAAGAAAGAGACTGCGAAATATTCAAATATGGGTCCTTCTGGTCTTGAAACAGATATATTATGCATCGACTGGTTGCCACCTAGTTCATGGACTGATGTACAACCACAAATAAATTAACTAGTCATAATATTTTGTTAGGTGCCTGGTCCAGAAGGAAGTTTTGTTTTCATTAGGGATGCACATTATAAGAAGCCAGACAAATCTCTTCTACCATTCCCAACCTTCTTCATCCCAGAAGGAGAAGAAATGGAAAAATTGGAGCCCATAATTGCTGACCTTGGCGACAATGATCCATTCATGACTGGGGACTAAATTTTCAGATGATTTTTTATTATCTGAATTTGTTTATTCATTACAAAATTTTTGTTTAGATGCACCATGGTCTCATACCAAAATTTTGCCCTGTTGTGTTATGATAGGCTGCACCAATGTGGGCCCATAATCCAAGAGAGTTGCACCAAAGACAATTAGGGTAAAAGATAGGATTAGGTAAAATACTGTAGAATGACTTTTTGTAGTTGGGAATTACAATGGTGGTCATCTATTTTCTGTATTGCTTTTTGAATGTTTTTTTTCTTTTTCTTTTGCCAACTGTGTATGAATAATTACTGCCAGATCGCTGTTATTTCTTTGTCTTGTGTCAAGAAACGGAATTTTCGTTTCTGACAATAAAGAATTACAAATGATATTTCCATACTGAAGTTGATGTATTTTCTTATCAGTGAATTGGTTTATTCTTAAACTTTGCTAATTTAAATTAGGTACGTACCATTTTCTCTTATCTATTCAGAATGGAAACAGGATGGTAAAATTGTAAAACAAGCCATTTTAAATGTTCTCTTTGGGAATTTTTTTTGTTTGAAGAACTATTTTTCAGAATTATAATTGCACTTTCAAGTGTGGTGTGTTGGAGATTTCCGGGTTTGCATGTTTGTTTTGTTCGAAAGATTTATGAGCTTTAACTGATGATTAACAGGGACCAAACTTAAAGACAAGTAAATTTTCATTAGGTACATCTGAAAACATATCGCTCTAACTGCGTACATTACAAACAATATATACAAATCCAAACTTACATAACATAAAATATATATCTATCTTTAGATCCACTTAGGAGTGCGCTGCTGTGAGGTCAACAAAATATACGAGTGAGGCTATGGTGCTATGCATAGCACGGATTGGTTGTACTATGGATTAATATTTTCGTTTTCAAAGTCTAAATGGTCGATATGAACCAATCAACATGATTTTCATATGAAAATATACTTGCATAATAAATTTTATATTTTCTAAAATTTTTTAAGGGGCACCGGATTGAGTTAGGTCCAGCTGGGAGTTAATATGAGCCGTAAAAGTTGTGAGTCCCACTGTCTAATACCGGTGAGTATACTTGTCCAGTACTGATGGGCCTTTTTGGGTATTTCTAATAAAAGAAGAAAACTGGGAAACAGTGCGCTTGATTCGATTTAATTCTATTACAATTTACAAGTGAGGTTGACTGTAATATGATAATTTAATCTATAAAAAATTCAAATTAAATTATTCAATTTTCGGGGAAAATTTGATATTTCGAGCCACATGCTAAAAAGGGACACACATTTGATCCAATCATCCAAGGTGTTAGGAAATCCCCACTTGAGTCTATACTTATAAAAAAAGAAAACATAATTTTCCTGGATCTATATTTCTCCCCAGTTTTCTATAAATATGTTGGTGATCACTGTCCTACTTAAGGAAGCCAAACAGAGCTCCTGAATATAGTTTATCCCTGAATTTAATTTCAAATCATTTGGTGTCAAATTATGCCAACAAAATCTTCCCTCTTAATGGCTATTTACCTGAAATTAAAATCCTTTAATTTTTAATATAAATGTAATCGAAATAATTTGATCTTTAAACTTTTATGTGAACTAATTTGATTTTTTCAAGCTTTAAAAAATTACTAAATTAGAATGATTAATTTGATTAATATGACAGATTTAAAAGCAACTTTTTTTTTTATTATAATCAGATCTATTTATGTAATATGTGCAATTGTTATTGTTTTTTTTTTTTGTTATAAAAAACCCGTAGGTTGGTTACAACACACTAACAGACAGTGAGTAATTTGAGAGATTAAGAATAAAACTACCCCGCCTGCCCCATTACAACATCAGTAATTGTGTATCCCAACCATTTATTCTCCCCTTCTTAGCTAGGTCGTCAGCCAAATTATTCTGGCATCTTTGCACGTGCACACACACATAGAGCTTATTTTCCTGCATCAACTTCCAAATTTCCAAGATTTCATCAAAGGCTCGCCAATCAGCATCTATAGGTGGTTGTGGATTTGAAACAGCTCGAACCAGAGAGAGGCAGTCAGAGGAACGAACATGACTCAATCCCATGACCTCTTGCTAGAACAATCGACTCCTTGAGAGCCATAGCTTCATTTTGCAATGGGCAGCAGCCCCTTACCCAGGGGCGGATCTACATGTATGTCAGGGGGTGCTAAGCTACCCAATGATTTATTTTTTTTTAATTATGTACATTAAAATTTAATTTAATTTTTGTTTTTTTAAGCTTTTATATAGTCTAGTGGTAAGAGTTCTATTTGGTATTTGTAAGGTCATGAGTTCAATTCCCACTAACCACAATTTTGTTACATTTTTCACATATTATGCATTTTATAGATTAGCCCCCTCTATTCAAATTTTCTAGTTCCGCCTCTGCCCTTACCGTCTTTGATTTATAAAGGATCCTTTCATCTTTGTACCACAACACCACACCAATTCCTCCGTACCAACCCTGTACCCATGAACCATATGAGAAACAGTAAAAATCATTCCGAGTTTTTCTGACAAAGTTACTATTTTGTTGTACTCTACCCAATAACCCACTAAGGATGCGAGCAGCACTCAGTTTAGATTCCCAGTTTGCGGAGTTGAGATAGGACATGAATTGACTGAACTCGGGCTGCTTCTCACTGTAAATTCGGTCATTTCTACAACACCAAATTGCCCGTGTCAAGTTGACATATATTAGCCATTGCTCATTATCGATACTGTCAGAGATCCCTTGTAACACCTCTATAAACTCCCACTCAAGCCATCAGTCCTTAGACCGAGAGGCCCAGCAAGAAAGCAAGCTCGAGCAAATTGACATTTATGTATCAGGTGGAGCACATCCTCTTCATGACTGCCACAATTCGCACATAACGGACTGACCGAAGGAAATCTATGATGCATGATTTTTGCCAGTGGAAGAGCTTTATGAATTAATTTCCAAAGGAACATTCTAATTCTTAGGAGCACTTCGCCCCTTCTCCAAACTATCTCCCATAATTCCTTGGAGCCGACTACCAAATGCACCTGCGGTTCTCTCAATAAAGCATAGCCCGCTTTCACCGAATAGGTCCCATTGCTAGCCTTATTGAAAATGAGACGATCACCTGTAGCACCAGGAGTCGGGGGCACCACATTTGCAATGATTTCCATGCAGTTCGTATAGCCAAATAGCTCTATTATTGTCACCGCTGCCTAGTGCAGCTGGTTAGGACACCCCACTCTCCTACGGGAGAACGTGGGTTCGAACCCTGCTAAAAAGTAGGAAAAAGTGTGTGTGTGTGTGTGTTGCCTATGGGCTATAATAAAAAAAAGAGCTCTATTAACTTATCCACATCCCAAGACCCGTTCTCAAGATCTAAGAGGTCCTTCACGAGCAACATTCTTTGACTCTCCACCATCGGCTTACAATCCAAAGCTCCTTGGAACCATGGTTGAGCGAAAGCACCACACACATCACCCCCACCAATCTGCCACTGAACCCAAGGTTGAAGAAATTCTCGAAGATTCATCATACACTTCTAAACACCGGTGCACTTGTAGTTTCTTTTACTATGCCACATATCACTCCTTGGAAAATATTTAGCCTTGACAATTTTTACCCATAGTGCTTCTGATCCCGCTGCTAATCTCAACAAAAATTTTAAAAGCATGCTTTCATTCATGGCTTGAAGGTCCCTCACACCTAAAGCGCCCATCTCCAAAGGCTACATAATTTTTTCCCACGAGACATAGGCCAAATATCTCTGCTTTTCTACCTTTCCCCAAAAAAACTTTCGAATTACTGATGTGATTTCATCTATTACTGCCTTGGGAATTCTTGATGTGGCCATGTAATAAATAGGTAGAGCTAGAAGCACTGTACGGATCAGTACCAGTCGGCCAGCAGGAGAGAGCATTGCACACTTCCACATTTGTAGTTTACTAGAAATTTTTTCAATTAAAAAATCAAAAGAATTTCTGTTAGTTTCAATGGGGGCACCTAGGTAAGATGAGCATTGCCTATCGGTTGGAATCAGGAACATTGCAGAAATAGCAATCCTGACCGCATCCGGGGTCACTGCGCTGAACCAAATGGAGCTTTTTTGAGGCCCTACCCTCTGACCCGATACTTTAGAGAACTCCTGAAGTGAGTGTTGGATCAGTTGAGCCTCCTCCATATTTGCTACTCCAAAAATCAATAAATCATCCGCATACAAACATATAGTAAGCGGTTGTGCGGAAGGGGCTAGCCGGACTCCCCTGAGTGCACTGGTTTTCACACGATACTCCAAACTTCTTGATAAGACATACATCCCTAGAATGAATATGTATTGGGAAAGAGAACAACCTTGTCTAAGTCCACTTTCCGGTCTCAAAAACCCGTCACCCTTCCCATTCAGAACAATAGTAAATTGAGCTGAAACTATACATCCCATGATCCATCTGGCAAATTTGGGAGGGAAATTATAAATTGGCATTAATGACCTTATAAAGTCTCAATCCATTCGATCAAAAGCTTTGGATAAATCCACTTTTAGGCTCTTTGTTCTTATAAGAAGCGAGACTGAAAGAGTGGAGCACTTCTCTTAATAAGATGACGTTTTCCGATATCTCCCGACCCAGAATGAACGCACTCTAAGTCCTTGATATGCATGAACCAATAAAAGGCTTTAACCTCAAGGTCAAGATTTTTTAAATTAATTTATAGATCACATTACACGCCGAGATGGAATGAAAATCCGTGACTTGAACAACATCCTCTATTTTCGGTATAAGAATTAGATTTGATCTGCCTATGTGTGAAGGCATCACTCCAGTAGCAAAAAAAGCTTTTACCTCCTTCATGATAGCTGGCCTGAAATTGGACCACTTTTCTTAGATTAACTTGCGCTAAATCCATCTGGACCAACTGCTTTGTCTACACCTAGAGTCATCAGAGCACGAAAGGCCTCCTGCACACTCGGTTCGGCATCTAGTAACGCATTAGCAGAGGAGGGGATCTCCATCACATCATGAAACACCTCAGCTCTATAGACCTCCTCAATCGGCTTGAATCCAGCTTTCCTGTAAATAGATTTAAAATGGTTAACAAATAATGCCCGCATGTCTTTTTCAATTGTCGCCCAGTTGGCCAGTTCCCATCAGTGCCTTTGATAGCCCGAATTGAATTTCTCCTCTTTCTAGTAACTGTTGTAGCATGGAAAAAACGAGTATTGTTATCTCCAAAAATAGCCCAATTCAATCGAGCCCTTTGGTGCCAAAACCTTTCTTGCATCAAGGGAATCTGTCGGTGCTCCTTATTCAAATCTGATTCCCTTCTAATTGCTTCCCGACTTTGAACATCCCCATTAACTATCGTCATATCCTCTTCTAATTTTCTTAACATCATGTTAGGAGTTGGCTTATCACCCAACCATCCTGTCACTTCCTTTTTAAAACAAGATGTTCAACTTGCTCCAATCCTCTTGCTCATTCAGAGCCTCCTTTTCACACACCTCATCGAAACCTTCTTTTAAATTCCACCAGCTTTCACAATAAAAGACATGTCTAGCACAAATTGGTTTTGGCTTAGTACAGATCAAGATCGACAAATGGTCACTATTAAATCTAGGAAGATGAAAAACAACAATTTCATTGTAAGTCATCGCCCAAGAAATAGTTGACATAGCCCTATCAAGCCTCTGTGAGATATTATCCGACCCCCTTGCCTATTCGACTGAGTGAAAGCCGGTCTATGGTAATCAAGATCCAACAACCCCATGCTTCTGACCCATTCTCTGAACTGTCGGTTTGGAGATCCCAACTCATTCGAGCCACCACTCTTCCCATCCAACGACATTACAGCATTAAAATCCCCAAAAAGACACGCATGACCATCACATTGCTCAATAAATTCTCCAATTTCCTCCCAAATTTTTGGATTTTGTACCCTTGACGGGTCTCCATAAACAGCTACTAAACCCCACGGCTTTGAGCCATCTTTATTGAAAACTTCAGCAAAAATGTAAAATTTATTAGAACGACAAATATTTACAGTCACATCATCACTCCATAATAACCATAAACCCCCCGATCTACCATTCGAGGGAACTCCAGAAAAATTACACAAAGTAGGACCATCAACTCTTATTCTAGCTTTTTCTAAACAACACATAGTATCATAAATAAATGCAATTGTGGCATTTGTGAAACAAAGATATCTGTTTAACGTGGATACTGTCGAGCCTCCACTGCCGCGATAGTTCCACAATAAGATATTCATCGATAGGGTGCGGACGCGTTATGGCCCGCCGACTTAGCCTTTTTAGTTAGACTCAAACCTTCATCTCTCATGCCTACAGTAAAAGATCCATCCCTACACATATTCTACTCACTAGCCAATCCTAAGTTGAGGTTGTAGGTAAGATTTCCTTCATGGTGTATTGATTTCTCAAAGTTCCTCTTGAAACTAGTTTTTGAGGTTGATTCCACATTAACCGACTTAATATTGGCTGAAGTTCTCCTCCCAGACAACCCTAGTGCTAAGGCCGGGTTCACAAGCCACTCCCCCTTCTCTGGTTCTAGAATGTTCACATCTTTAAACCTATTCTCTTAACCCGGCTTCTTGACCAACAAAGCAAGCCGTTCATGTTCTTGACACCCCACCATCTCGTGTCCCAATTTTCCACAAAAGAGACAGATACGTGATATCTTCTCATAGGCACAGTGCATAGTTATCTGCCCAAGTGTAGGGTGATCAACTATGACCTTGTCTTTAACCTCCTCTCATATTTTAATCAGAACCTTTACCTTGGTGATCCTTCTCCCATGCACAAACGCCTTAACCGACGCTGAGACCGGTATCCCAACTTCCTCTGATATCATTTGCAATCCCTCATCATTAAAGGCATTGATCGGCACATTCAGTAATATCACCCAAACTGCCGCTGTTTCTATAAGTGCCGGGTTGAGGTCCTTATCAGAACGCATTTGTCCCAGGACCACTCAATCACCTCTGTAAGTCCACACCCACCCAACAATGCCGAGTTAAGGTCCTCAGCACTGTTAAATTCAAAGAGGTAGCAATTTTTTGACACTTGCCTCATTGACGTAGCCGGGTCAACTCTCCAGGCATTGATCATTGAACTTTCAAAGGGGTCGTCCAACACCATTTAGTCTGTAATAATTCGGGCAAGCAAACACAGCTCCCAGTTGGTACTCGATGTTGCTTTTTGCAGGACTCTCACTATCACATCCTCAGCATTGTCAGTACTTAAACCCACAAATTTTTGGATGAAAGCCTCTTCTGCTTCAGTGAAAGCCAACATTTCTGATATGGATTTGTGGGTGGAAAGGTCTTGATGGAGAGTGGGAAGGTCACTGTGCGAAGGGAAAAAGCGAGAATTGGAGTAGGATAGTTGAGAGAGCAGTGTAGATGGGTGGGGGCCCAAAATAGAATTATGATTTTTGGAGGACCTTTGTGGAGCTTTTGGGTTAATATAGAGATTCTGAGGGGGTAAAATGAATTTTTTTTGTAAAGAAATCAAAGAGAATTTCCTATGAATCCGGTTTGATAGATCATATTCCTTAATTGGAGTGTGAGGTGGCGAATTCAGATGGAGAAGGGGATTAAAGAAGGGGCCCACTCTATCCTTTGTTCCATTTGTTTCCGTGACAGAGGAAATTCTAGGATCCGATACCTTTCTGACCCGGTGGGGATCATTTTTAGAATCCACACAGGCCTAGTTTCCAGATAAAACTTCATTCCTAATGTGGCATTGATGTATCCCTAGACACAGTGCAAATTTCTGATTTGATGACCAAAAAGCTTTAGCTCTTGCTAAGTAAGGTGGAGCAGGGGGAACCTCAGGTGTGTAGGCAGCAGACGCTACAGAGGAGGAAGTGTGAATGTCAACATTAGATATTGTGGCATAGATGGGTATAGAGCCAACCCATGTTTGATTTAGGATGGGGACTATGCATACATGATGAAGGGGTAGAGATAGGAGTGTAGAGGCAGAGAGGGAAGGTTATGAGAGAAGAGTAGAGGTAGGATGTGAGGATGAGGGTGGTAGAGATGCAGAGGAGTAAAGAAATCCATTACCCCAAAAGGTTCAGTGTCATTTTTCTTTTTTCCTTTCCAAGCCATTCTAGGCAGCAGACACTATAGAGGAGGAAGTCGTTTTTCTTGTTATTGTTACTTGTATGTTTTTATAAGGGTCATCAACAAGTAGTTTTAATTTTACAAAACGAAATGCTTATCAAACAATTAAAGACCAAATATAATAGACTACTTTAATTAAACTAGATACAATCCATAACATGATAATACATCACACAATAAAACACAATACATTTTTAGCAACACATGAACATTAATTTAGCTGCACACAGAGCACACACACATTTTATTTAGCATAAATTTAATAAATCATGGAAATTAATTATCAAATGCTAGTTCTCTTTCTAATGCGCACCCTGAGCCCATTATTCATGTTGAGCGTAATGGACAATGTAGGTTCTACAACATGCCCTTCCACAACTTCAAAACAAAAATTATACACCATTGCTGCTACTATCATCTTCATTTGAGTTAAGGCCATGTTCTTTCCCAAACAAGTTCTTGGACCGGTATTGAAGGCCATAAATTTGTATGAAGGCTCATGATGCAATGTGCCCTTTTCAGAAATCCACCTCTCTGGTTTATACTCCAGGCAATCTTCCCCCTATATCTTTTGCATCCTCCCCATTGCATATATTGACACAATGATATTCATCTCTGGAGTTACTCTGAAGCCACATGGTAGTAGGTCAGGCTTCAACACTACCTTCAAATTATGAGGGATTGGTGGAAAGAGTCTAAGGGATTCCATAAAAGCAGCCTTGAAGTAGACCAAATTCTCTAATTCTTCTGGATCAAAAGTTATCAGACCTTTTGTTGAATGTTATGACGTGCAGAGCAAAGTTTGCATAGGATCTTCTCTTCGGTTTTCTTGTTTTGAGAAAGGGCCCAAAAGAACCAACATTGGCCTGGGCTAGTGGTATCACAGCCTGCTGTCAAGAAAACCATTAAGGTTGTCCCACAAGAACTAATTTGAGTTTGGTACATCTTTATCACTCAAATATGAACTCAGCATATTGGGACATATATGTTTCCCCTCATTCATTTCCTATTTCTGCTTTTTAATTGCTTCTATTATGAACTGATCTCCCACAACTCGTGCTTTGCTTTTTTTCTTGCCCGATTCCTAACAACTTCAAAAGCTTCATGTTTTAAGTCCGAATTGACCCAAACCACCTATAAATAAACCCAAATTGAATTCTCTATGTTTCTAAGACCCAATCAAGCATCCTCAATCATCAGCTAGCCTATGAAATTACCAAAATACTCTTTTCTACAAATTTAAATAACTTTCTTCATGAATAAAATACAAAAAAAATATTTGCACACTCCTTAAACAAATAAATGAATATAATAAACATATTTTGCATAATATGAAATTGCATATGCATCATGAAACACACACACATATAACAAAATAATGAGAATCAACCAAATTCAAAATCAATACATGAGCCACTCTTTTAGCCCCATTATTTAGTTCACAAAAACATAGGCACAAATTGTAGAATGAACGAGTTATTCAGTTTGACTCGGAATAGTTTGCTGATGTAATTAACGGCGAGAGCTTGCGCCCATCGAGAGTTAAAATGTCCCCACAATCAATAAACTCTCTCGATGGACCAATTATGAACGGTAGGCCCATCGAGGGTGAACCCAAAGGAACAACAGGGATAAATAAATGTCTTCAGTTCAATGCCCTACTCATGTCTAAAATAGAGAGCACTGAACACTGAAACATTTCAGACACCCACACCCTCAGTGCCACTTTCTGCGCCCTATAGTTGGTTAATAAACTACATTAAAACTTACAAATTCATAAACTAAATTTTAATAAATAAATTTTCATACTTAAAAATACAAATTTTGTGACAATTAGAATTAGAAAATTTGCTTTTATAGAAACAATGAGTTTATTAAAAATTGGATAAAATTTTAATTTTTCTAAATTATCACGACTTACGTTCAATAAATTTATACTAAATTATAAACGCAAGCTTCGTTAATTTTGTTGATAGAATGTAATTAATTAATTAATTAATTAAATAAGACCAACTTAAACTCCTTTTTATTTTGTGAGATCTCAACCGTTCAAGCTATTCTGCACGAATCTTGAGGTGCCCCCTCTTCTCCTCTTTTTCCCATTTATTACCTCTCCTTCTCTCTCTGTCTCCTGGACCCCTCCCCTCTCGTGGAACATAGCCCTAACCCGCCCCCTCTCCCTTCAATTCGGAGATGCCCCCTCTCTTCTCTCGCTGACCCCGGCCCCCACTGAGTCCCCCTCTCGCTCTCTTTCGTTGCTTCCTGGAGAAGAGTATGGGGGCCGATCCGAGCATTTTCTCTCCTGCCGCTGCGTGCATGCGCTATTTGTATCTCTCTCTTCGCTGAATGCCTCATCTCTTTATTGGGTCTTCTTCTCCAGTTGGGGTAGAACCAGACATCTCCATTTCCCCTCTTTTATTCTGCTTTTGATTCTAATTTATTTCTTCTATATTCTTTCCTTTTTTATTTCTCCATTCTATTTTATTTTATTATAATTTTAGGGGTCAACAATTTTTTAGCTCTCCTTATAAAATAAAAATACACTAGAATATCTTATTTAGTTCTGCCCTCAATATTCCAAATTGTATCATCCTGCAATTGCCTTGCCGAGAAGGTTCTGCTATACCGCTCGCTCTTGATTAGCAGTAACATAGATATAACAAATGAGAACAAAATCGGAAACCTCTATTTTAAAATTCCCAACTCCAGTTGTGTGTTAAAATGTTAATATCCAAATTGGGCGGACCCCTATTTTTCCTCAAAAAAATATTTTGAGGTATGTTGCATTAAGGTATGAATATTGCTACTAATTCCTTATAGTGTGAAGGCATTTCTTTTCATGTAATTTGGTCACCAGAATTTTTATTTGCAAGAGAATCGTCAATTCAAGATCTTGCCTTCAATTTTTTTTGTTTTCTTGAAGAACTTGATCAACTAAACTAAATACACTAACTACTAACTACTAACTACACTAACTACTAACTTCAATTTTTTTTCTGTGTAAATTTATTATAAACAGTGTTATACTGTTACAGAAATAAACAAAATCAGTGAGCCCATCATAGAAAGGACACCCATCTTATCAATTTGGAGAAATGGTCAGAACAATGACACCAAATTAATTAATTTATTTATTGAGATATTGGAAATTAAATATTAGTATTAGGCTTGCAAATTGCGTCATATATGAATTTTTTTTAAAACCTTTATTAAAAAAATAAATTTAGGAAACCAACATGATTACTTTTTTCTCCGGACCGAATTGGCATTTCGGTCCCTACTGATTTCACTAATTTTCAGAACATCCACCACAGAAAATCTATAATGGAGACCGGACCGAAATGATAATTCGGTCCCGGTACTTTTTTTTTTCAACCCGACAACCTCCCTCTTCTCTTCCCTTCTCCCTTTTACTTTCCTCCTCTTCTTTTTTTTCCACCCGAACCAAGCTATTTTTTTTTTCAACTCTCAAAATTTCATTATTTTTAATTCTAATAACATATTTCAGTATATTTTTGAGAGGAGAACAAGAAAAACTTTAGATCTACAAGTTTCGTTAGGTATGTGGTTAATTTTTAATTAATATAAATAATCCGAATTTTAGTAATTGTAGAATTATGTAGTTTGCATGTAGAGTAATTTAGCGTTTTCATGTAGTATAAATAAAATGTAGTATAAATAAATTGTAGAAAGATTTAGTTTTGTTAGTGTAATTTAGATTTTTTTAATGTAATTTTAGTAATTGTAGAATGATTTAGTTTGCATGTAGAGTAATTTAGTTCATAAAATTTATTTTAATAAATGTAGATAATTTAGTTTTTTTAGTGTAATTTAACTAATTATAGAATTTTTTTTATTTTGTATATAGAGTAAATTAGCTCATGAAATTTTTTATTTTTTAACTAATTGTATAATTTTGAGATTATGGTAGTAGCATGGTAAGTTCGGATTTAATCGGATTTCCATGTTAATATTTTTTTAACATGATATAAGAATGAAGTTCGGATTTAATTTGGTTGAGATTTAATCGGATTTGCATGTTAATATTTTTCTAACTTGATATAGGAATGAAGTTCGGATTTAATTGGGTTTGCATGTTAATATTTTTTTTGTATGTACTTGTTTTATATTGTAATTTTATTGATATTGCAGTGCAAAATGGATGATGAACAACCCTTCCAACCTTTATTGTAATTGCCTAATGAACAACACAAATTATACGTGGCGAATACGAAGGTATTTGTTTAATATCCGTTTGGATTTAAATTTACGGATAAACTTGTAAGTTAGGATTAATTTTTGTAGTTAAATTTGAGCGTTAATTACCAATCTTAGATAAAATAAGATTTGGTGAATTTAGGCTTGTATCAGATGAACAATGTGACTCATTGTCATATTGATAAAGGGTTGATCACTGCTCTCGTTGAGAGGTGGAGGCCTGAGATGAATACTTTTCATCGTCCGGTGGGAAAGTGCACAGTGACATTGGAAGATGTCAGCTGTTTGTGGGGCTTACCTGTTGCTGGTAAAATATTTTTTGTTACTAATTTATACTTTTGTTATTAATTTAGATTTAATGCAAGTATATGTTTATCTAACATCTATGTTTACAGGAAAGGTCATTTCTGGATATACCGATGATAATTGGTCACAATTGATCGAAGACTGGATAGGACATGAAGTGTATGATGGATACAAAGATAGTGAGGAGGAATTTTTTTATCAAAGGGTGGATAACAAAGACGAACTCAATGAGAAAATAAAAAAAATGAAAATACCATATGCGTCTTAAATGGTTGAAGGACAACTTTGATGTGGAATTGACACAGCTCACTAACCAGCAGACAATCGACCGATACACACGAGCATATTGCATGGACTTGTTCGGGTCTGTAATGTTTCCTATTGCGAATTCAAGTTCTGTCCCGATAATGTACTTATAGTTCTTGGATAATTTGGGATCTCGAGATGAAGACTACAATTGGGGAGGTGCTGTGCTTGCCTGCCTATATTGCGAGTTGTCTTGGACTTGCAGAAAGCTAACAGCATCGATTAATGGCCATTATTACTACTCCAGATCTGGTATTGGACTCGGTTTCCTATAGGCCGGCTCAGACCCAAAAACAATTTACCATTTGGCGACGATGTCATACTAGAGAGACTGGCTTTTGGAGCAAAATGGAATATTCCGCATGAATGAGATGGTAACCCTGTGAGAGGTAAATTTTAATAGTAAGTATTATGTTTTCAATATAATTTAGTATTGATTCAATATGCAACTGGCATGTATTTACAACTTAGGCACAGTACAATTTCGGAATCAGTTTGAGTGTTTGAAGATCAATGTTGTCAACTGGAGACCGTATGTGAGTTACTACCACAATCTACTTGGCGCGGGATAAGAGACCAGGATATGTTTACATGTCGCGTGTGGTGCATCCCTTTATGGGAGGTAGAGATTCACTGTCCTGATAGGGTTCTTCGGCAGTTTGGATTATTTCAGACAGTTTCTCCGCTGGCTCCACCACCCTTTGAATATCTTGAAGACCTTCGCTTATGGAACCGTGCGAGCGGTTTGTCAGATGACGGGCTCTCTGTGGATTGGAGCATTCATTTTGAGGATTATATCACGGCAGCACCCGTTACAGTTGGAGAGCAGAGACCTTATGATATGGATAGGTACGATTATTTTTTTTTTTAATTTATAATTCGGATCTAGTGATGCAACAATGATTATGATCCAGCGATGGAATTTGGAATTTAGAATTTGGATCTATTAATTAATTTATTTACTAAATTGTTAATTTATGTAAAATTATATTTGCAGGTATCACAAGTATATGGATTGGTTCTCTAAATTATCAACTACACTAACTACACTAACTACTAACTACTAACTTCAATTTTTTTTTCTGTATAAATTTATTATAAACAGTGTTATACTGTTACAGAAATAAACAAAATCAGTGAGCCCATTATAGAAAGGACACCCATCTCATCAATTTGGAAAATGATCAAAACAATGACACCAAATTAATTACTAAACGTTTGTTGAATTGGAGATGCTCTGGCAACTATATTAACAACTATATTATTTATGTTAAAAACAACGACACCAAAACCAACCAGTTGGTTCTATTAAAAAAAAATCAAAGCCTGCAACAAAGCCGTGAAAATTGCCCCAAATTGCCCCCATATATTATATTGCTTCTTGTATAAAGTTAACGGGTATCTCTATTAGCTAGCTTTTCACCTTTCTAACACATTAATTATGTCCTATATTATCTCAACCAGGGTTGCAAATTGCAATACAAAACTAATTAAGTACTTTGCTTGGAATATTTATTGAGATATTGGAAATTAAATATTAGGCTTGCAAATTGCGTCATATATGAATTTTTTTTGTACAACCATAATTAAAACAAAAAAATTTAGGAAACCAACATGATTATTATTATTTTTTTTTTTTACAAAAATCATAAGAACTAAAATGCCATTTCGGTCTGTTTCTTTTTTTTTTTCTCCGGACCGAATTGGCATTTCGGTCCCTACTGATTTCACTGATTTTCAGAATAGCCGCCATAGAAAATCTATAATGGGGACTGGAGCGAAATGCCAATTTGGTCCCTCTATAGAAAATCTATAATAGGGATTGGACCGAAATAACAATTCGGTCCCGGTACTTTTTTTTTCAACCCGACAGCCTCCCTCTTCTCTTCCCATCCATTCCTTCTCCTTTTTACTTTCCTCTTCTTTTCTTTCCACCCGAACCAAACCATTTTTTTTTCAACTCTCAAAATTCCATTATTTTTAATTCTAATCACATATTTCAGTATATTTTTGAGAGGAGAACAAGAAAAACTTCAGATCTACCAGTTTCGTTAGGTATGTGGTTAAATTTTCAAGTTTCCTTTCAAGCTATGTTGCATGGATATGGTACCGGTATCGTATCTGTCACACCCCGAGACAACCCGTCACGTATTTACACGTAAGGCGTATGCACATCACATATATTATCAATAATAAATACTCATGCAACATTTTAAAGTCAAACGAAGTCTTCTAACACAACAAATAGTTCAAGTACATAACATACATTCAACATGAGATCAAGACAAACATGGCAAACAACTAACAATTTCCATGTTAGTCAATGTATCTACTTTCAAAGAGAGAATTAAAGTTTAACTAAAAGAAAATAAAAAGATACTTGAGTCGTCTGCTCGTTGACTTCCTGATCCGCATTCCCCCTATTCGTGCTCCTCGCCGGCTTCATCATTTTCTGGAACCCACATAAAAGTAGAACTGGTGAGAGATCGAACAGTCTCTCAGTACGGGATTTAGTTACAGTCCCGGAGTTTGTCAAATTGACTTATTAATACAAACATGATATTGTATCCTCACATGAAATCTTACTAATGCATATTTAAATCACACACACACACACACACACACACACACACACACACACACACACACACACACACACACACACACACTTCTTTAGTTATCTTTCAAGTTTTCCATTAATCTATTTATTTGCCAATCCATCTAACATTGGAAGACCGCCAACCCGCTAGGAAATTCAACCAACAACGAGAGGCTATCTCACTAGACGGGGAATCCACCCTACGCTAGATATTGGTTGTCGCACTAGACGGGGAATTCACCATACGCTAGATCTTGACCCGTGACGGAAAATTGAACCAACACCACAATAACGAGAGGCCTAGTTGAACCAGACCCAATGTATATATTCCAACGTACGTTCAACACACGTTGGCCCCTTTCCTTTAACTTGTCTATTACTTGCCGTGTTCATTTCATTTAACACTACACAATGTCATGCTCAACATATCCTACTTACAAGTCTCATGATCGATATGAACAACCCTATTGTATTTCTAAACAAGCTAAAGAGATTGTTCGATTCAACATGCACAATTCCAAAAATAAATAAATAAAATGCACACAAAAGGGTAAGTAGCAATTTGACAATATCCAGAAAACCCGTACCTGTTGTCGTAGGGTAGTTCATTGTTGCCTCTACAACTCTTCTTACTTCGCCACTCGGATCTAGACCACGGAACATGATTTCTAAATTAATATTTTATACACATTTCTCATTGAACAAATTATAATTATTAAGATTAGAACTAGACTCCTTTATAATTAAAAATAACTTTGGGGTCATCGGTGAATAACTCTCAGGGTCTTCAATGAAAATTTACCATATAATAAACTAATTGAAGTTAGTCCAACTAATTGAAAACTGAAGTTATATTTATGAAATTTCCGAACTTTGGTGAAAACTTAAAACTAATTGAAGTTACTCAATAGCACAAATATTAATCGGTTAATAACCTCTATTATCAAACTCTGCGTTATGAATCAAATTAATTAAACTCAATATCTGAACTGTACAGATGAAGGTATTTATATATATATCTTATATATATATATATATATATAGAGAGAGAGATGGGCTATTGTGCTTTGCAAAGTAAAGCGAACGGTTTACTTCAGACTACTTTTTGGATTTTCAAAGTCCAAAACGTCGATCCAACCGTTCAAGTTGATTTACATATTGCAATGTGTTTGCAGACCAAATTTTACATTTTGTGAAATTTTTTTACTATTTATTAAGCCACTTTGAAAATTGCTGATCCATTCGCTTTACTTTGCAAAGCACAATAGCTCATCTCTCTCTCTCTCTCTCTCTATATATATATATATAGTACGAAATTAACTTATGTTACATGAGATGAGATGATTAAACCTCCTCATCATTACGTAGCCTAAACTAACAAGGAAAAATTGAAGCATATTTAAAAGAACATTCTTTCTCTTGCTGATTCCGACAGAAATAAAAACAGACAAAATACAAATATAAGAATTATTTTATTATCGTTTAATAAATAGATTCATGAAATTCCATAACTTTCTTACAATCGAAATCATTCTTCAATTCCACCGATTACATGATCTAGAGATTATATCAAATAATAAATATATAAGACATCTTATCAATTAGATAATTTTCAGAAGATATATAATTATTAGAATTTTTATCAAATAAATCAATAGAAGCAAATATTTAATCTACTTGCTAACCATAAATTAAATATAATTGGGATACCTTAATTTCAGGATTTTATTTTGCCCTGAAGGATGCGGCTTGGGTCTCCTGTGGGTGCTACGAAGGAAAGATGGAATTAAATAGGGGTCTCCATTCTAATTGTTGTGAAGAAACCAGAGAGACAAAGAGTAATGGAACGGTTTTAATTATAGCAGTTCTTTTTGAAGAGAATGGAGTAGGTCCGATGCCCATCGAACCTACTTTTAGGTTCAACGAACATGATGACCGTCCGATCTAATTCAAGATATGTGCCCACGAAAATTAAAACACACATGCACGAATTTTAAAGCGTTCCAAACGAATCTTAAAGTAAATCGACGGCGATTAAACCCATCGAACCAAAGTAGGTCCGATGCCCATCAGACCTGCTCTCAAGTGCTTTTTGAAATGGGGGAATTGTTATTTACAGGAGAGAAGACGCCATTTGAAAGTTGGTTATTTTGGAAGTTATTATTTTAATTTGAGTAATTCACAATATATATTGTGGGTTGCTGAAACTAATAAGTTAAATCGGATCTTGTTTGGTTAACTTATAATTATATACTATTTAAATACTGATATACATCATATTGGTTTTTATTCAAGGTATTTTAATTAGGGTAATTTGTTAAATAGACCGAATTTTTTATTAATATCCAAAAATTAAATAAAATTATCAAAAATGTCCATGTCAGATCTGAAATTCGAAAAATACCCATTCCGGAAAAATTTTTTCCGAACTAAGCCTCTAACTTCGGAAAAAAAATTTCCGAACTTAGCTCTCTATTTCCGGAAAATTTTTTTCCGAACTAAGCTTCCAATTCCGGAAAAATTTTTTCCGAACTCTAAGTTCGGAAAAATTTTATCCGAACTCAGCCCTATAAAATCCGACCCAGCCCAGCCTATTTCGGTGCCTCTCCTCCCTCCCAGCGCAGCAGCCCGCAGCCGGCCCGAGGTAACTTTTTTTTTTTTTTTTTATATTATTTAATTATTTAGTTTAAATAGTTTAAAATTTGTAGAATAGTCCAGAATAATTTAAAATTTATAGAATGGTCCAGAATAGTTTAAAAAATATCAGAATAGTCCAGAATAATTTAAAAAATTACAGAATAGTCCAAAATAGTTTAGAAAATACCAGAATAGTCCAGAATAGTTTAAAAAATACCAGAATAGTCCAGAATAGTTTAGAAAATACCAGAATAGTCCAGAATAGTTTAGAAAATACCAGAATAGTCCAGAATAGTTTAAAAAATACCAGAATAGTCCAGAATAGTTTAAAAAATACCAGAATAGTCCAGAATATTTTAGAAAATTACAGAATAGTCCAGAATAGTTTAGAAAATACCAGAATAGTCCAGAACAACCAATTTCAAAGTCTTGTATCATCTCCTGCAACCTCCTAGGTTTGCATTTGTTCACTCCAGCTATGAACCTGTCGCTAACCTCTCTCTTACGCCCCACGTGCTTGAATAGGTTTTCGGCAACATGCTGAGAACAATACCGATGTACACATTGATCGGTGGACTCATCCCAGCCGAGAAGCGGATCCTGAAAAACGGCTTTAATTCCCAAATGTCTATCCGATATGACACAAAAGAAACGATTATCTCCAATTACTTCCAACCTCAACCATCTCATAAAAAAACCCCAGTTGTCAGCGCTTTCTTTCTCCACAATTGCAAAAGCCAATGGAAGCAATTGGTTTTCGGCATCGTACATACATGCCATTAGCAGCCTACCTTGGTACCGTCCCGACATGAAACATGCATCGATACTAATCACTGGTCTCAGGAACGGTATCGCTGCAATACACGCTCCAAATGCCCATGCCGCTCTATGGAAATGCCTCTCGGTTTCTTTGTCAGTCGGGGTCGAGGTCACACAATACTTAGTTCCTGGATTGTTTCTTTGGATGGCTTCCAATAGTGGAATAAGCAGGTTGTACGAGCTCTCCCAACTCCCAAACAGATTTGCAATAGCAAGCTCACGGCCTCTCCATAATTTGTTGTACTTGGGAGTTACCTTATCATATCTCTGCATGACGAGATCTCGGATATGATTTATAGAAGAGCACACATCCCTTCTAATGGTCTTATCAATCGCAAGGGCAACCATCTCTGCCGTAAGCTGACAGTGATCAGTACGTGTTGCCGATACTGTGCACGTATGGGGAAGTGCTTGTTTGGTAATAATCCAAGATTCTGAAAGACCGTTCTGCTTCGCGCATACCTTAAATTTACAAAACTTATCTCTGCACACCACCTCGTAACGTCTAGGTTCGCTTCTAAGAACCTTGCACTCACAATTATTATCGAGATGGAACTCATTGATTGCTATCCTTAGAGCTGTTTTCGACTGATATACTACACCCCTAGCCAATGGATTATCGAATGTTTTGTTTGACCTGCCGAAAAAATCGACATCCGCAGGCCTAAACCCGGATATGTCATTGAAACTATCAACCGGATGTGTCATATTTTCCCGACCAGTTATCGGGTACTGTGCTTCACGGGACCGTGATTGTGGCTGGCTGAGCGGTTCAATATCATCGTCGGAACCCGATGACTCACCTGAGAGCCTCTCATCTCCACTCTCCAAACTGTCAGAATCAATTGCATCAACAGGGGCATGCGAATAATCACGTAGCTGTCTACGGGCCCGACTGGTACTGGGTCGTGATGTGCTTGGTAGATCCACGGAGTTCCGACCGGTACTGGGTAGAGGTCTAACTGGTAGATCCACAGAGTTGCTACCGATACTGAGTCGGGGTCTCTGTACATCCATAGAGTGCCGACCGGTACTAAGGCGGGATCTAACTGGTATTGGGTTGGGATCCACATGATTCTGACTGGTACTGGGTCGGGATCGAGGTTCAGGAATCTGTCTGGTATGGTTCGGTTCCAATTCTACATACAACTCCAGAACCGGTAACCTTTGTGCAAAAGACGACACAATTTCTAAAACCATTTCGAACGATTGTTGGTCCATTACCGGTACTAATTGATGGTCACGTCCCCCATCGGTAGACATATTAAACCTGGCTTGGATTTCTAGATTTGCTTGACTAGCATTATACCCAACAAATTTATAAATCTCATTCCGAAGATAATCAAAGCTGTGGTTGACGGTTAGCGGTAATGAGTATTTAGCTCGGGTACTATAAAAGACCCCGTCATTATTGTATTTGATTTCTCCTCCATTAAAAATCTTCACATAAATAGTTGTCATTTTCAGTTCGATTGGTCTGGCAATTTAAAAAAGAACAACATATAAGTAATTACAAATTGTCCGGACCTCTCAAAATTATTTCATAACCATTTCATAATTTTCTAAATTATTCAATACCATTTCTAATATTCCTAAATTATTCTACATCATTTTGGAATTTTTTAAATTAATAGAAAAAAATTCTAATTTTTTTGGGAATTTTATATATTATTCTAAACCATTTTGGAATATGATAAAAAATTCTAAATTATTTGGACAATATTCCAAAAAATAAAAAAATATTTGGAATGATCTAATTAATTATAATATAAATTTTAAAAAAAAAATCAACCTGAATCGAAGATCGGATCAATCAGACAGTCATAGCTCCAGAAGGGATCCAAAAATGAAAGAGGTTCCTGAAACAATTCTAAATCATTTTAAAATTTTCAAAATTTTTCTATACCATTTTGATAATTTCTAAATTATTCTACACCATTTTGAATTTTTTTAAATTAATTTAGCAATATTCTAAAAAAATTTGAAATTTTATAAATTATTCTAAACCATTTTGGAATATTCTAAAAAATTCAAAATTATTTGGACAATATTCCAAAAAATAAAAAAAATATTTGAAATGAACTAATTAATTATAATATAAATTAAAATAAAAAAAATAAAAATAACCTGAATCGAAAATCGGATCAATCAGACATTCAGAGCTCCGGAAGAGATCCAAAAATGAAAGAGGTTCCTAAAACAATTCGAAATCATTTTAAAATTTTCTAGACTATTTTGATAATTTCTAAATTATTCTACACTATTCTGAAATTTTTAAAATTATTTTAATTAATTTAAATATTTTAAATAATTAACAAATAAATAATTATAAATTTAAATAATTAAAAAAAACTTACGGAGAGAGCGAGAGAGCTGCGAGTTAAATTGAAAGCGAGCTCAGTATTTATAATCGAATTCGGTACAAAACCGGATAAAATTTTTCCGAAAATTCAATCTGAAACCGGATTAAATTTTTCCGGAAACTTAGTTCGGAAAAATTTTTTCCGAAAATTTGGCCTAATTTCGGAAAAAAATTTTCCGGACTTAGAATCCGGATAAAATTTTTCCGGTTTTTCAATTGAATTTTCGGAAAAAATTTTTCCGAAGTTAGAGGCTTAGTTCGGAAAATTTTTTTCCGGAATGGGTATTTTTCGAATTTCAGTTCTGACATGGTCATTTTTGGTAATTTTATTTAATTTTTGGATATTAATAAAAAATTCGGTAAATAGATCCATCAATATGAAGGGTGAAAAAAAAAGAATAATACAATAGAAAGACAAATAAATATATATCAATTATTTATGTCGTACTTTAATTTAATATTTCAATTATGTAACGTTACATAATCGTATATATTTTTAAAATTAAATTTTCAGTTAGATCGTACGTGCCTAAAATTACATAGTGTTACAGTATCCGATACGATACGGATACAGCGATACGGTAATTCTTAAAAATCAAGGATACGATACACTTATTATATTATATTATTTTTATTATTTTATTTTGATTATTAATTCAACACTTGTATTATATAAATTAAATATAAAAAATTCTAGGTATACATGAAGTATAATAGCTACTAGAATCTAACATCAAATGTGATGTAGTGTAGTGGTAAGAGTCTAGGTCACTAGAGGGAACAACAAGAGTTCGATTCTCCACAAGCCCAAGAAAAACCTTATTTTTGGCTGGTCCATACTCGCGGTGTACAACTAGTTTAGGACTGGTTTATGGTGGGCGTGGTCCATACTCGCGGTGTCCAGCTAGTTTAACATCAAATGTGCACGTATCCAGCCCTGGTGCATGTATCCAGGCCATATCCAAAAGTGTCAGGGTCGTATCGGAGACCGTATCAAGAGTCAAGGATATGCCACGTAAGCCGATATGCCAGCTGGCGTATCAGATACGTATCCGGTCCGATATCGAACGTGTATCCGTGTCCGACACGGGTACGGAGCCTATATTGGAGTATCCGAGTAACATAGCTTTTAAGTCATTTGTTGCAAGGTGCTTATAACAAATTCGTATCCTCTGCATTAACTCAAAAGGGAATCTTTTGAGTTAATGCATCTCGACTATTTGATCAGTTTTAAAATTAGTAGAGATTAGATCTGTATTAATATTAAAGAACTCTTTATATTATAGGGAGAAGCTGGATTAGTTCCGTTTAAAATAAGACGGTTGAGATTTATTAATTCAAAAAAAATTCTTTTGAGTTAATGCAGAAGATCCGAATTTTTTATTTATATCAAAAAAATAAATCAAATTACAAAAAATAACCAAGTTGGGGGCGAAATTCGAAATCTACCCAAACCGAAATTTTTTTTTTCCGGATTCAACGTCTAACTCCGGAAATTTTTTTTCCGGAAATTGAACTCTAATTCCGGAAATTTTTTTTCCGAATTTAACAAATTTTTTTTTTTTTAGAGATTCCGGATAAAATTTTTCCGGACTTAACAAATTTTTTTTTTTTAGAGATTCCGGATAAAATTTTTCCGAACTTAACAAATTTTTTTTTTTTTTTTTTTTTAGAGATTCCGGAAATTTTTTTCCGAACTTAACAAAATTTTTTTTTTAAGAGAAAAATAGCTAAAATGCTGAAATCTAACGCTAAAAAATCGAATTGTTTTTTTTTTATATTTGTTAAATTAATTTAAAAAATCAAAATGGTGTAGAATAATTTAGAAATTATCAAAATAGCTAAAATACTGAAATCTAACACTAAAAAATCGAATTGTTTTTTTACTACGAATAGGGCCGATTTTGTGCTAAAATACGGTAAATTTACTAAAATGCTGAAATTATAATAATTATGTAGAATTATGCTAAAATATGATAAATTACGCTAAATTACGTATGAATGGGGCTTATTTTGTGGCATCTTTCATAAATCATAAAAAATAGTAAAAAAAATTCCAAAAATAATAAAAATTGGTATTCTAAAAGTTCATTACATAACTAATTTACTGAGCTACGTAGATTGAATAATATAAATGAAAATCTTAATCGGAAACTTCAACTGAAGTTTTGAGGCTCTTCCCTTTGTTTTTTGGCGATTCTGAATTTGAAAAACTTGCATAGTGAGTCCGGATGCATGCACATTTTTGCAAGCTTTCCGAAAAGTGGTCATTTGCTGAAATCGGACACTCGAGCGCCGTTTTATGGCCGTTTGAAGTTTCGTTGTCGTTTTTCGCCTTCTCAGTGAAGATATCATCCCTATTCGTACGTAATTTAGTGTACTTTACCGTATTCTAGCATAATTCTACATAATTATTGTAATTTAGTGTAATTCAGCATAAATCAAGTAATTTAGCTTGTTTTAGTATAAATATGCTAATTATATATAAAAAAAATGTAATCTAGCAAATATTTAAAAAAATAATTCGATTTTTTAGTGTTAGATTTCAGTATTTTAGCTATTTTGATAATTTCTAAATTATTCTACACCATTTTGAAATTTTTTTAATTAATTTAACAAATATTTAAAAAAACAATTCGATTTTTTAGTGTTAGATTTCAGTATTTTAGCTATTTTGATAATTTCTAAATTATTCTACACCATTTTGAAATTTTTTAAATTAATTTAACAAATATTTAAAAAAACAATTCGATTTTTTAGCGTTAGATTTCAGTATTTTAGCTATTTTTCTCTTAAAAAAAAAAAAATTTTGTTAAGTTCGGAAAAAAATTTGTTAAGTTCAGCAAAATTTTATCCGGAATCTCTAAAAAAAAAAAAAAAAAAATTTGTTAAGTCCGGAAAAATTTTATCCGGAATCTCTAAAAAAAAAAAAAAAAAAAATTGTTAAGTTCGGAAATTTTTTTTCCGGAATTAGAGTTCAATTTCCGGAAATTTTTTTTCCGGAGTTAGACGTTGAATCCGGAAATTTTTTTTCCGGTTTGGGTAGATTTCGAATTTCGCCTCCAACTTGGTTATTTTTTGTAATTTGATTTATTTTTTGGATATAAATAAAAAATTCGGCAGAAGATACGCATTCGCTTATAACCAGGAGCCCCGATTCGAACCGGCCGTTGGAATGAAAACCAAGAGTCCACGTACTTCAAAGCAAAAATAAGTCTAAAAAAATGTATCTACGAGAATTACTAAGCATCGCTCATACCTGCCATTTTCAGACTAAAACAAAGATCGTGTAGGTTACGTTTGGATCGTGCAAGGATTAGTGCAAGAATAACGATTTTTGGGTTAGTGGTTAAGAATAGTGCTAACCCAAGTGGTTTGAGAATAACGCTATTTTGGACTATTCCGGGTTAGTAGAAATGTTGTTTGGATTGTATATTTGGAATAGTGCTATTTTGGACTAATATCGCTAACCTAACAATTGGAGAAATTCACTAATCCACCTTTTCGTAGGAATAGCAGAATAGCGCTGTTCCTGCACTATTCTTAATTTCTATTTTACGTTTGGATCACAGCTTTTAAGAATAGCGGAGCTATTCCCGGGTTAGCGCTATTCTTGCACGATCCAAACGCAACCGTAAAGTCTAAAGAGTCAGTCTATGGTACTATGCATGGCACGGATTGATCCGTATTTAAAATTCTAACGGTCGATCTGAACCGTTCAACATGATCCTCATATGAATATGTAATTGCATAATGAATTCTATTTTTTTAGAATTTCTTTCTATTTTTAAAATCCTAATAGTCGATTTGAACCGTTCAACATGATTCCCATATATGAATATGTAATTGCATACTAATTTTTTTTCTATTTTTAAAATTGGTAGAAAATCACTGTTTTTGGATGGTTTAGAATTTTCAGATCAAGTAATTTTCTATCTATATTAAAAAATAGTAAAATAATTCTAAAAAATATAAAATTTGATCTGCAAATACATATTCATATAGGGATTATGTTGAACGGTTCAGATCGACAGTTAGAATTTTGAAAAAAAAAATATTAATCCGTATTATGAACCAATATGTGCTATGCATAGTACCATAGACTCACTCGAGTCTAAACCATTGAGTTAAAATTTCTTATTTTCATCCGTAGTTATGTTTTTTTAGGTAAAATCGAAACTGTCCTTTTAAGGAAATTTTAAATCACAATCTCAGTTCAATACAACAAATCAATGTTATCAGAACCGGGCCGGACATCAACCCGTAAAAGCTCCGGGTCAATGGTTCATCGGTCGGACCGCTGGGTCAATCGGTTCAATCGCTGATTTTTTTAAAACAATTATAATTTATATAGAGTACACATATACACAAAAGGTCAAGTAAGAAACGTACAATTATACTGTCCCATTACATAAAATACCCTAGAAGTTAACATGAAATAAAAAAACTTCCCTTAAAACCCCAAAAAAATATACATAAAATAGAAAATTGAAAAACCTGATATGTGCTCTCTGAGCACTCTTCCCAAAATATTCACAAACAAGAAAGTAGAAAAACCAAGAATAAGCATTTTTCAAGTGTACGCAATTTCACATATATCTATAGCATGTATGCTAAATACCAACAGGGAAAGGGATAATACCAATATGCTAAATACCAGTATTAGCATACCAGTATCTTTGAACTTGTAATGGATATATGAGTAGCATTTTCTTAACATGTACATGCACTGACTATCCAAAACCATTAAGCATAAATAGTGGATATGTAAAAAAGAAAAGAGAAGATAAACAACAATAAAATAAAAGTTCAACATTCTACAAACCTTGATCATGAAAATTCTAGTATCAGACTTGAATTATAGCAACATTTATAACAAGTTGAAAAATACTACAATTTGCAAGAGTTTTATGTTCTCTAACACACTCAGATTATTGAAAAATATGCACATGAAAATCTCAATTAATTTTCTAAACAGTGGTTCGCACAAAGCAGTAAGATCTCAAAAAATAAAATTATATTTTCATTTGGGCTTTTCATCAAACACTTGAAAGGCATGCATCAATGCAATAAAATTAACTCAAAAATTAATGCCTTTCACGTATTACTCTCCTCAAGCAACTGAAAGCATAGTTCGATTTGGATTCGAAAGGTTGGATCAAGTAATGAGCAAAGAAAGCTTAAAGGAAGAATTACTCCACCAACAAAAAACATGGGAATGTTGAGACCTATTTATTTATGTGCCTTAGCACCACTCTTCCAGGTTCAAAACAGGGGCAATGAGATCTTCATTGTACTTCCTAGTCAAACTTGAATTTAGTGATTAAATAAACTTACAATACTTGATAGTTGTCGTAGATTATTTTCAAAGCTAATCCTTGAGAATGCCGTGAAATACACACATAAATAGGTCAAGAATATTAAAGAACCCAGCCAAATTGAAAATTGAGAGGTCATAGGAAGAAGGAGATGCCAATTCTCAATGCTTTCTATCTTAGTGATTTGAGAAACAGCAAGAAATTTGGAAGATCGGTGGAGAAATACGCTATTTCTGCAAGATACGTGAAATCAGTTTTGAACCGGGGTTTTTACGCTGGTTTAGTTTGGCGATTTTATAAAATCTCAGCCGACTAAATTGATTTTTACCGATTCGACTGCTCAAGCGATCTTTTAAATGAATCGAACCGTATAGGAGTTCGGTTCCGGTTTTTTCGGTTTAACCGGCGGTCCGGTCCGGTCCGGTTCTGATAACACTGCAACAAATTAATAATAAATTTTTGTTGTATATAGTTTTTCGATATTTTTTCCTTTATCATATTTTATTTTGTTCCTTGAAAAGACTTTAATATATATAAGTAAAATAGATAATGGGAATAACAACAAAATAATTCATGCTAACAATAATAAAAATAATTATAACAATAAAAATTAATAAAATAATATATAGGAATTTTTAAGAGTGAGGCTACGGTACTATGCATAGAGCATATTGGTCTATATTATGAATCAATATTCTCATTTTCATATTACAAACAATTGATCTGAATCGGTCAACGTGATCTTCATATGTAAATGTATTTGCAAATCAAGTTTGCATTTTCTTGAATCTTTTTAATATTGTTTTCTATAGGTAGAAAATCACTTGATCCAAAGATTTCAGATCATTCAAAACTATTTTCTACCTATCTAAAAGATAGTAAAAGAAGTTAAAAAAATGTAGAATTTAATCTTCAAGTACATTTTTCATATGAAGATCATGTTGAACAGTTCATATCGACTGTTCGAACTAATCAATACTAAAATATGAATTCATAGTATATACCAATATGCGCTATACATAATAGCTTAGTCTCACTCAATTTTTATTGCATATAATAATATATAATATAAACATATCGGATTATGCAGAGTTTTTTCCAAATTAACGTGGCAGGCTAAGAAACTAAATCGAGCATTAATGGTAAATAGTCATAGCTGCATGGTGCTTACTGCCTTTATATACCTCTGTATTCCTTGGCTGAAACCAAATGGTACTCACAACAGTATAATTCCCAACTTTTCTAATCAAATCATCCATACGCTGAAACCAAATGGCTTGGGCATGGTTTGCATTCACCAATCTAATCCTCTGTATTCCTTGCCTCCTATTCCTCTATTATTTGTGCAACAATTTCTTAGTCTCCCATCCACCAGTAAACTTCCACGACTGGCTAGCCAACAGCCTGGTAAACGGCAATTTGTACTTCAGAGGTCCCTGGTTCTCTGGTATGGAATTTTTTGTTACCAGTGACCCAGCAAATGTGCATCACATTTTTACCCAAAACTTTCAGAACTATCCCAAAGGGGGTGACTTTCTTGAGATGTTTGAGATACTTGGCAATGGCATCTTTAACGCAGATGGTGACTCATGGAGGTTTCAGCGTGCAAAGCTTCAGCTAGTCACGTCGCAGAAATCCTTCTGCACATTCATTGCCAAGACGACCCGAGATAAAATTGAGAATGCTCTCCTCCCATTCCTTTCTCAAACAGTTGAGCATGATCGAGTGATAGATTTGCAAGATATGTTCTCAAGGTTGTCTTTTGACATGTCTTGTATTTTATCATTTGGAACTGATCCAGGCAGCCTATCAATGGATCTGCCTGTTCTTCCATTTGCAAGAGCTGTCGATGTTTCATCTGCCGCAGTATTCTCCCGCATATGCAGTCCAGCGGCCTTGTGGAAGCTTTTGAAGTTGTTAGGAATTGGGCAAGAAAAAAAGCTGGCCAAAGCACGAGTTGTGCTAGATCGGTTCATAATAGAAGCAATTGAAAAGCAGAAACAGGAAATGAAAGAGGGGAAACATGTATGCCCTGATTTGCTGAGTTCATATTTGAGTGATAAAGATATAACAAACTCAAATGAGTTCTTGAGGGACAACCTTCTAGCTTTTCTGACAGCAGGCCGTGATACCACTAGCTCAGGCCTTTGTTGGTTCTTTTGGGCCCTTTCTCAAAACAAGCAAACCGAAGAGAAGATCCTATGCGAACTTTGCTCTGCACGTCATAACATTACACCAGAAGGTCTGATAACTTTTGATCCAGAAGAATTAGAGAAATTGGTCTACTTCCAGGCTGCTTTTATGGAATCCCATAGACTCTTTCCACCTGTCCCTCATAATTTCAAGGCAGTGCTGAAGCCTGACCTACTACCATGTGGCTTCAGAGTAAATCCAGGTATGAAGATCGTAGTATCAATATATGCAATGGGGAGGAATCAAAAGATATGGGGGAAAGATTGCTTAGAGTATAAACCAGAGAGGTGGATTTCTGAAAATGGCACATTGCATCATGAGCCTTCGCACAAATTTATGGCGTTCAATACCGGTCCAAGAACATGTTTGGGAAAGAACATGGCCTTAACTCAAATGAAAATGATAGCAGCAGCAATGGTGTATAATTTTTGTTTTGAAGTTGTGGAAGGGCATGCTGTAAAACCTGGATTGTCCATTACGCTCAACATGAAGAATGGACTCAAGATGCGCATTAGAAAGAGAACTAGCATTTGATAATTAATTTCCGTAATTTATGAAATTTATGCTAAATAAAATGCTTGTGTGCTCTGTGAGCAGCTAAATTAATGTTCATGTACGTGATGCTAAAAATGAATTGTGGTTTATTGTGTGATGTATTATCATGCTATGGTTGAATCTATTTTAATTAAATAAATGTAGTCCTTTATAATTGTTTGATCTTTAATTGTGTGATTAGCATTTTATTTTGTAACATTAAACATGCGAGTTATGACAGCATCGCCCATGTTACATATATGGATCTGATTATACTACGGATCCATATCACAACAAATAATAATAAAATTAGATAAGCAAAATTCCTTTCTATTAAAAATTAGGATAAATTTTCTATTTACCCTTCAAAACTTCTTTAGTTTTTTATTTACCCTTCTACTCTTTATTATATATATATATATATAGAGTAGGGCTATTGTACTTCGCGAAGTAAAACGTCACGCTCATATTTCCATTTTCAAAATCGAAAACGCCAATCCGAACCGTTCAAGTTGTTCTCCATATTGAAATGTGCTTGGAGACCAAATTTTATATTTTTTGGAATTTTTTTACTATTTATTAAGTCACTTTGAAAATTGCTGATCCATTGTGAACAATAAAAAACAGTAAAAAATTATGAACCAATGGATTAGCGATTTTCAAAGTGGCTTAATAAATATTAAAAAATTCCAAAAAATGTAAAATTTGGTCTCCGTGCACATTTCATTATGGAGAACAACTTGAACTGTTCGGATAGACGTTTTGGATTTTGAAAATGGAAATATGAGCATGAAGTGCGAAGTACAATAGCACAATTCTATATATATATAGAGTGAGGCTATGGTACTATACATAGCACGGATGGGTCCGTGCTACGGCTCCAAATTTGAGTTTTCAAAATCCTAACGGTCCATTCAAACCGTTCAACATGATTATAAAATGAATATGTACTTGCAAACCAAATTTTACATTTTTTTGAATTTTTTTACTGTTTTTTTAGATAGGTAGAAAATCACTGTTTTTGGATGGTCCAGAATTTTCAGATCAAGTGATTTTCTACCTATCTAAAAAAATAGTAAAAAATTCGAAAAAATGTAAAATTTGATTTGCAAGTACATATTCATTTTATAATCATGTTGAACGGTTTGGATGGACCGTTAGGATTTTGAAAACTCAAATTTGGAACCGTAGCATGGACCCAACCGTGCTATGCATAGTACCATAGCCTCACTCATATATATATATATATATATATATATATATATAGAGATGAGCTATTGTGCTTTGCAAAGTAAAGCCATCGTTTTACTTCGGCTTACTTTTTGGATTTTCAAAGTCCAAAACATCGATCCGACCGTTCAAGTTGATCTACATATTGAAATGTGCTTACAGACCAAATTTTACATTTTTTGGAATTTTTTTACTATTTATTAAGCCACTTTGAAAATTACTGATCACATGGTCCAGAATTTTGTTGCACTGTTTTTTCTGGACCATGTGATCAGCAATTTTCAAAGTGGCTTAATAAATAGTAAAAAAATTCCAAAAAATGTAAAATTTGGTCTGCAAGCACATTTCAATATGTAGATCAACTTGAATGGTCGGATCCACGTTTTGGACTTTGAAAATCCAAAAGTAAGCCGAAGTAAAACGATGGCTTTACTTTGCAAAGCACAATAGCCCATCTCTCTATGTATATATATATATATATATATAGAGATGGACTTAGCTACTTCATAGAGTAAAACGACTTTGTACTTCACGCCATATCTTCATTTTCAAAGTTCAAATAGTCGATTCGAACCTTCCAACATGTTCTTCATATTGAAATGTACTTGGAGACCAAATTTTACATTTTTTGGAATTTTTTTACTATTTATTAAGCCACTTTGAAAATCTGAAAATCCTTATGAACAGTAAAAAACAGTAAAAATTTCTGGACCGCCGGATCAGTGATTTTCAAAGTGGCTTAATAAATAGTAAAAAAATTCCAAAAAATGTAAAATTTGGTCTCCAAGCACATATCAATATGGAGAACAACTTGAGCGGTTCGGATCGGTCGTTTGGATTTTCAAAAATGAAAATAATGAGGCGTGGAGCACCAAGTCGTTTTACTCCATGAAGTAGCTAAGCCCAGCACTATATATATATATATATATATATATAGGGTCTGTCTAATTTGCTGCCGGCAGCAGTTCGGCCAAGTGCTGCCGGGGCTATATTTAGCCGTGTGATGTCCAAACAACAAATTCAAACCGTTAGATGTTTAATCTATACTATAATCTACTTGGAGACCAAATTTTACATTTTTTGGAATTTTTTTACTATATATTAAGCTGGTTTGAAAATCGCTGTTTTTAGTAAATTTCTGCAATGTTAAAAACAGCGGTTTTCAAACCATCTTAATATATAGTAAAAAAATTCCAAAAAATGTAAAATTTGGTCTCCAAGTAGATTATAATATAGATTAAACATCTAACGGTTTGAATTTGTTGTTTGAACATCACACGGCTAAATAATGCCCCGGCAGCACCTCGGCCGAACTACTGCCAGCAGCAAATTCGCCACAGCCTATATATATATATATGAATTTTGCTATTGTACTTCGCGAAGTAAAGCCAATATTTTACTTCACGCTCATATTCTCATTTTCAAAATCCAAAATGTCGATCCGACCGTTCAAGTTGTTCTCCATATTGAAATGTGCTTGGAGACCAAATTTTACATTTTTTGGAATTTTTTTTACTATTTATTAAGCCACTTTGAAAATTGCTGATCACATGGTCCAGAATTTTGTTGCATTGTTTTTACTGTTCACCCGATCAGCAATTTTCAAAGTGGCTTAATAAATAGTAAAAAAATTCCAAAAAATGTAAAATTTTGTCTCCAAGCATATTTCAATATGGAGAACAACTTGAACAGTTCGGATCGACAATTTGGATTTTGAAAATGGGAGTATGAGCGTGAAGTAAAACGTCGTTTTACTTCGCGAAGTACAATAGCCCTACTCTCTCTCTATATGTATATATATATATATATAGGAAATGGCTAGCATGCTACGCGTAGCATAGAGGGCCTCCGTGCTACGGCTCAATATTTGAGTTTTCAAAATCCTAACGGTCGATCCGAACCGTTCAACATGATCTCCACATGAATATGTACATGCTAGCCAAATTTTACATTTTTTAGAATTTTTTTACTATTTTTTTAGATAGGTAGAAAATCACTTGATCTGAAAATTTTGTACCATTCATATCAAGTGATTTTCTACCTATCTAAAAAAATAGTAAAAAAATTCTAAAAAATGTAAAATTTGGCTAGAAAGTACATATTCATATGGAGATCATGTTGAACGGTTCGGATCGACCGTTAGGATTTTGAAAACTCAAAAATTGAGCCGTAGCACGGATGCGCTATATGCTACGCGTAGCACCGTAGCCATTTCCTATATATATATATATATATATATATATATGAGGAGGGATCCAATTACACCTTTTTTGGTGACACATCATGACACTGTTTTTATATAGGTCAATTTTGCGATTTCAAAATCTAAACAGTCGATCCGAACCGTTCAACATGATCACCATATTAAAATGTGCTTGGAGATCAAACTTTACATTTTTTTGAATTTTTTTAATATTTATTAAGATGGTTACAAAATGACTATTTGGACTTTAAAAATGGTAGGTGTCAAAGTGTGTCACCAAAAAAGATGTAATTGGATCCCTCCTCTATATATATATATATTTTTTGATAAAAAGAGCGAAGCCCATTTCATTTAAGAAACAGTTAACTTACAACCTTCATATTGAGTTCACCGCCTTATCTCAACAAAATAAAAATCCCTAATAACCACATAAAACATCAGCTGCATCTCAGCTGAAAACCACCACAATCCAACATAGAAAGGATAAACATCAGCCTATTAACTGTAACCAAAAACCATCAAAGAAGTGCTATTTATTCTGAGATCTAAGCCACTCATTGGGGCTGGGGGTAACATATGTAACTACAAAATTTGGCATTGAAGCGAATAACCATCGTCTAGACTTCCTCTTCATAAGGCACCAGCTGGGTCCCTGGTTCCTCCACCACAGTGGGTTCTTTTGCTGCATCATCTGGATGCCAACTAGCAAGAGGAAGAACATCCCTGTCAACTGGGAGCCACAAGGCTGTTGAATCAAACACCTTCTGTTTCACCTCACCTGTCCAATAATGTACAAGGGAGATAATAAGTAAAATAATTTGTTTCACTGATTTCCTCTTACCATTGTAAAAACAAAGTTCATTTCGATGTTTCCATAAAGTCCAGCACACTACACCAAAAACTAATATGAAAGCTGTTCTATGTGTATTAGGCAGTTGATTAGCAAACTTAATAACATCTGCAAATTTGGACCATTGAATACTGACATTTTGGCAAGAGTCCATAAAGAACCATATTTGTTTTGTAAGAGAACATGTCACAAATAAATGGTTAATGGATTCAGGTTGTTAGCAAAATTGACAAGTATCGCAACCTATCCAGCCTTTTTTTCTTAAATTGTCAGTTGTTAAAATTTTATTCTTACGAGTAAACCACATAGATTCTAATATTAATAGGGATTGGAACCTTCCACCATAACATTGCATTTTTAGGTTTAATGTCTCTAAATTGAGTATTTTATACAAGGATCTAAATGTAAATCTTCCATTGGATTCCCATTTCCAAGTGAGCTTATCATCTAAGTGGGTATAGGACATGCGACTGATAATGTCTAATATCTCTAACCATTCTACATATTGCACAACATCTAAAGTTCTGCGAAAAGTAAGGGCATCTCCTTGTGTATTAATAATTGTTTGCAACAAAATTTCAGTGTTTGAGCATATATTAAACAAAAATGGAAATTTGGATGCCATAGAGCAATTGTGATATCAGATGTCAGTCCAAAAAAAAACTGATGTGTTGAAACCTGGTTCATAAGAAACACTAATTCTACCCAAAGATTGTAGAGATGAAATGATAGACCAAAATTCAGATTTCGGTGTATTTTGGATACTCTTTATTATACCTAATATATCCCTCAACTCTAATTTCCTTTTTCTATTTAACCATATAGTTAATTATTCATAATAGAATATTGTCTAATTTAATTATTTCCCATCATGCCCTTGCCCTCTTCCCATGCATACGAGACTTTGTAATTTTTATATGGGCCTTCTTCACCACCACGTGTTACAGTTCCAAACAAGCTGCTTCATCTCCTATCTATCCAAATAGCTTCTGATTTTTTTCTGACTTTGTAATTCTTTTTCTGTGATTTAAGAAATGCCTGTTACTGATTGTGCTGAATTTTGTGATTAACAGAATACTGTTTCCCAATTTCTCTCAAAAAAAAGAATACTGTTTCCCAAGAAGAGCAGTTGGAGCTCCTGTTTGCTACCCTCTCTCTTTGAAAACATGCAAATGCCAGCTAGGCTAAGAATTAGAAACTGATTTGATAAAGTTTCCTATGTATGTCATATTATTACTGGTATGGTATATATACCAGCCAATAATTCTTAGTACATATTTGTTGATAACCATGGTATCTGTACTTGTACCAATATTCTAAAGGTAAACTTTTTATGGGAGCGGGGTGCGTCCGATGCACATTGCACACAAATCGGTCTGATGTCCGCTCGGAACTGTTGATTCGCTTCAAGATCTCTGGGATTAAAAAATTAATCTCACCTTGCTTCCAATGCAACGAATAATTACGAAATAGTTACAGTGGAAATGGGATCAAGGATGACAGACAGCTCATGTTGGGCTTGTTGCTGGTTCTTCATCAGCCCGTATCAGTAAAAGTCAATTTTCTGTTCTCTTAAATTTATAACCAAAAGAATACCAAATAAAAATTAAATGAAGAAAATAAATATAGGTTTTGCAAAAGCAAAGTTCATGCCATCTCTTCATCTTCCATCTATTTTGATTTCTTTAATGCTCGGATACAAACCTGATCCCAATTTATCCACCTCTGTTCTATTTTGGTGCATTTTGTCCGCTAATTTTTGAATTCCTAAACGAAACCCTCCTTTGATTGCTTCTGGTGGCGTCTAGAGATGAAATTAAGTCGCAATTTTATAAATTTAACATTGTTAATTTGAAGGTTTTGAAGAAATTGGAAGGCTCGCATGGTTTTTCCTTTATTTTATTTTATTTGTTAAACTCAAGAGATGATATTTTTGTCTTTTATGTTTTTAACCATAGCTTTAACTATGATTAACTTCATAATTATTATAGAATAAGAAAAAAAAAGTTTTAAGAGTTAAGAGACAAATTTGATATATTCCAGTGTTTAGGGGTAAATAAGAAATTGAAGAACTTTTTGAGAATTTGTGAGAATTGAACCCTAAAAATTAAAGGGAAATTCGTTTTTGTGAACATATTATTTATCGGATTCATAACGATTCGGATTTGAATTCCAACAAATTTAAATGTTAAGATGTGCATGGGAGTTCAAATAGTCGATTCAAGTAGCTCAACATGATCTCTTTATGAAAATATACTTGGAGGCCAAATTTTATATTTGTTTAGAACTCTTTTACTCTCTTTTTTAAGATAAGTAGTAAATCAATATGGGTAGTTCAAAATATTTAAATCAAGTGATTTTCTACTATCTGAAAAAAAAAGTAAAATAATTTTAAAAAATGTAAAGTTTGGTGTTTAAGTACATTTTCATATGTAGATAACGTTGAGAGCGTGGTTCAGATCGATTGTTTGAATTTTGAAAAATGAATATATAGATTTATAGTACCTATTGATGTGTGCTATGCATAGTACCGTGTCATTCGTATATTTTTTATATAAGGGGCATTGATACAGATTAATATTGAACCTAATTCTCAAAAAAAAAATTGAACTAATAAAACAATTTGTTGGAAGTATTCAAAACATACCTTAATCTGGAGCAAATTTTATATAATTAAGATGGCATCCGCTTCACTATTAATTAATTAAAGCCACCATCAATGCACAAATGTGGAATTCTTCAATAGTTATACAGTTGGGATTTATACATCTAACCGCAGCAATTAATGATGACATAAGTTGCTTCAAACGAGTCACCAAAAAGAATTATAAACTATTCCACAACATTTACAATTCAGCTCCTTAATTGTTGCATATATGACAGAAAGTTCATTGGTCTATAACAGATGCATACAGAATTGCTACTCGATTCATTGGTCTATAACAATTCTTCCTCATTCCCATAATGGCATCTTCATCATCTTTGCTCTTAAATTCAGATTCGTCTTCACTTGCATATTCTATGAAAATTGGTTCTTTTATTTTATGCGTGTCATTTTGTATGGAAATTGTTTGTTCTCCTTTACTTGCCTTTTCATCCTCTTCTTTTGACAATTAGAAAATAAGATAATAATTATCATTTAAACAAGCACAAAGAATTCAACAATAAACTGATCATGATCATTGTACCTGTAATAGTGATCATTTATTTCCTAACTATCCATTAATCTAAAAAATATATAATACTTACAAATTAGTACAAAAAACACTTCAATTTTTACTGGTATCTACATTTACTAAATGATTGCCTCCCAGCCTAGGGAGTACCTGAAGGAAGAGGATGCCTCTCACCCACAAGTTGTTTCGTAGGTTTTTAGGTGCAGAGACTGGTGATCAGCAACAAGATTTGTCAGGAGCTGTTCCCGATGACCAAGTAGTTTGATTTACTATTTATAGGACTTTTGGTTAGGATTTACAAGTGCCGATGTTTTTGATTCGTACCTCGGATTCGTTAGATCATGTATCCCTTTTCTTAGTTGGTGTTATGATATTATGACGTGGGTTGTATGGATTTGAGATATGTATGTTTATTTATGGATGGCATGACTTATGCTATTATTGTTATCATTTACGCTTCCGCACTGATTTATATTTGTATTTGTTTAGCCTTGCATGTTTATTGAGTTAATGAACACGAGGCGAGGATTGATCACACCTTAATATGAAATTCCCAGTTTGAGATGTGACAAATTCTATCTTCAATTTTGATATATCATTAATATTTTGTCCCTCGTGGAATTATCTAAATATTTTTTTTAAATAATTCGTTATCATATTTACATGTTTTTGCTAAATTTTCTTTGTTGGAGATTTTGTAATATTTCATTGCAAAAATAAAATGTGAAACAATGCCGTTACTAATTCATGATCTGGCATGTATATAATGAAAACTTCATTCTCGATTCTATGAGAATTTTTATGAAAGCCTTTTATTTACTTCTCTTGCATGGAAGCTTCATTTTCCCATAATGTATTTTTTTTTTGGCCTCATTCTTCTTATGATGATCGATTCAACCTCTCATCATAATGATAGACCTTGGTTCTATTCCATCTCTACAGCAAGTTTAGCCCCTATTGTTCTGATGGAGAGAAAAACCTAGAATTAGCTTTATGAATAAACAAAATTGGAGACCCTCTTTCAAATATCTATTAAAATAGTATGTATATTTTGATCCATTCCTATTAAAATAGTGTGTGTATTTTGATCCATTCCGAAAGAAATTTCAAGAGGATCTATAAAAATAGATACAATTGAGAAGTACTATTTCTTTTTTAGGTACCTACATTAAAATTTAAGTAGAAGTTCACTGGTGTGCATATTTTACGGTTAATTTATATATTTTGTGGTCTTGATTAGCAGTAACATAGATATAACAAATGAGAACAAAATCGGAAACCTCTATTTTAAAATTCCCAACCCCAGTTGTGTGTTGAAATTTTAATATATTGGGGTACGTATGATATATCCAAATTGGGCGGGACCCCTATTTTTTCCTAAGAAAATATTTTGAGGTATGTTGCATTATGGTATGAATATTGCTACTAATTCCTTATAGTGTTAAGGCATTTCTTTTCATGTAATTCGGTCACCAGAATTTTTATTTGCAAGAGAATCGTCAATTCAAGATCTTGCCTTCAATTTTGTTTGTTTTCTTGTAGAACTTGATCAACTACACTAACTGCTAACTACTAACTACAAACTTCAATTTTTTTTCTGTGGAAATTTATTATAACCAGTGTTATGCTGTTACAGAAATAAACAAAATCAGTGAGCCTTTCACAGAAAAGACACCCAACTCATCAATTTGGAGAAATGTTTTAATTGGCACATTTAATGGCATCAATTGCAACTCTAATTAAATTTCTGAGATGGAGTGATTTAAAAATTATAAATCTCTTTAATTGCTAAACTTACTGACGTGGCTCAAATTAATTGCTAAATATTTGCTGAAATAGAGATGCTCTAACAATCAGTTGGTTCTATTAAAAAAATCAAAGGCTGCAACAAAGCCGTGAAAATTGCCCCCATATATTATATTGCTTCTTGTATAAAGTTAACGGGTATTTCTATTAGCTAGCTTTTCGCCTTTAATTAATTATTATGTCCTATATTATCTCAACCAGGGTTGCAATACAAAACTAATTAAGTACTTTGCTTGGATTTATTTATTTATTGAGATATTGGAAATTAAATATTAGGCTTGCAAATTGCGTCATATATGAATTTTTTTTTAAAATCATAATTAAAAAAAAAATTTAGGAAACCAACATGATTACTTTTTTTTTTTACAAAAATCATAAGAACCAAAATGATATTTCGGTCCGCTTCGTTTTTTTTTCTCCGGACCGAATTGGCATTTCGGTCCCTACTGATTTCACTGATTTTCAGAATAGCAACCACAAAAAATCTATAATGGGGACTGGACCGAAATGCCAATTCGGTCCCTCCACAGAAAATCTATAATGGGGACCGGACCGAAATGGGGCAATTCGGTCCTCGTACTTTTTTTTTCAACCCGACAGCCTCCCTCTTCTCTTCCTTTCCTTCTCCTTTTTACTTTCCTCCTCTTCTTTTCTTTCCACCCGAACAAAACCATTTTTTTTTCAACTCTCAAAATTCCATTATTTTTAATTCTAATCACATATTTCAGTATATATTTGAGAGGAGAACAAGAAAAACTTCAGATCTACAAGTTTTGTTAGATATGTGGTTAAATTTTTAATTTGAATAAATAATCCGAATTTTAGTAATTGTAGAATTATGTAGTTTGCATGTAGAGTAATTTGGCTTTTTCATGTTGTATAAATAAATTGTAGGAAGATTTTTTTAGTTTTGTTAGTGTAATTTAGGTTTTTTTTAGTGTAATTTTAGTAATTGTAGAATGATTTAGTTTGCACGTAGATTAATTTAGTTCATAAAATTTATTTTAATAAATGTAGAATAATTTAGTTTTTTTAGTGCAATTTAACTAATTGTAGAATTTTTTTATTTTGTATGTAGAGTAAATTAGCTCATGAATTTTTTTTATTTTTTAACTAATTGTATAATTTTGAGATTATGGTAGTAGCATGTTATGTTCGGATTTAATTTGGTTCGGATTTAATCAGATTTGCATGTTAATATTTTTTTAACTTGATATAGGAATGAAGTTCGGATTTAATTGGGTTTGCATGTTAATATTTTTTTGTATGTATTTGTTTTATATTGTAATTTCATTGATATTGTAGTGCAAAATGGATGATGAACAACCCTTCCAACCCTTATTGTAATTCCTCAATGAACAACACAAATTATTCGTGGCGAATACGAAGGTATTTGTTTAATATCCGTTTGGATTTAAATTTACGGATAAACTTGTAAGTTAGGATTAATTTTTGTAGTTAATTTTTTTTTGCATGACAATTATCATTCTAGCCTCATTATGCACTGTGTCCTGGTCCTGGCCAAATGGGCGTTAATTACCAACCTTAGATAAAACAAGGTTTGGTGAATTTAGGCTTGTATCAGATGAACAATATGACTCATTGTCATATTGATAAAGGGTTGATCACTGCTCTCGTTGAGAGATGGAGGCCTGAGACGAATACTTTTCATCTTCCGGTGGGAGAGTGCATAGTGACATTGGAAGATGTCAGCTGTCTGTGGGGCTTACCTGTTGCTGGTAAAATATTATTTGTTACTAATTTATACTTTTGTTATTAATTTAGATTTAATGCAAGTATATGTTTATCTAACATCTATGTTTACATGGAAGGTCATTTCTAAACATACCGATGATAATTGGTCACAATTGATCGAAGATTGCCTAGGACATGAAGTGTATGATGGATACAAATATAGTGAGGAGGAATTTTTTTTATCAAAGGGTGTATAACAAAGGCGAACTCAATGAGAAAATAAAAAAAAATCAAAATACCATATGCGTCTTAAATGGTTGAATGACAACTTTGATGTGGAATTAACACAGCTCACTAACCAGCAGACAATCGATCGATACACACGAGCATATTGCATGGACTTGTTCGAGTCTGTAATGTTTCCTAGCTAATGCAAATTCAAGTTCTGTTCTGATAATGTACTTACAATTCTTGGAGAATTTGGGACCTCGAGATGAAGACTACAATTGGAGAGGTGTTCTGCTTGCCTGCCTGTATCGCGAGTTGTCCCGAGCTTACAGAAAGCCAACAACTTCGATTAATGGTCAATTATTACTACTCCAGATGTGGTCTTGGCGGCGATGTCATACTAGAGAGACTGGCTTTTGGAGCAAAATGGACTATTCCGCATGCATGGGATGGCAACCCTGTGAGAGGTAAATTTTAATAATAAATATTATGTTTTCAATATAATTTAGTGTTGATTCAATATGTAACTAACATGTATTTACAACCTAGGCACCATGCAATTTCAGAATTAGTTTGAGCGTTTGAAGGTCAATGTTATCAACTGGAGGCCGTATGTGAGTTCCTACCACAATCTACCTTGGCGCGGGATAAGAGACCAAGATATGTTTACATGTCGTGTGTGGTGCATCCATTTCTGGGAGGTAGAGATTCACTGTCCTGATAGGGTTCTTCGGCAGTTTGGATTATTTCAGACAATTCCTCTGCCGGCTCCACCACCCTTTGAATATCTTGAAGACCTTCGCTTATGGAACCGTGCGAGCAGTATGTCAGATGACAGACTCTCTGTGGATCAGAGCATTTATTTTGAGGATTATATCACTCCAGCACCCGTTACAGTTGGAGAGCAGAGACCTTATGATATGGATAGGTACGATTATTTTTTTTTAATTTAGAATTCGAATCCAGTGATCCAACAATTATTATGATCCAGTGATGGAATTTGGAATTTAGAATTTGGATTTATTAATTAATTTATTTACTAAATTATTAATTTATGTAAAATTATATTTGCAGGTATCACGAGTATATGGATTGGTTCTTTAAAAATGGCATGCCATAGGTTTACTCAAATCAAAACAACGAAGAAATTCTGAGCCAGTCAGTACCAGAACGGGAAGGAGACGTAAGAGATCTCGGGTACATCTCAGATGTCATACATCAAGCTCGTACTGTAAGTATTTTCTTTTTTCTTTTTAATACATCATTTCATTTTAAATTCGGACTTCATTTCATTTTATTTACGGACTTCTTTTTAATACATCATTTCATCATTTTTTTTCTTGTAGCGATTCCGCCTCTTGAAAAACACAACGAAAGGAATTAGTATGGTAAAGACATCTGGACAGATTGCTTACGAACTTCTATTGCTTGAGACTAGTTGCGATATTCTAGACGATCTTGGGCATATCGCACTATTCAGAGCCATGGTTGATAAGGCCGGAGTCGCCGGACTTCCATTTGATCTAAAGTATATCGAGATCAGTGATGATAATCCATAACATTTTCCGAGGGATCCAGAGATCCGATCCAGATGATAATCCAGATCATTTGATTCTGTAACAATTGTGATTGTATGGGTTTGTTGTAATTGTCCAATTGCCCGTCTCAGTGGTTTTTGCGTATAACCTCCATAGACACCCCTCCGCTCTACATATAACCACATAGGCACTACGATTGCTCTGGATTTGTTATAATTCTAAGTTATTATCCATGGCAAATCCACTCAACTTAGATTTAAGATCGGCTTTGGATTTGAACATCTGTCCCACTGAAAATGGACCGTTGATTCTCGATGGATAACCAAAAAATACTTCATCCTTGTACGGCATCGGCACATCGTCATTAAATGCCGGAGAAGGATGCTGCAATCCCTAATTAACAAAGAGAATAGACGTTTGCCACTCCTTCATTACATCTTGCATCCTAATCTCATCCTCAATTTCAGCCATATCATCTTTCGCGACAACCGGGTCACCAAGGTCAGAGTTTGTGTCTGAGTCAATATCATTATTCAGCTGGTCAAAATAATTATACAAATCATCCGGTACTGGTATTTCGGGGGGGGTCATCACAATATATGGGTGATTTAGGCACCGATATGTCTCCGTTACTTCCAGGTATACTACCCGAGTATGGGTCATAATTGGTCTGACTAACAACTGGTACTGACTCAACCATTAATTCAAGAAGTTTAAAATTCAATACCGGAGTGGCATGTCCAAGCACCAGTGTAACAAAATGCGGTTCATGCGGCCGCATATGCATATGCGGTTGGCAACCGCATAGAAAATCAATAAGCGGTCTAATATGCGGTTCCGCAAATACGGTCGCATATTCGGCCGCATATTTGGCCACATATTTTTACCGCATATTCGGCCTCATATTACCGCATATTACCGCATACTTGTTTAATGGTCAATTTGAACCGTTCAACATGATCCCCATATATGAATATGTAATTGCGTACTAAATTTTTTAATTTTTTTTTATATTTTTAAGATTGGTAGAAAATTACTGTTTTTGGATGGTTCAAAATTTTCAGATCAAGTAATTTTCTATCTATATTAAAAATAGTAAAATAATTCTAAAAAATATAAAATTTGATCTGCAAATACATATTCATATAGAGACTATGTTGAACGGTTCAGATCGACAGTTAGAATTTTGAAAACAAAAATATTAATCCATATTATGATAGTTTTTCGATATTTTTTCCTTTATCATATTTTATTTTGTTCCTTGAAAAGACTTTAATATATATAAGTAAAATAGATAATGGGAATAACAATAAATAATGCTAACAAGAATAAAAATAATTATAACAATAAAAATTGATAAAATAATATATAGGAATTTTTAAGAGTGAGGCTACGGTACTATGCATAGAGCATATTGGTCTATATTATGAATCAATATTCTCATTTTCAAATTACAAACAATTGATCTGAACTGGTTAACATGATCTTCATATGTAAATGTATTTGCAAATCAAGTTTACATTTTCTTGAATTTTTTTAATATTGTTTTCTATAGGTAGAAAAACACTTGATCCAAAGATTTCAGATCATTCAAAACTATTTTCTACCTATCTTAAAAGTTAGTAAAAGAATTTTAAAAAAAATGTAGAATTTAATCTTCAAGTACATTTCATATGAAGATCATGTTGAACAGTTCATTTCGACTGTTCGAACTAATCAAAACTAAAATATGAATTCATAGTATATACCAATATGGGCTATACATAATACCTTAGTCTCACTCAATTTTTATTGCATATAATAATATATAATATAAACATATCGGATTATGCATAGCTGTTTCCAAATTAACGTGGCAGGCTAAGAAACCGAATCGAGCATAAAAAAACAAACATTTTTCTGACTTCTGACTAAATATTGTTGTGAACTGCCCAACATGACCAAACATAGAGATTAATGGTAAATAGTCATAGCTGCATGGTGCTTACTGCCTTTATATACCTCTGCATTCCTTGGCTGAAACCAAATAGTACTCATAACAGTATAATTCCCAACTTTTCTAATCAAATCATCCATACGCTGAACCCAAATGGCTTGGGCATGGTTTGCATTCACCGATCTAATCCTCTGTATTCCTTGCCTCCTATTCCTCTATTATTTGTACAACAATTTCTTAGTCTCCCAACCACCAGTAAACTTCCCCATAGTCGGTATGCTGCCTTCATTACTAGCCAATGTCCCACAAATCCACGACTGGATAACCAACAGCCTGGTAAACGGCAATTTGTACTTCAGAGGTCCCTGGTTCTCTGGTATGGAATTATTTCTTACAAGTGACCCAGCAAATGTGCATTACATTCTTACCCAAAACTTTCAGAACTATCCTAAAGGGGGTGACTTTGTTGAGATCTTTGAGGTAATTGGCAATGGCATCTTTAACGCAGATGGTGACTCATGGAGGTTTCAGCGTGCAAAGCTTCATCTAGCCACGTCGCAGAAATCCTTCCGCACATTCATTGCCAAGACGACCCGAGATAAAATTGAGAATGCTCTCCTCCCATTCCTTTCTCAAACAGTTGAGCATGATCGAGTGATAGATTTGCAAGATATGTTCTCAAGGTTGTCTTTTGACATGTCTTGTATTTTATCATTTGGATCTGATCCAGGCAGCCTATCAATGGATCTGCCTGTTCTTCCATTTGAAAGATTTATCGATGATTTATCTGCCGCATTATTCTCCCGCGTATGCAGTCCAGTGGCCTTGTGGAAGCTTTTGAAGTTGTTAGGCATTGGGCAAGAAAAAAAGGTGGCCAAAGCACGAGCTGTGGGAGATCGGTTCATAATAGAAGCAATTGAAAAGCGGAAACAGGAAATGAAAGAGGGGAAACATGTATGCCCTGATTTGCTGAGTTCATATTTGAGTGATAAAGATATACCAAACTCAAATGAGTTCTTGAGGGACAACCTTCTAACTTTTCTACTAGCAGGTCGTGATACCACCAGCTCAGGCCTTTGTTGGTTCTTTTGGGCCCTTTCTCAAAACAAGCAAATTGAAGAGAAGATCCTATGCGAACTTTGCTCTGCACGTCATAACATTACACCAGAAGGTCTGATAACTTTTGATCCAGAAGAATTAGAGAATTTGGTCTACTTCAAGGCTGCTTTTATGGAATCCCTTAGACTCTTTCCACCAGCCCCTTATAATTTGAAAACAGTGCTGAAGCCTGACCTACTACCATGTGGCTTCAGAGTAAATCCAGGTATGAAGATCGTAATATCAATGTATGCAATGGGGAGGAATCAAAACATATGGGGGGAAGATTGCTTAGAGTTTAAACCAGAGAGGTGGATTTCTGAAAAGGGCACATTGCATCATGAGCCTTCGTACAAATTTATAGCCTTCAATACCGGTCCAAGAACTTGTTTGGGAAAGAACATGGCCTTAACTCAACTGAAAATGATAGCAGCAGCAATGGTGTATAATTTTTGTTTTGAAGTTGTGGAAGGGCATGTTGTAGAACCTGGATTGGCCATTACGCTCAACATGAAGAATGGACTCAGGATGCGCATTAGAAAGAGAACTAGCATTTGATAATTAATTTCCGTAATTTAAAGTTTATGCTAAATAAAATGCTTGTGTGCTTTGTGAGCAGCTAAATTAATGTTCATGTGATGCTGAAAATGTATTGTGTTTTATTGTGCGATGTATTATCATGCTATGGATTGTATCTAGTTTAATTAAATAAATGTAGTCCTTTATAATTGTTTGATCTTTAATTGTGTGATTAGCATTTTATTTTGTAACATTAAAACTACTAGTTAATGACCCTTATACAAACGTGCGAGTTATGACAGCATCACCCATGTTACATATATGGATCTAATTATACTGCGGATCCATATCACAACAAATAATAATAAAATTTGATAAGCAAAATTCCTTTCTATTGAAAATTAGGATAAATTTTATATTTACCTTTCTACTCTTTATTTTATATATATTTTTTTAATAAAAAGACCGAAGCCCATTTCATTTAAGAAACAGTTAACTTACAACTTTCATATTGAGTTCACTACTTTATCTCAGCAAAATAAAAATTCCTAATAAATAACCACACAAAACATGGATGCAGCTGGAAACCACCACAATCCAACATAGAAAGGACAAACATAAGCCTATTAACTACTATAGGCTGTAACCAAAAACCATCAAAGAAGTGTCATTTATTCTGAGATCTAATTAAGCCACTCATTGGAGCTGGAGGTAAGATATGTAACTACAAAATTTGACATTGAAGCCAATAACCATCGTGTAGACTTCTTCTTCATAAGGCACCAGGTGGGTCCCTGGTTCCTGCACCACAGTGGGTTCTTCTGCTGCATCATCAGGATGCCAACTAGCAAGAGGAAGAACATCCCTGTCAACTGGGAGCCACAAGTCTGTTGAAGAATAAAAGGGTGGACACGTTCTATACAAGTGAGCTTTCACCCTTTTTAACCACATAAAGATTCTAATATTAATAGGGATTCGAACCTTCCACCATAACATTGCATTTTTAAGTTTAATGTCTCTAAAATTGAGTATTTTATACAAGGATCTAAATGTAAATCTTCCATTGGATTCCCATTTCCAAGTGAGCTTATCATCTAAGTGGGTATAAGACATGTAATTGATAATATCTAATATCTAAAACCATTCTACGTACATATTGCACAACATCTAAAGTTCTGCGAAAAGTAAGGGCATCTCCTTGTGTATTAATAATTGTTTGCAACAAAATTTCAGTGTTTGAGCATATATTAAACAAAAATGGAAATCTGGATGCCATAAAGCAATTGTGATACCAGTTGTTAGTTCAAAATAGAACTGATGTGTTGGAACCTGGTTCATAAGAATCACTTATTCTACCCAAAGATTGTAGAGATGATTAGATAGACCAAAATTCATTTCGGTGTATTTTGGATATTATTTATTATATCTAATATATCCCTAACTCTAATTTCCTTTTTCTATTTAACCATATAGTTAATTATTCATAATAGAATATTGTCTAATTTGATTATTTCCCATCATGCCCTTGCCCTCTTCCCTCATACGAGACTTTCTAATTTTTATATGGGCCTTCTTCACCATCACGTGTTACAGTTCTAAACAAGCTGCTTCATCTCCTATCTATCCAAATAACTTCTGATTTTTTTTCTGACTTTGTAATTCTTTTTTTGTGATTTAAGAAATGCCTGTTACTGATTGTGCTGAATTTTGTGATTAACAGAATACTGTTTCCCAAGAAGAGAAGTTGGAGCTCCTGTTTGCTACCCTCTCTCTCTGAAAACATGCAAATGCCAGCTAGGCTAAGAATTAGAAACTGATTTGATAAAGTTTCCTATGTATGTCATATTATTACTGGTATGGTATATGTACCAGCCAATAATTCTTAGTATCTGTACTTGTACCAATATTCTAAAGGTAAACTTTTTATGGGAGCGGGGTGCGTCCGATGCACATTGCACACAAATCGGTCTGATGTCCTCTCGGAACTGTTGATTCGCTTCATGATCTCTGGGTTTAAAAAATTAATCTCACCTTGCTTCCATTGCAACGAATAATTACGAAATAGTTACAGTGGAAATGGGATCAAGGAGGACAAACAGCTCATGTTGAGCTTGTTACTGGTTCTTCATCAGCCCCTGCCATGTCTGCTGCTGCCCGTATCAGTAAAAGTCAATTTTCTGTTCTCTTACATTTATAACCATAGAAGGCAAAATCTGCCGTTCCGGAGCGGGATCGGACGGTGCCGATCCGATTCCAGGCCGATTTACGCGGACAGTGCAGATTTCGGTCGATTTCGGTCAATTTTGGCCGTTTCGGCCATATTTCGGCCCGTTCCAGTCAAATTTCAGCCCGTTCCTGCCGAAACGCGAATATAAAGAAGTATAAAATTTTTTGCAGCTGCGGGGATTCGATCTCTAGACCTTGGGGATGGAGTCCATGCAAGTTACCACCACACCATTCAAGTTTTTTTGATTTATATTACAACTCATTTATATATATATCAATTCTATCATAGATGATATAATACAAATCAAAGTCACGGATTGATACTGTTGTATATTCATAAAATAAGCTTCTGACAAAAAAGTCCGATTTTCCGATCCGATTCGGCCGATCCCGACCGATTTTTCCGATCCGGATCGGGATCGGACGGGGCCGATCCGGATCGGGATCGGACGGGGCCGATCCCGATTCCGATTCCGATTTTTCCTTCTATGTTTATAACCAAAAGCAAAGTTCATGCCATCTCTTCATCTTCCACCTATTGTGATTTCTTTAATGCTCGGATACAAACCTTATCCCAATTTATCCACCTCTGTTCTATTTTGGTGCATTTTGTCAGCTAATTTTTGAATTCCTAAACGAAACCCTCCTTTGATTGCTTCTGGTGGCGTCTAGAGATGAAAGTTGCAATTTTATAAATTTAACATTGTTAATTTGAAGGTTTTGCAGAAATTGGAAGGCTCGCATGGTTTTTCCTTTATTTTATTTTATTTGTTAAACTCAAAAGATGATATTTTTGTCTTTTATGTTTTTAACCATAGATTTAACTATGATTAACTTCATAATTATTATAGAATAAGAAAAAAAAATTTAAGAGTTAAGGGACAAATTTGATATATTCAAGTGTTTAGGGGTGAATAAGAAATTGAAGAACTTTTTGAGGGTATGTGAGAATTTAACCCTAAAAATTAAAGGGAAATTTGTTTTTGTGAACATATTATTTATCGGATTCATAACGATTCGGATTTGAATTGCAACAAATTTAAATGTTAAGATGTGCATGGGAGTTCAAATAGTCGATTCAAACAGCTCAACATGATTTCTTTATGAAAATATACTTGGAGGCCAAATTTTATATTTGTTTAGAACTCTTTTACTATTTTTTTAAGATAAGTAGAAAATCAATATGGGTAGTCCAAAATATTTAAATAAAGTGATTTTCTACTATATGAAAAAAAATAAAAATTTAAAATGTAAAGTTTGGTGTTTAAGTACATTTTCATATGTAGATAACATTGAGCGCGTGGTTCAGATTGATTGTTTGAATTTTGAAACATGAATATATAGATTTATAGTACCTACTGATATGTGCTATGCATAGTACCATGTCATTCGTATATTTTTATATAAGGGACATTGATACGGATTAATATTGAACCTAATTCTCAAAAAAAATATTGAACTAATAAAACAATTTGTTGGAAGTATTCAAAACATACCTTAATCTGGCGCAAATTTTATATAATTAAGATGGCATCCGCTTCACTATTAATTAATTAAAGCCACCATCAATGCACAAATGTGGAATTCTTCAAAAGATATACAGTTGGGATTTATAAATCTAAGCGCAGCAATTAATGACGACATAAGTTGCTTCAAAGTTCAAACGAGTCACCAAAAAGAACTGTGGTTTATAAACTATTCCACAACATTTACAATTCAGCCCCTTAATTGATGCATATATCACAGAAAGTTCATTGGTCTATAACAGATGCATACATAATTGCTACTCGATTCATTGGTTTATGGGTCTGTCTAATTTGCTGCCGGCAGCAGTTCGGCCAAGTGCTGCCGGGGCTATATTTAGCCGTGTGATGTCCAAACAACAAATTCAAACTGTTAGATGTTGAATCTATACTATAATCTACTTGGAGACCAAATTTTACATTTTTTGGAATTTTTTTACTATATATTAAGTTGGTTTGAAAACCGCTGTTTTTAGTAAATTTCTGCAACGTTAAAAACAGCGGTTTTCAAACCATCTTAATATATAGTAAAAAAATTCCAAAAAATGTAAATTTTGGTCTCCAAGTAGATTATAGTATAGATTAAACATCTAACGGTTTGAATTTGTTGTTTGGACATCACACGGCTAAATATAGCTCCGGCAGCACCTCGGCCGAACTGCTGCCGGCAGCAAATTAGCCACAGCCTTGGTTTATAATAGTTCTTCTTCATTCCCATAATCAGATTCGGATGCACTTTCATCTTCGACATCTTCATCATCTTCTGTTGAGAAATAAGATCAAGATCTCAAATTAATTATCATCATCGATATAGAATCAAAAGGCTAGAATTAAATCAAGGAACTAAAGGGGATCTCCTTGCTTATATTTAGAAATAATATTAGAATAATGATACCTTGGTATCTGTGCATACCATTTAGAGAAATAGTACCGTTGGAACACCAACGGCTCTTTGAGCCTATGCAAATATAAATAGACCCAAATGTAATGAAAAATATACAAGATAATCAAATAATATTTTTATCTCCTCAGAATTCATCTGTCTCATAAAAAACCAACATGGTATCAGTACACACAATTCTGTGACCGAAGAATCCTCAAATCCATTTACCAGTAAACTGGTACACCACAAATTAAAAAACAAAAACCCACACAATCAAAACAGAAAAATTAGCCAAGTGGCAATGTTGCAAGAAGGGCAACAGTCAAACGATGCTACCAACTAGAATCAAGCACTACAAGCACACAAAGCATAAATGGTTCAAGCCGGGCAGCACTCATCTGAGGCTACCTCAAAGCTGAACAATAACCCAATACCCAATAATCTGATATAGCTCCAAGCTTCCCGTTCCTACGAGCAAACCTGATAGTCATAAATTCCAAAAACCCGATAAACAATATCTATACTAGTACCTGCTCTAATCAGGACCAAGAAAAAAAAAAAAAAACCCTGCTCTAGCTGAGAGCGAAATATGCTTCAACCAACCTTAAGGTCTTCAGCCACAGTCATAACTCAAAGGAAGGAAAAAAAAACCTACCTAAACCTTTGATCTCAGTCTCGCCTTTGGATGGGAGAAGCCCAGTGACAAAGAGCTGGAGCTAGAGAAGAAAGGTGAATCAAGGGGAGAAAACACTCAAATCTGATCCAAGCACCAAGCTGGTACGACTACCAGTACGGCTGGCACAAGGACAAGGAAAGAGGTCTCCGCCCTCAGTTGCTCATCAAGGGCAAGAAAAATGCAACCCTAACCCTAGGCCGGAGACGAGTGGAGCCTCCACCACCAATCGGTGCACCAATTGTAAAAATGAGGAGCACGAGCGGATAGGGTGCTGGTCCCTCCACCCATCTCTACGCCCAAAGAAAAAGGAGAGCGGCGGCAGAACAAGAAAGGGGGAGCGTTTTTCTCACCACGAAACTGGTGGGATCCAGTAACTGAATTCCAAGCGGGTCAAACGGGTCAAATTACTCAGATCTTTTGTGGCAAGTGATCCAACAATTAATTGTGCTGCTACTTCAGAAACTGACTCCAAAAACAAGCGGTATCACTTTAAATTCAATTAAAATTTCTTTATATGTTAAATTTACAATTGATAGCAGTTTTTATGGCTCATATTCTTAGGAACAAAATTTTATCCAATAAATCAAATTACCAGTGTTTTAGTAACCAATGAATTGAAGCACCAATTAATGGTTTAGAAAATGACCAAACATTTTCTAGAAATATTTTAAAAAATTATATATTGAACTCTTTACAACAAATTTTCTTTCAATTAAGAAATTAGCACAATTTGATGGTATGGGAGTATGTAAATTTTTTTCGAAAAATATAAACGATGTTTTTGTATATAAATAGTTTCTCCATAAATTAAATTTTAATTAAAAAAATAACACAAGAAGTAAATTGCAACACAAACTTTATTTTCCAATAAATATAATATTTCAACCGGAAAAATAATTAATGATATTAGAAAAATATATTTATGTTTTTGGAAACGTTATAAAAAAACAATAATAATTTACAATCTTACAACAAAAATATATATGGAGAAATATGGCCCGGTTTTTTTGACATATTACTATATTAATTGTAATAATTTGTAAAAAAAAATGTTAATTTACTTGAAGCCTAATTTAATGCATGAATTAAATATATATATTCGATAACGGTACCGATTTTTAAAAATAATTATTCTACAAACCCTCTTAAAATCAAAAGTTTTTTTTATCAACCAAGAGCTGAAAGGCCACCATAACACAAAAGCCGGTATCCAATTCATACCGAGATAACCAAGAGCCAAAAGGCTACCATACATCTCTAGCCGAGAGGCCAACAAAAACAAGAGCCAAAGGTCACCATACCAAGAGCTACTAGAGCCACCATAACAAAAAAACCAAGAACCTTTCAAACCGAAAGGTCACCATAAAAAAAAAGGAGCCAAAAGGTAAAAAAAAAAAAAAAAAAAAAAAAAAAAAAAGGGAGGGGGAGACCCTATACCAATATGTCAGTAACAACTCCAAAAATGGAGTCGCTGATCAACAATCAAAATATATCAGTAACAACTCCAAAAGTGGGGTCGCTGATAAATAACCAAAATATGTCAGCAACAACTCCAAAAGTGGAGTCGTTGATCAATAACCAATATATGTCAGTAAGAACTCCAAAAACAGGGTGGCTGACCCAATAACCAAAATAATCAGTAATAACCCCGAAAGGGGTGGCTGATCAATAACAAACATATACCAAAACCAAAAAAAAGAGAGGTGGTTAATTCAATACCAATGATCAAGTTTTGTTAGTAATACCCAAGGTTCTAAATAGCGTTTATAGCGTCGTAGCGGGAAGGCTAAAAAAAAAGCTATAGCGAATAGCGTTGCTATAGTGGAAGCTATTCCAAATAGCGTTGCTATAGCGGAAGCTATTCCAAATAGCGTTTTTTTTTATATTTCGTATATTCAATATTTGTACTAAATATCAACATTATCTAAAGTCTCATAGAACAATAAATAACACCAAAGTAATTAAGAAATTATAATATTCATATTGAACCCGTACAAAGTCCAAATTGCGGTTCAAAATATCCATAGTAATATCATAAATTATCGATTTTTCCTATTAAAAATATCTTAAGCATCATGATTCATGACATAATCTATTTTTTTTTTCTATTCAAATTTTAATTTCGGTTTGGGCTTTTTTCTATTCAAATTTCAATTTCTATTCCCAATTTCAAATTGATTTATCTGTAGCAAGTAGCAACAAATTCAATTTCGGTTTGAGATTTTTTTTATCTTTATTTAAAACCCATATAAATTACTTTAAAAAAAACCCATATTGTATAGCGCAAATAGCGGACCGCTATAGCGCTGTAGCGGCCGCTATAGCAGCCGTAGCGCAAATAGCGCATTTTGATGTCATAGCGTAGCGTTTGGGGTCCAAAAACGCTATAGCGCGCTATTTAGAACACTGGTAATACCTCAAATAATTGTACAAGAGCATGTACAATTAGAAAAACCAATACCAAATGACCAAATAGAAGAAATACCAATACAAATACAAGGTCATGAAAAATAAAAATTGATACGTTGGTAATTGTACAATTACCTAAAAAATAAAAGACCCATTGGATGCAAATAAATATACAAATAAATATACAAATAAATATACAAATAAAATACAATAGTGATGACACCATTAGAATTTTGAATTTTATTTTCTATTGCGGTAAATAAGAGTTGAAACCAATAATATATGTACTATATGGATTATTCTCTCTATTTCTATATAAGAAAATAATAATTCTAACAATGAGGGGGAGGAAGAATTAATAGGTACGAAGAACATCAAGGATGACGCAACCATCTTCAAGGCCTAAAGACGATGCAATCCCTCCGGACATGGAAAATGATCAAGCCAAAACCGAAACTCAACTCATGCGAATTGGACTCGACTACATTCAAAAACATTACAAGCAAGCTAGAATTGCTCAATATCTACAATCTTAGCTTGAGGGAGATGTTGAGAAATAAGATCAAGATCTCAAATTAATTATCATCATCGATATAAAATCAAAAGGCTAGAATTAAATCAAGGAACTAAAGGGGATCTCCTTGCTTATATTTAGAAATAATATTAGAATAATGATACCTTGGTATCTGTGCATACCATTTACATAAATAGTACCGTTGGAACACCAACAGCTCTTTGAGCTTATGTAAATATAAATAGACACAAATGTAATGAAAAATATACAAGATAATCAAATAATATTTTCATATCCTCAGAATTCATCTGTCTCATAAAAAACTAACATCTTCGCTCTTAAATTCATATTCGTCTTCACTCGCATATTCTATGAAAATTGGTTCTTTTATTTTATGCGTGTCATTTTGTATGAAAATTGTTTGTTCTTCTTTACTTGCCTTTTCATCCTCTTCTTTTGACAATTAAAAAATAAGATAATAATTATCATTTAAACAAGCACAAAGAATTCAACAATAAACTGATCATGGTACCTAAAATAGTTGAACTGGTTGAATTGGTACCTAAAATAGTGATAATTTATTTCCTAATTATCCATTTATCTAAAAAAATATAATACTTACAAACTAGTACAAAAAACACTACAATTTGTATTGGTATCTACATTTACTAAATGATTGCCTCCCAGCCTAGGGAGTACCTGAAGGAAGAGGATGCCTCTCACCCACAAGTTGTTTCGTGAATTTTTAGGTACAGAGACTGGTGATCAGCAGCAAGATTTGTCAGGAGCTGTCCCCGATGACCACGTAGTTTGATTTACTATTTATAGGGCTTTTGGTTAGGATTTACAAGTGCCGATGTTTTTTATTCGTACCTAGGATTCGTTAGATCATGTATCCCTTTCCTTAGTTGGTGTTATGATATTATGACGTGAGTTCTATAGATTTGAGATATGTATGTTTATTTATGGATGATATGACTTATGCTATTATTGTTATCATTTACGCTTCCGCACTTATTTATATTTGTATTTGTTTAGTCTTGCGTGTTTATTGAGTTATTGAAACGAGGCGAGGATTGATCACGCGTTAATCGGAAATTTCCAGTTTGGAGTGTGACAAATTCTATCTTCAATTTTGATATATCATTAATATTTTATCCCTCGTGGAATTATCTAAATTTTTTTTTTTAAATAATTGGTCATCGTATTTACATGTTTTTGCTAAATTTTCTTTGTTTGAGATTTCGTAATATTTCATTGCAAAAATAAAATGTCAAACAATGCCGTTACTAATTCATGATCTGGCATGTATATATTTCGTAATATTTCATTGGAAAATCTTCATTCTCGATTCTATGAGATTTTTTATGAAAGCCTTTTATTTACTTCTCTTCCATGGAAGCATCATTTTCCCATAATGTATTTTTTTCTTGCCTCATTCTTCTTATGATGATCGATTCAACCTCTGATCATAATGATAGACCTTGGTTCTATTCCATCTCTACAACAAGTTTAGTAATAAGCATAACGACCCTATTGTTCTGATGGAGTGAAGAATCTTGAATTAGCTTTATGAATAAACAAAATTGGAGACCTCTTTCAAATATCTATTCAAATAGTATGTATATTTTGATCCATTCCGGAAGAAATTTCAAGAGGATCTATAAAAATAGATACAATTGAGAAGTACTATTTCTTTTTTAGGTACCTACATTAAAATTTAAGTAGAAGCTCGCGGGTGTGCATATTTTACGGTTAATATATATATATATATATATATATAGAATTATGCTATTGTGCTTTGCAAAGTAAAGCCATCGTTTTACTTCGGCTTACTTTTTGGATTTTCAAAGTCCAAAACTTCGATCCGACCGTTCAAGTTGATCTACATATTGACATGTGCTTGCAGACCAAATTTTACATTTTTTGGAATTTTTTTACTATTTATTAAGCTACTTTGAAAATTGCTGATCACATGGTCCAGAATTTTGTTGCGCTGTTTTTTCTGGACCATGTGATCAGCAATTTTCAAAGTGGCTTAATAAATAGTAAAAAAATTCCAAAAAATGTAAAATTTGGTCTGCAAGCACATTTCAATATGTAGATCAACTTGAACGGTCAGATCGACGTTTTGGACTTTGAAAATCCAAAAAGTAAGCCGAAGTAAAACGATGGCTTTACTTTGCAAAGCACAATAGCCCTACTCTATATATATATATATATATATATATATAGAGAGAGAGAGAGTGACTAAGGTCAAAGTGGTACGTAGTTCCTAGGCTCCGATGCTACCAAGTTGTTTTCGGATTTTCAAAGTCCAAACAGTCGATCCAAACCGCTCAACATGATCTCCATATTGAAATGTGCTTGGAGACCAAATTTTACATTTTTTGGAATTTTTTTACTATTTATTAAACCATTTTGAAAATTTCTGATCAAATGGTCCAGAATTTGGTTGCACTGTTTTTACTGTTCACCCGAATCAGTAATTTTCAAAGTGGCTTAATAAATAGTTAAAAAATTCCAAAAAATGTAAAATTTGGTCTCCAAGCACATTTCAATATGGAGATCAACTTGAACGGTTCAGATCGACCATTTAGACTTTGAAAATCCGAAAACGACTTGTAGCACCGGGGGCTAGGAACTACCACTTTGACCTTAGTCACTCTCTCTCTCTCTCTCTCTCTCTATATTATATTTTGTGGTCTTGATTAGCAGTAACATAGATATAACAAATGAGAACAAAATCGGAAACCTCTGTTTAAAATTCCCAACCCCAGTTGTGTGTTGAAATTTTAATATATTGGCCTACGTATGATATATCCAAATTGGGCGGGACCCCTATTTTTCGTCAAAAAAATATTTTGAGGTATGTTGCATTAAGGTATGAATATTGCTACTAATTCCTTGTAGTGTTAAGGCATTTCTTTTCATGTAATTTGGTTACCAGAATTTTTACCGAATTTTTTATTAATATCCAAAAATAAAATAAAATTACCAAAAATGACCATGTCTGAACAGAAATTCGAAAAATACCCATTCCGGAAAAAAATTTTCCGAACTAACCCTCTAACTTCGGAAAAAAAATTTCCGAAAATTCAATTCAAAAACCGGAAAAATTTTATCCGGATTCTAAGTCCGGAAAATTTTTTTCCAAAATTAGGCCAAATTTTCGGAAATTTTTTTTCCGAACTTAGTTTCCGGAAAAATTTTATCCGGTTTCAGATTGAATTTTTGGGAAAAAATTTTCCGGTTTTGTACCGAATTCGATTATAAATACCGCTGAGCTCGCTTTCAATTTCACTCGCAGCTCTCTCGCTCTCTCCGTAAGTTATTTTTAATTATTTAAATTTGTAATTATTTATTTGTTAATTATTTAAAATATTTAAATTAATTAAAATAATTTTAAAAATTTCAGAATAGTGTAGAATAATTTAGAAATTATCAAAATAGTCTAGAAAATTTTAAAATGATTTCGAATTGTTTTAGGAACCTCTTTCATTTTTGGATCTCTTCCGGAGCTCTGACTGTCTGATTGATCCGATTTTCGATTCAGGTTATTTTTATTTTTTTTATTTTAATTTATATTATAATTAATTAGTTCATTTCAAATATTTTTTTTATTTTTTGGAATATTGTCCAAATAATTTTGAATTTTTTAGAATATTCCAAAATGGTTTAGAATAATTTATAAAATTTCAAAAAAATTTAGAATATTGCTAAATTAATTTAAAAAATTTCAAAATGGTGTAGAATAATTTAGAAATTATCAAAATGGTATAGAAAAATTTTGAAAATATTAAAATGATTTAGAATTGTTTCAGGAACCTCTTTCATTTTTGGATCCCTTCTGGAGCTATGACTGTCTGATTGATCCGATCTTCGATTCAGGTTGTTTTTTTTTTAAATTTATATTATAATTAATTAGTTCATTCCAAATATTTTTTTATTTTTTGGAATATTGTCCAAATAATTTAGAATTTTTTATCATATTCCAAAATGGTTTAGAATAATATATAAAATTCCAAAAAAATTTAGAATTTTTTTCTATTAATTTAAAAAATTCCAAAATGATGTAGAATAATTTAGGAATATTAGAAATGGTATTGAATAATTTAGAAAATTATGAAATGGTTATGAAATAATTTTTAGAGGTCCGGACAATTTGTAATTACTTATATGTTGTTCTTTTTTAAATTGCCAGACCAATCGAACTGAAAATGACAACTATTTATGTGAAGATTTTTAATGGAGGAGAAATCAAATACAATAATGACGGGGTCTTTTACAGTACCCGAGCTAAATACTCATTACCGCTAACCGTCAACCACAGCTTTGATTATCTTCGGAATGAGATATATAAATTTGTTGGGTATAATGCTAGTCAAGCAAATCTGGAAATCCAAGCCAGATTTAATATGTCTACCGATGGGGGACGTGACCATCAATTAGTACCGGTAATGGACCAACAATCGTTCGAAATGGTTTTAGAAATTGTGTCGTCTTTTGCACAAAGGTTACCGGTTCTGGAGTTGTATGTAGAATTGGAACCGAACCATACCAGACAGATTCCTGAACCTTGATCCCGACCCAGTACCAGTCAGAATCATGTGGATCCCAACCCAATACCAGTTAGATCCCGCCTTAGTACCGGTCGGCACTCTATGGATATACAGAGACCCCGACTCAGTATCGGTAGCAACTCTGTGGATCTACCAGTTAGACCTCTACCCAGTACCGGTCGGAACTCTGTGGATCTACCAAGCACATCACGACCCAGTACCAGTCGGGCCCGTAGACAGCTACGTGATTATTCGCATGCCCCTGTTGATGCAATTGATTCTGACAGTTTGGAGAGTGGAGATGAGAGGCTCTCAGGTGAGTCATCGGGTTCCGACGATGATATTGAACCGCTCAGCCAGCCACAATCACGGTCCCGTGAATCACAGTACCCGATAACTGGTCGGGAAAATATGACACATCCGGTTGATAGTTTCAATGACATATCCGGTTTTAGGCCTGCGGATGTCGATTTTTTCGGCAGGTCAAACAAAACATTCGATAATCCATTGGCTAGGGGTGTAGTATATCAGTCGAAAACAGCTCTAAGGATAGCAATCAATGAGTTCCATCTCGATAATAATTGTGAGTGCAAGGTTCTTAGAAGCGAACCTAGACGTTACGAGGTGGTGTGCAGAGATAAGTTTTGTAAATTTAAGGTATGCGCGAAGCAGAACGGTCTTTCAGAATCTTGGATTATTACCAAACAAGCACTTCCTCATACGTGCACAGTATCGGCAACACGTACTGATCACTGTCAGCTTACGGCAGAGATGGTTGCCCTTGCGATTGATAAGACCATTAGAAGGGATGTGTGCTCTTCTATAAATCATATCCGAGATCTCGTCATGCAGAGATATGATAAGGTAACTCCCAAGTACAACAAATTATGGAGAGGCCGTGAGCTTGCTATTGCAAATCTGTTTGGGAGTTGGGAGAGCTCGTACAACCTGCTTATTCCACTATTGGAAGCCATCCAAAGAAACAATCCAGGAACTAAGTATTGTGTGACCTCGACCCCGACTGACAAAGAAACCGAGAGGCATTTCCATAGAGCGGCATGGGCATTTAGAGCGTGTATTGCAGCGATATCGTTCCTGAGACCAGTGATTAGTATCGATACATGTTTCATGTCGGGACGGTACCAAGGTAGGCTGCTAATGGCATGTATGTACGATGCCGAAAACCAATTGCTTCCATTGGCTTTTGCAATTGTGGAGAAAGAAAGCGCTGACAACTGGGGTTTTTTTATGAGATGGTTGAGGTTGGAAGTAATTGGAGATAATTATTTTTTTTGTGTCATATCGGATAGACATTTGGGAATTAAAGCCGTTTTTCAGGATCCGCTTCTCGGCTGGGATGAGTCCACCGATTAATGTGTACATCAGTATTGTTCTCAGCATGTTGCCGAAAACCTATTCAAGCACGTGGGGCTGTAAGAGAGAGGTTAGCGACAGGTTCATAGCTGGAGTGAACAAATGCAAACCTAGGAGGTTGCAGGAGATGATACAAGACTTTGAAATTGGTTGTCCGGAGGCTGTCGACTACCTTAACAAGGTGGGTAAGAGGAACCCTAATGATGAAGACGAGCTTTCACGTCCAGAGAAGTTGTATCAAACATTGGACGGCGGTCACCGATGGGGGATAATGACAACAAATGGATCAGAGTCACTGAACGCCGTGTTCAAAATTAGTCGGCGGTTACCGGTTGCAGCGGTCGTGGAGGACACGTTCTATAAGTTGAATAAATGGTTTTTTGAACGATGGAACAAAGCTGAAATGAGAATGCAACACGGTCAGGTGTGGTCCGACAGGGTAAGTAAGTTATTGCAAAAGCGTATTGAAAAAGGAAGGGACATGACTGTGATTCCTTATCGCAGCGGTCATGGGCTGTTTGAGGTTCTCGTCAAGGGTGAAAAACTTCCATCAAGGCGTAATCAGCCGAGACTTGAGTATACCCGGAGGGATTTCGGGTATAGGGTTGTTGTCACGGACAATAACAGGGTTGAATGTGAATGTCGGAAGCCTCAATTGACAGGCATACCATGTTCTCATTTCATGGCGATTGTCCGCGAAATGAGATATGATGTAAATCTATACATCAACCCCTTGTACCGTACGTCAATAGTGGTACAAACATGGGGCGGTCATTGGGGACCGAAAGGCAACCAAAATGAATGGCCTATATACAACGGCCCAAAAATTATACCTGAGAAGAGACTGATCAAAAAAGGAAGGAGAAGGCACGACCGCATACCGATGGAAATGGACAAGATGCGCGGTCGGAGACTCGGACATCAGCCTCATCGTGAGACAATTGATCGGAATGCAGCAGGTACAATTGGTCAACCAAATATAAATGCTTGTTTTAATTAAATTCACGATTTAATACATGATCCAATTGCAATGTAGAGGAGGCAGCAAGACAGGCGCAAGAAGTGGCAGAGCACTCAGCAAGAAGAAGTATAACCTCCTGGCGCACCATCGGACTGAATTTTAGTCTGCGTCGTAGAAAATAACATGTGTGCTAAGAAGTAGTATGTTGTTCATTCTGTTGTCGAAAATGTAGTTTAATAGTTCTGAATGTTTTAATTCTATGTATTTTTCTTCGTTTTGTTATTTCTGAGGCATATTTATTAAGTTCTAGAAGACGGTTGAGATGGAATTGTTAATTTATAGAATACGGTTTCGATGAAATTGTTAAGTTATAAGATGTAATTAATACCTACAGATAAAGCAAATCATATCAAAATATACAAGTACTCCTACATGTAAAACAGATACCAAAAGATAAAACACAAATGACAACATAAAATATATAACTCCTACAGGCCACGCTGTGCATGTACAGTGTGGTCCGGATACTCAGAATGCGAGAAGCGAGAAGGGTCATGTCTCTCACGCTGTGAACGTCGCAGCCCGTCAGTGTCCACTTGAGGAGGTGGATAAGAAGAAGACGACGCCCCGGCATCACCTGAAGTCGGATGAACCTGCCACTGCTGTAGGGATTCGAATGTGGCTTGATCAACATGCATTTGCTCCATTTCATTCGCCTGATCCTGAGACATCTGCATTTGAGACACATTTTTTAATTTAGTTCATTATATATTAAAAAAGAAAATTACTTCAATTAAAGTACTACATACATGTCCGGCTCCATAGCCGAGTAGTGAATGCATCCATTCACACCCCTCCGGAATCTCTATGCCGAACCCCTGCGACTGCAAATGCGGCATCTCGTGCATCGATGATCGCGGCATCTCGTGCATCGATGATCGCGGCATCTCGTGCATCGATGATGACGGCATCTCGTGCATCGATGATGATCGCGGCATCTCGTGCATCGATGATGATCGCGGCATGCCGTACCCCTGTGCCTTTAATTCATACACAGTTTTTTAACTATAAACTAAATTTGAAATCAGCTTCTAGTAATTTGAATTCATACCTGTCCGGCGTCTGCATGTGCTGGTGGAGTAACCTGATCGTCTGTAATTCCCGTTACAGGCTCCCCCGAAATAGGTAAACCCCACAAACAGCTCACATCCTCCAACGTTACTGTAATTTTTTTTTGCATGTCAGTAAGAAACTAAAAACAAATTTATTTGAATTAGTTAATACCTGTCATCTCTCCGAAAGAAAGATGAAAGGTGTGCGTCTCCGGACGCCACCGCTCGACAAGTGCATGAATAAGAGCCGCATCGAGGGCGATATCAGGCATTGTCGCGAGCTGATATAAGCCCATTCGAATTAATACCGGTGCATAGTCCTTGTGAAACTCGCATTTGTGTCGATAGTGTCTCACCGTTAAAATTTCTTTGCTCTAAATTAGAGAAAAAAATTAATTACAATATAATTTGATTACTAACCGAGTTATGAAAAACAAAATAAGTAAATGTTTACCTCCTTCGACGCCTGAGATACCCTATGATTGCCGTGAGCTATCCACAACAAGGGGCTAAATGTATGCTTCAGTACTAAGTCTGCCATACTACAAAATTCGAACAATACTCCAAATTATCTTGAATTTTTCTAAATTATTCTAGACCATTCTGCTATTTTCTAAATAATACTAGACCATTTTGGTATTTTCTAAGTTACTCTGAACTATTTTGGTATTTTCTAAAATATTCAGGGCCATTTTGGAAGGTTCTGACAAATTCTAAATTATTCGGACAATATTCTAAATTATTTAAAATAAACTAATTAATTGTATTATAAATTAAAATTAGAATAAAAAAAGTTAAAAAAAACCTCAATTGAAGAGCCGAGTGATCAGACAGTCAGAGCTCCGAAAGGGATCCGAGACAAAAAGAGGTTCCTAAAAAAATTCTAAATTATTTCAGACTATTCTGGACTATTCTGGTATTTTCTAAGTTATTCTGGACTATTCTGGTATTTTCTAAACTATTCTGGACTATTCTGGTATTTTCTAAGGTATTCTGGACTATTCTGGTATTTTCTAAACTATTCTGGTATTTTCTAAACTATTCTGGACTATTCTGGTATTTTCTAAACTATTCTGGTATTTTCTAAGTTATTCTGGTCTATTCTAGTATTTTCTAAACTATTCTGGACTATTCTGGTATTTTCTAAGGTATTCTGGACTATTCTGGTATTTTCTAAACTATTCTGGACTATTCTGGTATTATCTAAACTATTCTGGACTATTCTGGTATTTTCTAAACTATTCTGGTATTTTCTAAGTTATTCTGGTCTATTCTGGTATTTTCTAAGTTATTCTGGACTATTCTGGTATTTTCTAAACTATTCTGGACTATTCTGGTATTTTCTAAACTATTCTGGACTATTCTATAAATTCTAAATTATTCTGGACTATTCTGGTATTTTTTAAACTATTCTGGACCATTCTGGTAAATTCTAAATTATTCTGGACCATTCTACAAATTCTAAACTATTTAAAACTAAATAATTAAATAATATAATTAAAAAAATATATATATATTTACCTCGGGGGGTGTGCTTCGCTGGGAGGGAGGAGAGACACCGAGACAGAATTCGGACCGGGCTTTTATAGGCCTAACTTCGGAAAAATTTTATCCGAACTTAGAGTTCGGAAATTTTTTTTCCGGATTTAGAAGCTTAGTTCGGAAAAAAAATTTCCGAAGTTAGGGGCTTAGTTCGGAAAAAAAATTTCCGAAGTTAGGGGCTTAGTTCGGAAAAAAAATTTCCGGAAAGGGTATTTTTCGAATTTCAGTTCTGACATGGTCATTTTTGGTAATTTTATTTTATTTTTGGATATTAATAAAAAATTCGGGAATTTTTATTTGCAAGAGAATCGTCAATTCAAGATCTTGCCTTCAATTTTTTTTGTTTTCTTGAAGAACTTGATCAACTACACTAAGTACACTAACTACTAACTACTAACTACACTAACTACTAACTGTTATAAAATAAAGACAAATAATAATAAACAAAATAGAGATAACACATAAAAGATGGCAATATCTTTATTCATACATTTCTCATGTGTACAATACATGATTACAATGCCTCTATTTATATGCTACAAATTATAAATGAAAAGTCATTACAATAATAAATAAGACATTGAATTCTAAATAGTAGTGGCCTAGTGGGATATGAATTCCAATGGTAGTGGGAGTAGTAGAGGAATGAATATTGGGAGTCATGGACATCCACATTAATAATTTTATTCATAACACTCCCCCTTGGATATCCATTATATAAGAATATGCCTCATTAAAACCTTACTAGGAAAAAGAGTACAATATTCCTTTTAATATACAACTACAACCTAACCAGGAAAACCCAGTGGAAAAAACCATGGTTAAGGAAAATATAGTGCATATTAACTCCCTCTCATGACAACATCAATCAAGATCTTTAAGTCGACGAACTCCAATATTACAAACTATCTTTTCGAATATTGCAATAGGGATCGCCTTAGTAAATTAATCTGCTAGATTTTCACTTGAACGAATTTGTTGAACAATAATAACATTATCATCTTGGAGATCATGTGTGAAAAAGAACTTTAATGAAATATATTTTGTTCTATCTCCTTTAATGTATCATTCTTTTAATTGAGTAATACATACAATATTATCTTAATATATGATCATCAGGATCATTTCTCTAGAAGACAAACCACATGTCTATTGAATGTGTTGAATCACACATTCTCGGCTTGCTTCGTGTATTGCTAAATTTTCTCAGAGTTAGCGAAGTATATGTTTAATTTCATTCCAATGTCTTCGCATGGGAGAAGAACTATATCTTGCTAATAAATTTACAGCAAATGATATATCAGATCTTATATGTCTAGCACGATACATAAATGCTACTATTATACTAAGATATGGTATTTCAGAACCAATTAATTTTTGATCACTTTCTCAAGGTCTAAAAGATATATATTCACATATAATGATCTTACAATCATTTGAGTGCTTAATGGATGTGATAAAATCGTTTCAGCACTCTTGCAATATAATTTTCTTGATGCACAAAAATACCATTTTTCAAATGTTCAATTTGCAATACAAGATAAATTTTGTTCTTCCAAGATCTTTCATCTCAAATTATTCCTTTAAATAATTTATAACTTTTGGAAGCTCTTCAGGAGTTTCAATGATACTTAGATCGTCAACATAAAATGCAATTATAACAAAATTATTTTCATATCTTTTCATAAAAATACATGGACAGATCGTATCATTATTATATCCATGTCTTAATATATATTCACTTAGACGATTATACCATATGCGTCCATATTGCTTTAATCGATATAAAGATTTAAGCAATTTAATTGAATAAAGTCCTCGAGAACCTAAATTACATGCTTCAGGCATCTTATATCCTTTAGGAATTTTCATATATATATCATCTTAAAAATAGGTTGTAACAACATGCATTACGCGCAAATCAAGTCCTTCATGGACTGCCAGACTAATTATGTACCGAAAAGTTGTTGCATCTACCACAGGTGAGTATATCTCAAAATTTCACCTTTATCATTTTATTTCGCATAAATACTCACTTATATCCTACTGGTTTTACACCTTCAGGTTTTAGGACTACAGGTCCAAAATATTTTCGTTTTTCAAGAGAGTTTAACTCTACCTCAATTGCACATTTTCATCTTGGCCAATCATTTCTTTGTCGACATTGTTTAATAGACTTCGGGTCATGATTCTCAATATTTATTATATTTAGCGCTATATTATATACTAAAATATTATTGACATCAATTTCATCTCGGTTCCATCTTATTCCATTCATGATATAATTTATCGAGATCTCTTCATTTTTATGAATTTCAGATACCTGAGTTTCTGCTGGAACTCCAATATTACTTATAATTTAATTCTCTTCTGGAGTTTTATCTGAAATTATCATATCCTCGACTTGACCATTTTCATTTTTTGCTCCTTTTAATTTTTGAGGATTTTATCCTTGGAACCGATTGATCTTCCACGCTTCATGCGTGTTATAATTTCATTAGTTTATCCAACAGGGACATCAACTTTAATTGGAGCATTAGCAGCTGGTACATGTAATTTGGTCACTTTCTTTGAGTCTGTAAATGCATCTGGCAATTTATTAGCTAATATTTGCAAATGAATTATCTTTTGAACATTTAGTTCATATTCTTTAGTACGAGAATCAAAATGAGACAATGATAATTCATACTATATATTTTTTTTCCAGCTGATTGTTTTCTCCCCCTAAGGTTGGAAATTTTAATTCATCAAAATCACAATAAGCAAAATTAGCTATGAATAAATATCCCGCCAATTGTTCTAGATAATCTATGGAGATTCAAATCCAACATAAATTTCCATCTTCCTTTGAAATCCTATTTTTATTGCGTTATGGTGGAGCAATTAGAACATATACTGCATATTCAAAAAAAAAATTATATGGGAAATATTAGGTATGTGACCAAAAACCAATTATAATGGGAAAGTTTTATAATAGCTAGTTGGCATAATGCGAATTAGTGTTGTTGTATGTAAAATATCATGTCTTCTTTTTATATATGAACATCTACAGGATGTTCAACATTAATCTTGGCATTGTCTAGACGTATTTTCTTAATTGGATAATCATAAAATTATGCTCTTAATCAAATCAAGTGAGCAAGTTGCGATTGATAATAAACATACATGTGACCATCTTGTTGATGCATCAATTAAAACCATAAAATATTCAAATGGTTCACATGGTGGATATAGTGTTCCACAAATATCACATTGCATACGTTCTAGAAATAAAATCAACACATAAAAAAATTCATCAGATTAAAGAATATCTGGTTCTTTAATGAATGTCCACATTAATTCTCTATTTTTTTTTCACATCATTATTGATCCGGAATGGCCCAACCGGTCATGCCAAAGTATAAATATTCTTATTTGTAAACTTCTGGTTTACAATAATATGTGCTTCAATTGTACTAATACATATGTAGTACAAGCTGGAGGAAAACATAGGTAATTTTTTCAAATATGCATTTTTTTTTAATCTGATATTATGCTAGTAATATAAAGATATTCAATATATTCTTCATTGGTTTTCTCAACATGATACCCATTTCGGCGGATATCCTTAAAACTTTTGAGACTTAGAAGAATATAATGCATCATTAATATAAATTTGTGTTCCTCCATATAACAAGGTAGCTCTTCCGGAGCCTTCAATTAATTTTTTCTTGAAACATAAAATAAAATAAATAAATCCCAAATATAATAAAAAAAATATAATATAAGAACACCATTATTGGCTCAAAATTACTTTACCATTTATCACCGAAAAATTTAAAATATAATATAAAAAAAACCAGCAATATCAAATAGAGCATACCTCAGCATTAATTCTTTTACCGGTGAGTAGACGAAACAATTCAGCATAACTGACAATTGCTGACGATGGGAAGCCAGTTTTATTAGCATTGGGAGCAATGGCTCCATTAAGCCAAGCCTCACATAACCACTTAATTTTTTTTTTTTTTACTTAAAAGTAAGAAAATTAATTAAAATTTATATCCAGTCAATTAAATTTTATATACGAGTTAATCTAATTTTTTTTTTATAATTTGTTATTTTTATTTTTCAATTCTGTCGAGATCAAGTCCATTAAATATCATAAATAATTTTACTTGAGAATTAAAATGAGTACACAAAAAATGGAGATAAATTAATCTATGTAGCATAGTATGTATTGCAATTAAGAATTTAACTCTTTAGAATTCAATACTAACGGCTCTATATATGTATTCTACAATGTCATGACACATTTTCTATGACCAATTCATCACATTTATTGACATGTACTCTAAATGTGAATGCATATGCTAACCACGGACAACCAAATTAAAGAGACACTTAATCTATTTTGTTCAATGACAAATGAAGGAATGAGATCCAATTCCTTCACTTTAATCGATGTACTAGTAGCTTGCGGCCTTTATGATTTAATAGATATTCGGCATACTACAGCTATGTTGGCGTACAACAGTTACGTCAAAATGTGATATGTACGTGACCAATGAGTTTTATCACCACAATAATAGCATGAATTTTCTTGTTCACTATTCAGTCACTTTTCTCATTCTTTTTGTTAATTATTTTTCCACTTCTGGTGGAATGATATGTCTTTTATTCATTACCACATCTATATCTAAGAGTTTGTCCATAAATTATTATTATATTATTTGCCACTTCTGATGGAATAAAGACAAAAAAATTTACTCAAAATATTTTTAAAAATCTTCTTCAGGAAGATTAAATTATTGAAAAATAATAATATAATTATTATGTAAAATTTGCGCATCATATATATATATTTTTTTAAATCTTCTTCAAGAAGACCTTAATATCTTTTTAAATCTTCCTGGAGAAGACTTTAATATCTTTTCAAATCTTCTTCGAGAAGATTAAATTATTGAAGAAAAAAAAATATGAAGCACTATATAATATTTGTACATCATATAAATCTTTTTCAAGAAGATTTTTTTTTTTAAATCTTCTTCCGGAAGATTAAATTTTATAAAAAAAAATTACACTTCATATAAAATTAAAACCAAACAATATAAGTCTATGCCATAAATTGAGTTAGGAGATCAAATAGTTATGACAAGGATTCTTAGATTTTTTTTTTTCAAGTTTGACAAGGCTCGGCATAATGATACTATAACAAAAATATTAAATAAGTTAAATAATATTCATTACTATAAAAAAAATTAATAGATCTAAATTTTTTTTTTCTCTAAAGGTTGCGTTTTAATTCTGTTTTTATAATAAACTGTCTCAATCATTACATCACAGATTTAATGAAAAATATCTATGCTCGGCCCATCACAGATTGTTACTGTTTTTATAAAAAAACTTGTCAAATATAATCTATATTCTAATCGTTATATAGCAAAAAAAAATACATGTGGCTTCAATAATTTAATCATATAATTGAACTTCGGACCAATTAATAAAATTGTTGAAATGGCTTCCGGCCAATTTCATTAGCATAATTTATATTCATATGACTTCGGGCCATTAATTAACATAATAATATAATTAGATGGTTTCGGGCCATTCCATATAACATAATTTATGTTGAACACAAAATAATGTAAAAGATAACATAATATTATCATAATATAACTTAAAAGGTAACATAATTAAATATTAAAAAAATTATCTTGAATCTTCAAATAGTAGAGCTCTCGTGCTGATAACGTGTTATAAAATAAAGACAAAAAAAAATAAAAAAAATAGAGAGAACACATAAAAGATGGCAATATATTTATTCATACATTTCTCATGTGTACAATACATGATTACAATGCCTCTATTTATAGGCTACAAATTATAAATGAAAAGTCATTACAATAATAAATAAGACATTGAATTCTAAATAGTAGTGGCCTAGTGGGATATGAATTCCCATGGTAGTGGGAGTAGTGGAGGAATGAATATTGGAAGTCATGAACATCCACATTAATAATTTTATTCATAACACTAACTTCAATTTTTTTTCTGTGTAAATTTATTATAACCTGTGTTATGCTGTTACAGAAATAAACAAAATCAGTGACAGTGAGCCCACCACAGAAAGGACACCCAACTCATGAATTTGGAGAAATGTTTTAATCGGCACATTTAATAGCTAACAACTATATTATTGATGGTCAAAACAATGACACCAAAACGGCACGGAACGACACGGCACGCGTGTCAGTTACGTGCCGTGACCCGCGTGTCCTGTGCCGTGACCATTCGCGTGCCGTGTTCATTTTTTGAAATCTTGGCACGACACGGCATGTGAAAGATTTAGTCACAGCACGGCATGTAGTCACGCGAGTTACGTGTAAATAGAACCATTAGATATTGATTTAATGATGAATCTTGAATAAACTAACCTAAATTATGATTAAATGGTCACGTGAGTCACGTATGGTCATGGCACGTTTAGGCACGGCGTGACTCACGTGACGTGACCATTCGCGTGCCGTGACCACTCCTTGACATTTTGATCACGGCACGACACGATACGTGAAAAATTAACTTGATCACGGCACGACACAGTACGAGATCAAAGTCACGGTGTGTTAGTCACGTCACAGCACGGCACGTTTTTTCCACTCTACCAGTCGCCATGTTTTAATGAGCATGTTGCCTTAACCTACTTCAATTAATTTGTTATTCCAACGGTCACCCGCAAATTTGCTTCCCTCCGTTGCATTTAATAGCTAACAACTATATTATTGATGGTCAAAACAATGAAACCAAAACCAACCAGTTGGTTCTATTAAAAACATCAAAGCCTGCAACAAAGCCGTGAAAATTACCCCCATGTATTATATTGCTTCTTGTATAAAGTTAACGGGTATTTCTATTAGCTAGCTTTTCGCCTTTCTAACACGTTAATTAATTATTATGTCCTATATTATCTCAACCAGGGTTGCAATACAAAACTAATTAAGTACTTTGCTTGGATTTATTTATTTATTTATTGAGATATTGGAAATTAAATATTAGGCTTGCAAATTGCGTCATATATTGTGTGATAATTAATATATAACTAGACACATCCTTGTCTTAGAAACTATAATAGTACTAATTTGGGAAATTGATGGCATCTATATTATATGTACGGAGTTGAAATGGACTAATAACAGAAGCTGGAGGCCTGGAGCTATCGTTACCCATCTGTTACCCATCTGTTTTCTTAAAAACCAAGATGTTTCATAAAGAAATCGTATTAAAAATTATACTTAGACAATTAGTACTTTTAGGACCTGTTCGGTGGACACTTGGGCATAGGAATGGACACAAAATTTGAACTGATTTTTACTGTTCACGTGAGAAAAAAAAATTTACTCTAAATAATTTTTTTTTTTCCAACATACACAGTAAGCAGCCGAACAGGCCATTATAGTGGTAGAGGTGACAAATTCAGTATTAATTTGTTACTGATAGTGATTTTGAGGACTATTTATTATCTTATGCTATAAAAAATATTGTATATATTTTTATTGTGTGGGACAAAATGCATATGCATTATTTTATACATTTAATTACCAATTTTACTTGTGTATATGTGCTTCCACGTCACTTGCACGGATTCCAAAGCAATCTCAGCCAAGCACTTTCATGTCTTTTCATGTTACTTAGAAATTCCTTTCTAAGTCATGTGTTGCAAGGTGCTTATAACGAATTAGTAAATGCATCTCGACTATTTACTCTGTTTTAAGATTCGTATGTATTAGATATATATTAATATTAAAGAACTCTTTATATTATAAGAAGAAGCTGGATCGATTCCGTTTAAAATTAGACGATTGAAGTTTATTAACTCAAAAAAATTTCTTTTGAGTTAAGGCAGAAGATACGCATTTGCTTATTACCAGGAGCCCCGGTTCGAATTAGCCGTTGGAATGAAAACCAAGAGTCCACGTCCTTCCAAGCAAAAATAAGTCTAAAAAAAGGTATCTACGAGAATTACTAAGCATAGCTCATACCTGCCATTTTCAGACTAAAAAAGATCGTCTAAAGTCTAAAGAGTCAGTCTATGGTACTATGCATGGCACGGATTGATCTGTATTTAAAATTTTAACGATCGATCTGAACCGTTCAATATGATCCCCATATGAATATGTAATTGCATACTGAATTTTATTTTTAAAATCTTAACGGTCGATTTAAATCGTTCAACATGATCTCCATATATGAATATGTAATTGCATACTAAATTTAAAAAAAAAAAATTCTATTTTTAAGATTGGTAGAAAATCACTGTTTTTGAATGGTTCAGAATTTTCAGATCAAGTGATTTTCTATCGATCTTAAAAAATAGTAAAATAATTCTAAAAAATATGAATTTTGATTTGCAAACATATAGAGATTATGTTGAATGATTTAGATCGACAGTTATAATTTTGAAAACAAAAATATTAATCTGTATTATGAACCAATATGTGCTATGCATAGTAACATAGACTCACTCGAGTCTAAAACATTGAGTTAAAATTTCTTATTTTCAACCGTAGTTATGTTTTTTTAAGGTAAAATCGAAACTGTCCTTTTAAGGAAATTTTAAATCACAATCTCAATTCAATACAACAAATTAATAATCAATTTTTGTTGTATATAGCTTTTCGATATTTTTTCCTTTATCATATTTTATTTTGTTCCTTGAAAAGACTTTAATATATATAAGTAAAATAGATAATGGGAATAACAATAAAAGAATAACAATAATTATAACAATAAAAATTAATAAAATAATATATAGGAATTTTTAAGAGTGAGGCTACGGTACTATGCATAGAGCATATTGGTCTATATTATGAATCAATATTCTCATTTTCAAATTACAAACAATTGATCTGAACCGGTCAACGTGATCTTCATATGTACATGTATTTGCAAATCAAGTTTACATGTATTTGCCAAAGATTTCAGATCATTCAAAACTATTTTCTACCTATCTTAAAAGATAGTAAAAGAATTTAAAAAAATATAGAATTTATTCTTCAAGTACATTTTTCATATGAAGATCATGTTAAACAGTTAATATCGACTGTTCGAACTAATCAAAACTAAAATATGAATTCATAGTATATACCAATATGCGCTATACATAATATATACCTTAGTCTCACTCAATTTTTATTGCATATAATAGTATATAATATAAACATATCGGATTATACAGAGTTTTTTCCAAAGTAACGTGGCAGGCTAAGAAACCGAATCGAGCATAAAAAAACAAACATTTTTCTGACTTCTGACGAAATATTGTTGTGAACTGCCCAACATGACCAAACACAGAGATTAATGGTGAATAGTCATAGCTGCATGGTGCTTACTGCCTATATATACCTCTGCATTCCTTGGCTGAAACCAAATGGTACTCATAACAGTATAATTCCCAACTTTTCTAATCAAATCATCCATACGCTGAAACCAAATGGCTTGGGCATGGTTTGCATTCACCGATCTAATCCTCTGTATTCCTTGCCTCCTATTCCTCTATTATTTGTACAACAATTTCTTAGTCTCCCATCCACCAGTAAACTTCCCCATAGTCCGCATGCTGCCTTCATTACTAGCCAATGTCCAACAAATCCACGACTGGATAGCCAACAGCATGGTAAACGGCAATTTGTACTTCAGAGGTCCCTGGTTCTCTGGTATGGACGCATTTATTACCAGTGACCCAGCAAATGTGCATCACATTTTTACCCAAAACTTTCAGAACTATCCTAAAGGGGATGACTTTGTTGAGATCTTTGAGTTATTTGGCAATGGCATCTTTAACGCAGATGGTGACTCATGGAGGTTTCAGCGTGCAAAGCTTCAGCTAGCCACGTCGCAGAAATCCTTCTTCACATTCATTGCCAAGACGACCCGAGATAAAATTGAGAATGCTCTCCTCCCATTCCTTTCTCAAACAGTTGAGCATGATCGAGTGATAGATTTGCAAGATATGTTCTCAAGGTTGTCTTTTGACATGTCTTGTATTTTATCATTTGGATCTGATCCAGGCAACCTATCAATGGATCTGCCTGTTCTTCCATTTGCAAGAGCTGTCGATGTTTCATCTGCCGCAGTATTCTCCCGCATATGCAGTCCAGCGGCCTTGTGGAAGCTTTTGAAGTTGTTAGGAATTGGGCAAGAAAAAAAGCTGGCCGAAGCACGAGTTGTGGTAGATCAGTTCATAATAGAAGCAATTGAAAAGCAGAAACAGGATATGAAAGAGGGCAAACATGTATGCCCTGATTTGCTAAGTTCATATTTGAGTGATAAAGATATACCAAACTCAAATGAGTTCTTGAGGGACAACCTTCTAGCTTTTCTGACAGCAGGCCGTGATACCACTAGCTCAGGCCTTTGTTGGTTCTTTTGGGCCCTTTCTCAAAACAAGCAAATCGAAGAGAAGATCCTATGCGAACTTTGCTCTGCACGTCATAACATTACACCAAAAGGTCTGATAACTTTTGATCCAGAAGAATTAGAGAATTTGGTCTACTTCAAGGCTGCTTTTATGGAATCCCTTAGACTCTTTCCAGCAATCCCTCATAATTTCAAGGCAGTGCTGAAGCCTGACCTACTACCATGTGGCTTTAGAGTAAATCCAGGTATGAGGATCATTGTATCAGTATATGCAATGGGGAGGAATCAGAAGATATGGGGGGAAGATTGCTTAGAGTATAAACCAGAGAGGTGGATTTCTGAAAAGGGCACATTGCATCATGAGCCTTCGTACAAATTTATGGCCTTCAATACCGGTCCAAGAACTTGTTTGGGAAAGAACATGGCCTTAACTCAAATGAAAATGATAGCAGCAGCAATGGTGTATAATTTTTGTTTTGAAGTTGTGGAAGGGCATGTTGTAAAACCTGGATTGTCCATTACGCTCAACATGAAGAATGGACTCAGGATGCGCATTAGAAAGAGAACTAGCATTTGATAATTAATTTCCGTAATTTATTAAATTTATGCTAAATAAAATGCTTGCGTGCTCTGTGAGCAGCTAAATTAATGTTCATGTACGTGATGCTAAAAATGTATTGTGTTTTATTGTGTGATGTATTATCATGCTATGGATTGTATCTAGTTTAATTAAATAAATGTAGTCCTTTATAATTGTTTGATCTTTAATTGTGTGATTAGCATTTTATTTTGTAACATTAAAACTACTACTTAATGACCCTTATACAAACGTGCGAGTTATGACAGCATCGCCCATGTTACATATATGGATCTAATTATACTGCGGATCCATATCACAACAAATAATAATAAAATTTGATAAGCAAAATTCCTTTCTATTAAAAATTAGGATAAATTTTCTATTTACCCTTCTACTCTTTATTTGATATATATTTTTTTGATAAAAAGACCGAAGCCCATTTCATTTAAGAAACAGTTAACTTACAACCTTCATATTGAGTTCACTACTTATCTCAGCAAAATAAAAAATCCCTAATAACCACACAAAACATGGATGCAGCTGGAAACCACCACAATTCAACATTGAAAGGACAAACATAAGCCTATTAACTACTATAGGCTGTAACCAAAAACCATCAAAGAAGTGTCATTTATTCTGAGATCTAATTAAGCCACTCATTGGAGCTGGAGGTAAGATATGTAACTACAAAATTTGACATTGAAGCCAATAACCATCGTGTAGACTTCTTCTTCATAAGGCACCAGCTAGGTCCCTGGTTCCTCCACCACAGTGGGTTCTTCTGCTGCATCATCAGGATGCCAACTAGCAAGAGGAAGAACATCCCTGTTAACTGGGAGCCACAAGACTGTTGAAGAATAAAAGGGTGGACACGTTCTATACAAGTGAGCTTTCACCCTTTTTTAACCACATAAAGATTCTCATATTAATAGGGATTGGAACCTTCCACCATAACATTGCATTTTTAAGTTTAATGTCTCTAAAATTGAGTATTTTATACAAGGATCTAAATGTAAATCTTCCATTGGATTCCCATCTCCAAGTGAGCTTATCATCTAAGTGGGTATAGGACATGTGATTGATAATGTCTAATATCTCTAACCATTCTACATATTGCACAACATCTAAAGTTCTGCGAAAAGTAAGGGCATCTCCTTGTGTATTAATAATTGTTTGCATCAAAATTTCAGTGTTTGAGCATATATTAAACAAAAATGGAAATCTGGATGCCATAAAGCAATTGTGATACCAGATGTCAGTTAAAAATAGAACTGATGTGTTGGAACCTGGTTCATAAGAATCACTTATTCTACCCAAAGATTGTAGAGATGATTAGATAGACCAAAATTCAAATTTCGGTGTATTTTAAATACTATTTATTATATCTAATATATCTATTGTGTTTTGAGACAGAAAAGATTAAATGATTTGTATTGAATTGAATTGTATAATTACAATCTGTACATGTGTTTATATAGGCTAGATTGCAATATAGCCGTTATACCTTCCTAAATTACAATATAGCTGTACCTACTAATTTCAGCTACAATCTAATCTAATAAATATACAATCAATCTACAGATTGCAGTTTCCTATTTTACAAATATTACAAGATTTCTATTATCTTACATATTGATCCTGATCAATCTACAGATTATTAGAGATCCTGATCAATATCTTTAATATCTTCAATACTCCCCCTCAAGTTGGGTTCGAATAAATTAAAAGAGCCCAACTTGCTTGTAATATTATGAAATGTGCTTCCATCAAGCGCTTTGGTGAATATATCTGCAAGTTGATCTTTACTGTTAACATACGGTGTCTCAATTTCCTTGGATTGAACCTTTTCCCGTATGAAATGACAGTCAACTTCTATGTGTTTTGTTCTTTCATGAAACACTGGATTTGAGGCAATGTGCCTTGCTGCATTGTTATCACAATACATCTTCATGGGCTGATCAACTTGCACTCCCATGTCTTGTAAGAGTTGCTTCAGCCACGTGAGTTCACTTGCTGTGGATGCCATCGCTCGATATTCAGCTTCTGCACTGGATCTCGCCACAACATTTTGTTTCTTGCTTTTCCAGGTTACTAGGTTGCCTCCAACAAACGTGCAGTATCCAGTTGTAGACCTTCTATCTGCACTGCCTGCCCAATCTGCATCAGAGTAACCAAGAATAGTGTTATCATTATTATTATTTTTCATGCAAATTCCCCTTCCTGGTGAACCTTTCAAATAGCACAAAATTCGATTGACAGCATTCAAGTGACTAGTTCTAGGACTATGCATGAATTGACTAACTACACTAACTGCATATGTGATGTCTGGTCTAGTGACAGTTAGATATATTAGTTTACCAACTAGTCTTTGAAATTGTCCGATGTCTTTTAAAGGTTCACCGTCTGTAGGGTTTAATTTGCAATTCATTTCCATAGGTGTAGTAACTGGTTTAGAGCCTAGTTTACCTGTTTCTTTTAACAAGTCTAATGTATACTTTCTTTGAGATAAAAATAGCCCTTTATTTGAGTGAGCTACTTCTATTCCAAGAAAATATTTTAATCTCCCTAAGTCCTTGATGTCAAATTTTTCTTTTAAGTGATTTTTTACCATCACAATTTCATGATTCATGTTTCCTGTAATAATGATATCATCTACATATACTAATACAATGACTGTTGAGACTTTTGAGTGTTTTGTGAACATGGATGAATCTGCAGAACATTTTGTAAAGCCAAGTTTTGACAATGCCCAACTTAGTTTGGAGTACCATGCACGAGGTGATTGTTTAAGGCCATAAATGGATTTGTGTAACCTACATGCAAGGTTTTTATTAAATTCCTTGGGATGACCAGGTGGTAAGTTCATGTACACTTCTTCCTCTAAGTTTCCTTGTAGGAATGCATTTTTAACATCCATTTGGAATAAATCCCAACCTTTGTTTACTGCTAGTGATAGTAATACCCTAACAGTACTCATTTTGGCCACAGGTGCAAAAGTTTCAGTATAGTCTATACCATACGTTTGAGTGAAACCTTTAGCTACCAATCTAGCTTTATACCTTTCAACTGAACCATCACTGTTATACTTGACCTTATAAATCCATTTACATCCTACAGGTTTTTTTCCATGAGGTAGGTTTACAATGGTCCAAGTTTTATTTTTCTGAAGAGCATCTAGCTCTTCATTCATTGCCTTTTTCCATACAGGATTTGTTTGGGCTTCTTGATATGTTGATGGCTCGGTTTGACTTGATATAGAGCTTAGAAAGGCATGATATTTTGGAGATACATTATCATAAGTAAGATGTTTTTCAATAGGGTATAATGAAGTATAATATGTAACAAAATCCCTTAACCTGTCAGGAGGTCTAGTGGAACGTACTGACCTGCGAACTTGATTTTGATTTGTGTCACCTAGGACTTGAAGAGTGTCATTTTGAGATGCATCTTCTTCTTCAATTTGTTGTTCTTGAGAACTTTCGGGAGTTTCTCTTTGACCTGAAATAGTTAGTATTGGCCTAGGTTGTTCTTCTTGGTTGTGACTAGATTGACTTTCTACACTAGGTACCAAGTTACCTTCTTTGAAATATGGTTCACCTTCACGAAATGTTACATCTCTAGATATGTACATTTTCTTTTTATTAAAGTCATAGCATTTGTATCCCTTCTTTTGAGATGAGTAACCTAGAAAAATCCCTTTAATTGCTCTTTTTTCCAATTTATCTCTTTGATTTTCTTGTACATGTATAAAACATGTGCATCCAAAAACTCTTAAATGTTCTAAATTTATGTTTTTGTTATTCAAGACTTGTAAGGGAGATTTATCATTTAAAATATGACTAGGAGTTCTATTAATTAAATATGTAGCAGTGAGAACGGCTTCAGACCAAAAAGTTTTAGGTACATTTGTTTGAAATAATAATGCACGTGTAACTTCAAGTAAGTGTCTATTTTTTCTTTCTGAAATTCCATTTTGTTGAGGTGTTCCAACACAAGATGTTTGATGCAAGATTCCAAGTTCTTTGAGAAAATTTGAAAAATCTTTATTAATATATTCAGTACCATTATCAGATCTTAGAGTTTTAATTTTTGAATTAAATTGGTTTGAAACCATATTTGAAAATTCTTTAAACGTTGAAAAAACTTCACTTTTAAATTTTAGTAGATATAACCATATAGTTCGTGAGTAGTCATCAATAAATGTTACAAAATATTTATAACCATTAAATGAATCTATAGGAGCAGGGCCCCAAACATCAGAATGAATAATTTCAAAAGGTTTAGTGGTTTTGCTAGTTTAAATTCCAAATGGTTGCCGGGTTTGTTTAGCATACTTGCAAATATCACAATTATTTGAATTCAAATTTAAAAATGGCATAAGTTTTTTCAAAGATACATCAGATGGATGGCCTAATCTATGATGCCACAAATAATTATTATTACTACTACTATGATAAGCATGATTGGTTGACTCGAAAATATAAAGTCCATTCTCTAATTTTCCTTCACCAATCTTCTTCCCTGTCAATCGGTCCTGAAATGTCACATTATTTGGTGAGAAAATTACGTTGCAATTAAATTCATTTGTTATTTTACTAACAGAAAGTAAGTTTGAGGTAAAAGTGGGCATGTATAACACGTTAGAAATATTTTTTCCAAATAATGTGGTTTGTCCTATGCCTTTTATTTGCACCTCATGACCATTTGCTACACAAACATGCGGTGTTGTGCTATTTTTAACTAGATTTTTAATATTTCCAATATTTCCAGACATGTGGTCTGTTGCTCCAGAATCTATGATCCATTTATTTTTATTTATAGCTAAATATGTGTAGCAATTATTCAAATCTAATCCTGAAACACAATTTTGGACATTCTCAGGGTTTAAGTTACAAAATTCCTTGGAAATATTCTCACCATTAACATTTTGGATAAGTATAGGGTTCGGATTCCAAGTGTTATTGGGTTTAGGTAGTACACGGCTATCCAATTCATTTTGGTTAGCGTTAATTGGCCAAGGTATGTAATATTGTTTATTTCCAAGGTTTGAATTATAATATTTCCATGCCTTTCTTCCCACACTGAAGTCCGAACAAAAATACTTACCTGCTGAACGATGCTCGTTGCTCGCCTCTTGTCCAGCGCTCGAATTCGCACTGAAGGCCTGAATCAACTGCCCGATCTGTTGGATAAGAAGAGAACTAGACGTCTCCTGTCCCGAGCCACTGGCTTGTGCAGTTGCCGCGTGCGGAATACCTGCTGTTCCTCCCGTCTTCTCCTTCTTCTTTGCTGGTCGCAGGTGAGGATACAAAAACCAGCAACGATCCTTCACATGTCCATTGCGGTGACAGTGATCGCATTTTGCACTCGAATTACCTCTCCCGCTGCTGGTGTTGGTCGGGCCATTGTTGAAATTGGGCTTGCCGGTGAAACTTTTGTCTACCGCCATTGCTAGCCTCTCTTCTTCAACATGTTTAACCTCTGGCATCATAGTTTTGCGCCTTGATTCTTCTCTCTGGACCTGAGCTGCCACACTTGCAAAAGGGGGTAAAATTGGTGCTAACAAAATTTGGCTCCTGACAGCTTCATAGCTAGGATTAAGAGCTGCCAAGAAAGCAAAGGTTTTTTCTTGCTCGTTTCTTAATTGAATTGTGTGCAAATCTGTGGTAGGAGGCATATAGAGGTTCAATTCATCAAATTTCCCTTTGATTGCTCCGAGTATTTCAGTGACTGATTTTTCCCCTTGTCTAATTTGTGTGATTTCTTGTTTCAATTGAAAAACATGGGAATAATTATTTTGTTGTCCAAACATTTCTCTTACAGAATTCCACAAATTCAAGGAGCAATCAGAAAGAAAAAATAAGTTTGAAATCTCGGGTTTCATTGAGTTTAACAGCCCAGATAGAATTTGACGATCATTCATTTTCCAATTAGGGTAGTTAAGGTCTGTTTTTGCAGGGGATTGAATTGAACCATCTATATAACCTTCTTTACCTTTGCCTTCTAGTGCAATAATGATTGCTCTTGACCAAGCCAAATAATTGCTGCCATTGAGGAGCGTGGTGGTGAGGCGAATAGATGAGTTGCCATCAGAAATTGGTGGTTGAATCGACTTGCTAGACATCTCAGAAATCTCCTCTTGTACTGTCAAGGGTGGTGTCTCAGCCATCACCTCAGATTGGGAGTTGTTTCTCTAAGCGGGTCTAGGTTAGTGCTCTGATACCATATTGTGTTTTGAGACAGAAAAGATTAAATGATTTGTATTGAATTGAATTGTATAATTACAATCTGTACATGTGTTTATATAGGCTAGATTGCAATATAGCCGTTATACCTTCCTAAATTACAATATAGCTGTACCTACTAATTTCAGCTACAATCTAATCTAATAAATATACAATCAATCTACAGATTGCAGTTTCCTATTTTACAAATATTACAAGATTTCTATTATCTTACATATTGATCCTGATCAATCTACAGATTATTAGAGATCCTGATCAATATCTTTAATATCTTCAATAATATCCCTAACTCTAATTTCCTTTTTCTATTTAACCATATAGTTAATTATTCATAATAGAATATTGTCTAATTTGATTATTTCACATCATGCCCTTGCCCTCTTCCCATGCATACGACACTTTGTAATTTTTATATGGGCCTTACAGTTCTAAACAAGCTGCTTCATCTCCTATCTATCCAAATAACTTCTGATTTTTTTTCTGACTTTGTAATTCTTTTTTTGTGATTTAAGAAATGCCTGTTACTGATTGTGCTGAATTTTGTGATTAGCAGAATACTGTTTCCCAAGAAGAGAAGTTGGAGCTCCTGTTTGCTACCCTCTCTCTTTGAAAACATGCAAATGCCAGCTAGGCTAAGAATTAGAAACTGATTTGATAAAGTTTCCTATGTATGTCATATTATTACTGGTATGGTATGTTGGATGTAAGCTTGTTGTATCATGCGATACAGCACACTAGAGATCTTTTAGATTATTTCAAGATAGTAGTTTTATTTTGAAAGATTTACTGTTTGTTTGTTACCTTATCTGAGGTGTGGGAAAATAAGAAACCACATGGCAGTTTTAGTATTCTTATTTTAGGAGATTTTGTTTCATTTATTTTTCATGTATTCAATTATAATAGTAATAAGAAAATCAGAAAACGGTGCGGCCTCACTTTGCACCACAAAATCTCTCTTCTCTGAATATTGTTCTGTGTTAAACTAATCTGTAAATCTGACATTTGGTATCAGAGCCAAATATGAGTAACGATGGTGATGGGACAGGAGGAACAACACAGGAGAGAATAGTAGTTAGAGGGGGAGGAGTACCAATTCAGTATCCGATGCTGAATGACACGAATTACAGTTTGTGGGCAATAAAAATGAAGATAATACTTCGAGCGCTTGGAGTATGGGATGCAGTAGAAGGTGAAGGTGAAGCTGACAAGGAAAAAGATCACGGGGCTTTTGCTGCAATATCGCAAGCAGTTCCTGATTCGACCACTATGGCTATAGCAGAAAAGCAAACTGCTAAAGAAGCTTGGCAGACAATCAAGCAGATGGCGGTTGGTGAAGATCGCGTCAAGAAGGCAAGGGCGCAAGTGCTGAAGAGACAATTTGATCGTCTGGTCATGTCAGACACAGCAAATCTGGTAGGGTTTTCACAACTGCTGATTAGTCTGGTTGGAGAAATGCGCTCCTTAGGAATGGAGTTGAAAGAAAGTACCATTGTTGAGAAGCTTTTTAGTGCAGTACCAGACAAGTTTTTACCCATAATCAGCACGATTGAGCAGTGGGGTGACACATCCAACATGACAGTAGCCGAAGCAGTTGGGCGACTGAGAGTGTTCGAAGAAGGTCTGAAGGGCCGACATCAACACCAAGAAGAAGAGGATGAGAAGTTACTCCTCACTCGTGCCCAGTGGGAGGCTCTGACATTGAAAGATAAGAAAGTTGGAGAAGTTGTTGACAGTAACTCAGGCAGCAATCAAGAGAAGAAGCTGAGAAAGAAATTTGACAAATCTAAAATTAAATGCTTTAACTGCTCGGTCTATGGGCATTTTGCATCTGAGTGCAGAAAGCCGAGAAAGGAAAGGGCATTGATAGCAGAGAAGGAGGATGAAGAAGAACCAGCACTACTAATGCATCAGGTTGTTACTGGTGAAGAAGAAGAGTGCATCGAAACCAGTGCTGTGCAGATTGGGGAATTGCACTTGGGAACGCAACAGAACCATGTAGACAAATGTTGGTTTTTGGATTCTGGCGCCAGCAATCACATGACAGGTAGCTTAGAGCACTTTACTACCCTTGACACATGTGCTCATGGTGCAGTAAAATTAGGGGATGGGCGTCGAGTACATATAGGAGGCAGGGGTACTGTGTTGATAGAAGGAAGGAATGGAGAACATAAGGCTTTGACTAATGTATATTACATCCCTAAACTGACGAGTAATATCATTAGTCTTGGCCAACTAGAAGAACAAGGGTGCAGAGTCGAAATGGAAAATGGTGAGCTACTGGTATTTGATACAGCTGGTAAATTGTTGATAAAGGTGAAGAGGTCAGCTAATAGGCTGTATGTGTTGAACCTGGAATTAGCTAAACCAGTATGCTTAATGGCAAACACTGAATCTGAAGCATGGAGGTGGCACACCCGATTTGGACATGTGAATTTTCAAGCATTGAAAAGGATGAGTCAAGAAGGTCTGGTAGAAGGGTTACCACACATAAATCACGTAGAACAGGTATGCGAAGGATGTCTGATTGGCAAACAGCGCCGAGCATCATTTCCAACTGCAGCAAAGTATAGAGCAAGTGAGGTACTGGAGTTAGTACATGGTGATCTTTGTGGCCCCATACTGCCTCCAACATCAGCAGGCAACATATATTTTCTGTTGTTAGTTGATGATCATAGCAGATACATGTGGATTGCACTTCTACCTAGCAAGGACAAGGCATTTTCACTGTTTAAAACTATCAAGGTGTCCGTTGAGGTTGAGCAAAACAAGAAACTGAAGGCATTTAGAACCGATAGGGGAGGTGAATTCAAATCTGTTGAATTTGAAGAATACTGTAAAGAGACAGGAGTTAAGAGATACATGACAACACCTTACTCACCTCAACAAAATGGAGTGGTTGAAAGAAGAAACCAAACAGTTGTGGGAATGGCTAGAAGCATGTTGAAAGCAATGAAGGTGCCTTTACAATTTTGGGGAGAAGCTGTAACCACTGCTGTCTACATTCTAAATCGAACCTCAACCAAAAGTGTGGTAGGAATGACTCCCTATGAAGCATGGTACAAACGAAAACCAGTAGTGCATCACATGCGCACTTTTGGGTGCCTTGTTCATGTCAAAACAGTAAGTGGGCATGTAAAGAAACTGGAAGATAGGAGCACAGCAATGGTTTTCTTCGGTTATGAGAAGGGATCAAAAGCATACCGAGCATACAATCCTGTTAACAAGAAAGTTGTGGTGACTAGAGATGTTGTCTTTGAAGAAGACAAACCATGGACATGGCCAGCAAATGATGAACAGGTGAACGAAACTGATGAGGCTAATGTCAGAGTGCCGTTTGAAATGCAGGTTGGTAATGATGAAATTACAACTGAGGCAAATGTCGAAGGATACGATCAGAATGGTGAAGAATCAGGTGTTGGAATGGCATTCACAGAGGGGCATGAAGATGACAGCACTGATGGGCATGATGATGACAACAGTGCAATCTCAGAAGGAATCAGATTTTCACAGCAGACACCAGTCAGGCTGCGCAGTTTAGCAGACATATATGATGAAACAGAACCTGTCAGCTATCTAGGTGTGTGCATGATGGGTGTTGAAGAGCCAACAAGTTTTGATGAAGCAGACAAGGAAGAGAAGTGGAGGCTTGCTATGAAAGAAGAAATTGAATCAATTAACAGCAATGATACATGGAGTCTTGTGGAAGCTGTAAAGGGAAAAAAGGTAATTGGCCTTAAGTGGGTTTACAAACTAAAGAAAGACTCAGAGGGAAAAATTGTGAAGCACAAGGCGCGCCTAGTTGCAAAAGGCTATGTGCAGCAGCAAGGTATTGACTTTGAGGAAGTGTTTGCACCAGTTGCCAGAATTGAGACCATAAGATTGATAGTTGCTCTAGCTGTGCAAGGAGGTTGGCTACTACATCATATGGATGTTAAGTCAGCATTTTTGAATGGTGAATTGTTGGAGGAAGTGTATGTAACTCAGCCACCAGGTTTTGTAGAAAGAGGAAGTGAGCATAAGGTACTGAGGTTGCACAAGGCACTCTATGGCCTAAAACAGGCCCCAGAGCCTGGAACTCCAAACTGGACAGCACACTAAAATCTCTCGGGTTTAAAAGGAGTAAGTTGGAACATGCAGTATACAAGAAGAAACAAGGCAACATTTGTATCCTAGTTGGAGTGTATGTAGATGATTTGATTATCACTGGAACAAGTGAATCAGAAATTGCCAAGTTTAAACTGCAGATGAAGGAGAGATTTCGAATGAGTGACTTGGGTTTGCTAAGTTACTATCTTGGCATTGAAGTCAAACAAATGAAGGATGGAGTTACATTGTGTCAAGAGGGATTTGCTCACAAAATTCTTAAGGAGTGTGGTATGTCAGATTGCAATCCGACAAAAACTCCAATGGAAGCTCGACTGAAACTGAGCAAGGATAGTGTTTCGTTACCAGTTGATCAGAATAAGTTTCGAAGCATTGTAGGCAGTTTGAGGTACTTGTTGCACACAAGACCTGATCTGGCTTATTCTGTTGGGATTGTGAGTCGATTCATGGAATCTCCAAAAGTGGAACATATGGCTGCTGTAAAGCAAATTTTGAGATATCTCAAAGGCAGTACTAGTTTGGGGTGTTTGTACAAGAAGGCTTCACTAAAAGATGTAAACTTTGTGGGTTTCTCTGATAGTGATTTGGCAGGGGACGTGAATAATCGGAAGAGTACTACTGGAGTCATTTTCTTCTTGGGAGATAATCCAATTAGTTGGTTTTCGAGGAAACAACAGGTGGTTGCACTATCCTCGTGTGAAGCAGAGTATATAGCAGCTGCCGCAGCAGCCTGCCAGGGCGTTTGGCTTGAAACACTGCGTGCTGATTTGTTGGGTCACAACTCTCTGAAAATCAGCCTCAAAATTGATAACATGTCAACAATTTCTCTTTGCAAGAACCCGGTGTTTCACAACCGAAGCAAGCACATCGACACAAAGTTTCACTATATAAGAGAAAATGTGGAGAATGGAAAACTTGGAGTCGAGCATGTGGGCACCTCAGACCAACTGGCTGATATTATGACAAAGCCGCTGGGCCGAGTCAGATTCATTGAGCTACGAGACAGAATTGGTTTGCAGGATGTGAAAGATGGGCAACAAGCTTAAGGAAGTGAAATGTTGGATGTAAGCTTGTTGTATCATGCGATACAGCACACTAGAGATCTTTTAGATTATTTCAAGATAGTAGTTTTATTTTGACAGATTTACTGTTTGTTTGTTACCTTATCTGAGGTGTGGGAAAATAAGAAACCACATGGCAGTTTTAGTATTCTTATTTTAGGAGATTTTGTTTCCTTTATTTTTCATGTATTCAATTATAATAGTAATAAGAAAATCAGAAAACGGTGCGGCCTCACTTTGCACCACAAAATCTCTCTTCTCTGAATATTGTTCTGTGTTAAACTAATCTGTAAATCTGACATGGTATATATACCAGCCAATAATTCTTAGTACATATTGGTTGATAACCATGGTATCTGTACTTGTACCAATATTCTAAAGGTAAACTTTTTATGGGAGCGGGGTGCGTCCGATGCACATTGCACACAAATCGGTCTGATGTCTGCTCGGAACTGTTGATTCGCTTCATGATCTCTGGGTTTAAAAAATTAATCTCACCTTGCTTCCATTGCAACGAATAATTACGAAATAGTTACAGTGGAAATGGGATTAAGGATGACAAACAGCTCATGTTGAGCTTGTTACTGGTTCTTCATAAGCCCCTGCCATGTCTGCTGCTGCCCGTATCAGTAAAAGTCAATTTTCTGTTCTCTTACATTTATAACCAAAAGCAAAGTTCATGCCATCTCTTCATCTTCCATCTATTTTGATTTCTTTAATGCTCGGATACAAACCTTACCCAATTTATCCACCTCTGTTCTATTTTGGTGCATTTTTGTCAGCTAATTTTTTTATTTCCTAAACGAAACCTCCTTTGATTGCTTCTGGTGGCGTCTAGAGATGAAAGTCGCAATTTTATAAATTTAACATTGTTAATTTGAAGGTTTTGAAGAAATTGGAAGGCTCGCATGGTTTTTCCTTTATTTTATTTTTTTTGTTAAACTCAAGAGATGATATTTTTGTCTTTTATGTTTTTAACCATAGATTTAACTATGATTAACTTCATAATTATTATAGAATAAGAAAAAAAAAAGTTTTAAGAGTTAAGAGACAAATTTGATATATTCAAGTGTTTAGGGGTGAATAAGAAATTGAAGAACTTTTTGAGGGTATGTGAGAATTTAACCCTAAAAATTAAAGGGAAATTTGTTTTTGTGAACATATTATTTATCGGATTCATAACGATTCGGATTTGAATTCCAACAAATTTAAATGTTAAGATGTGCATGGGAGTTCAAATAGTCGATTCAAGCAGCTTAACATGATCTCTTTATGAAAATATATTTGGAGGCCAAATTTTATATTGTTTAGAACTCTTTTACTATTTTTTTAAGACAAGTAGAAAATCAATATGGGTAGTCCAAAATATTTAAATCAATTGATTTTCTACTATCTGACAAAAAAGTAAAATAATTTTAAAAAATGTAAAGTTTGGTGTTTTAAGTACATTTTCATATGAAGATAACGTTGAGCGCGTGGTTCAAATCGATTGTTTGAATTTTGAAAAATGAGTATATAGATTTATAGTACCGACTGATGTGTGCTATGCATAGTACTGTGTCATTCGTATATTTTTATATAAGGGGCATTGATACGGATTAATATTGAACCTAATTCTCAAAAAAAAAAAATTGAACTAATAAAACAATTTGTTGGAAGTATTCAAAACATACCTTAATCTGGCCCAAATTTTATATAATTAAGATGGCATCCGCTTCACTATTAATTAATTAAATCCACCATCAATGCACAAATGTGGAATTCTTCAAAAGATATACAGTTGGGATTTATACATCTAACAGCAGCAATTAATGACGACATAAGTTGCTTTTTTTTGAAATGCTTGATAGAGACTAGTTAACGACATAAGTTGCTTCAAAGTTCAAACGATTCACCAAAAAGAACTGTGGTTTATAAACTATTCCACAACATTTACAATTCAGCCCCTTAATTGATGCATATATCACAGAAAGTTCATTGGTCTGTAACAGATGCATACAAAATTGCTACTCGATTCATTGGTCTATAAAAGTTCTTCTTCATTCCCATAATCAGATTATTATGCACTTTCATCTTCGGCATCTTCATCATCTTCGCTCTTAAATTCAGATTCGACTTCACTTGCATATTCTATGAAAATTGGTTCTTTAATTTTATGCGTGTCATTTTGTTTGGAAATTGTCTATTCTCTTTTACTTAGCTTTTCATCCTCTTCTTTCGACAATTAGAAAATAAGATAATAATTATCATTTAAACAAGCACAAAGAATTCAACAGATCATGATCATGGTACCTATAATAGTGATCATTTATTTCCTAATTATCCATTTATCTAAAAAAATATAATACTTACAAATTAGTACAAAAAACACTACAATTTTTATTGGTATCTACATTTACTAAATGATTGCCTCCCAGCCTAGGGAGTACTTGAAGGAAGAGGATGCCTCTCACCCACAAGTTGTTTCGTGAGTTTTTAGCTACAGAGACTAGTGATCAGCAGCAAGATTTGTCAGGAGCTGTCCCCGATGACCACGTAGTTTGATTTACTATTTATAGGGCTTTTGGTTAGGATTTATATGTGCCGATGTTTTTGATTCGTACCTCGGATTCGTTAGATCATGTATCCCATTCCTTAGTTGGTGTTATGATATTATAACGTGGGTTGTATGGATTTGAGATATGTATGTTTATTTATGGATGGTATGACTTATGCTATTATTGTTATCATTTACGCTTCTGCACTTATTTATATTTGTATTTGTTTAGCCTTGCGTGTTTATTGAGTTAATGAACACGAGGCGAGAATTGATCACGCCTTAATATGAAATTCCTAGTTTGAGGTGTGACAAATTCTATCTTCAATTTTGATATATCATTAATATTTTATCCCTCGTGGAATTATCTAAATATTTTTTTAAAATAATTGGTCATCGTATTTACATTTTTTGCTAAATTTTCTTTGTTGGAGATTTCGTAATATTTCATTGCAAAAATAAAATGTGAAACAATGCCATTACTAATTCATGATCTGGCATGTATATAATGAAAACTTTGTTCTCGATTCTATGAGAATTTTTATGAAAGCCTTTTATCTACTTCTCTTGCATGGAAGCTTCATTTTCCCATAATGTATATTTTTTTTTTGCCTCATTCTTCTTATGATGATCGATTCAACCTCTGATCATAATGATAGACCTTGGTTCTATTCCATCTCTACAACAAATTTAGTAATAAGCATAACGACCCTATTGTTCTGATGGAGAGAAGAATCTAGAATATAGCTTTATGAATAAATAAAATTGGAAACCCTATTTCAAATATCTATTAAAATAGTATGTATATTTTGATCCATTCCGAAAGAAAATTCAAGAGGATCTATAAAAATAGATACAATTGAGAAGTACTATTTCTTTTTTAGGTACCTACATTAAAATTTAAGTAGAAGCTTGCTGGTGTGCATATTTTACGGTTAATATATATATTTTGTGGTCTTGATTAGCAGTAACATAGATATAACAAATGAGAACAAAATCGGAAACCTCTATTTTAAAATTCCCAACCCCAGTTGTGTGTTGTAATTTTAATATCCAAATTGGGCGGGACCCCTATTTTTCCTAGAAAAATATTTTGAGGTATGTTGCATTATGGTATGAATATTGCTACTAATTCCTTATAGTGTTCAGGCATTTCTTTTCATGTAATTTGGTCACCACAATTTTTATTTGCAAGAGAATCGTCAATTCAAGATCTTGCCTTCAATTTTGTTTGTTTTCTTGTAGAACTTGATCAACTACACTAACTGCTAACTACTAACTACAAACTTCAATTTTTTTTCTGTGGAAATTTATTATAACCAGTGTTATGCTGTTACAGAAATAAACAAAATCAGTGAGCCTTTCACAGAAAAGACACCCAACTCATCAATTTGGAGAAATGTTTTAATTGGCACATTTAATGGCATCAATTGCAACTCTAATTAAATTTCTGAGATGGAGTGATTTAAAAATTATAAATCTCTTTAATTGCTAAACTTATTGACGTGGCTCAAATTAATTGCTAAATATTTGCTGAAATAGCGATGCTCTAACAATCAGTTGGTTCTATTAAAAAAATCAAAGCCTGCAACAAAGCCGTGAAAATTGCCCCCATATATTATATTGCTTCTTGTATAAAGTTAACGGGTATTTCTATTAGCTAGCTTTTCGCCTTTAATTAATTATTATGTCCTATATTATCTCAACCAGGGTTGCAATACAAAACTAATTAAGTACTTTGCTTGGATTTATTTATTTATTGAGATATTGGAAATTAAATATTAGGCTTGCAAATTGCGTCATATATGAATTTTTTTTTTAAATCATAATTAAAAAAAAATTAGGAAACCAACATGATTATTTTTTTTTTTTACAAAAATCATAAGAACCAAAATGGCATTTCGGTCCGCTTCGATTTTTTTTCTCCGGACCGAATTGGCATTTCGGTCCCTACTGATTTCACTGATTTTCAGAATAGCAGCCACAAAAAATCTATAATGGGGACTGGACTGAAATGTCAATTCGGTCCCTCCACAGAAAATCTATAATGGGGACCGGACCGAAATGGGAATTCGGTCCTGGTACTTTTTTTTTCAACCCGACAGCCTCCCTCTTCTCTTCCCTTCCTTCTCCTTTTTACTTTCCTCCTCTTCTTTTCTTTCCACCCGAACAAAACCATTTTTTTTTTCAACTCTCAAAATTCCATTATTTTTTAATTCTAATTACATATTTCAGTATATATTTGAGAGGAGAACAAGAAAAACTTCATATCTACAAATTTCGTTAGATATGTGGTTAAATTTTTAATTTGAATAAATAATCCGAATTTTAGTAATTTTAGAATTATGTAGTTTGCATGTAGAGTAATTTAGCTTTTTCATGTTGTATAAATAAATTGTAGGAAGATTTTTTTAGTTTTGTTAGTGTAATTTAGGTTCTTTTTAGTGTAATTTTAGTAATTGTAGAATGATTTAGTTTGCACGTAGAGTAATTTAGTTCATAAATTTATTTTAATAAATGTAGAATAATTTAGTTTTTTTTTAGTGCAATTTAACTAATTGTAGAATTTTTTTTATTTTGTATGTAGAGTAAATTAGCTCATGAATTTTTTTTATTTTTTAACTAATTGTAGAATTTTGAAATTATGGTAGTAGCATGTTAAGTTCGGATTTAATTGGGTTTGCATGTTAATATTTTTTTAATTTGATATAGGAATGATGTTCGGATTTAATTGGGTTTACATGTTAATATTTTTTTGTATGTATTTGTTTTATATTGTAATTTTATTTATATTGTAGTACAAAATGGATGATGAACAACCCTTCCAACCCTTAATGCAATTGCCTAATGAACAACACAAATTATACGTGGCGAATACGAAGGTATTTGTTTAATATCCGTTTGGATTTAAATTTACTGATAAACTTGTAAGTTAGGATTAATTTTTGTGGTTAATTTTTTTTTGCATGACAATTATCATTCCAGCCTCATTATGCACTGTGTCCTGGTCCTGGCCAAATGGGCGTTAATTACCAACCTTAGATAAAACAAGGCTTGGTAAATTTAGGCTTGTATCAGATGAACAATATGACTCATTGTCATATTGATAAAGGGTTGATTGCTCTCGTTGAGAGGTGGAGGCCTGAGACGAATACTTTTCATCTTCCGGTAGGAGAGTGCATAGTGACATTGGAAGATGTCAGCTGTCTGTGGAGATTACCTGTTGCTGGTAAAATATTTTTTGTTACTAATTTATATTTTTGTTATTAATTTAGATTTAATGCAAGTATATGTTTATCTAACATCTATGTTTACAGGGAAGGTCATTTCTAAACATACCGATGATAATTGGTCACAATTGATTGAAGACTGCCTAGGACATGAAGTGTATGATGGATACAAATATAGTGAGAATGAATTTTTTTTATCAAAGGGTGGATAACAAAGGCGAACTCAATGAGAAAATAAAAAAAATCAAAATACCATATGCGTCTTAAATGGTTGAATGACAACTTTGATGTGGAATTGACACAGCTCACTAACCAACAGACAATCGACCGATACACACGAGCATATTGCATGGACTTGTTCGGGTCTGTACTGTTTCCTAGCTAATGCAAATTCAAGTTCTGTTCTGATAATGTACTTACAGTTCTTGGAGAATTTGGGACCTCGAGATGAAGACTACAATTGGGGAGGTGTTGTGCTTGCCTGCCTGTATCGCGAGTTGTCCCGGGCTTGCAGAAAGCCAACAGCTTCGATTAATGGTCCATTACTATTACTCCAGATGTGGTCTTGGCGGCGATGTCATACTAGAGAGACTGGCTTTTGGAGCAAAATGGACTATTCCGCATGAATGGGATGGCAACCCTGTGAGAGGTAAATTTTAATAATAAATATTATGTTTTCAATATAATTTAGTGTTGATTCAATATGTAACTGGCATGTATTTACAACTTAGGCACAGTGCAATTTCAGAATCAGTATGAGCGTTTGATGGTCAATGTTATCAACTGGAGGCCGTATGAGAGTTACTACCACAATCTACCTTGGCGCGGGATAAGAGACCAGGATATGTTTACATGTCGTGTGTGGTGCATCCATTTCTGGGAGGTAGAGATTCACTGTCCTGATAGGGTTCTTCGGCAATTCGGATTATTTCAGACAGTTCCTCCGCCGGCTCCACCACCCTTTGAATATCTTGAAGACCTTCGCTTATGGAACCGTGCGAGCAGTTTGTCAGATGACAGACTCTCTGCGGATCGAAGCATTTATTTTGAGGATTATATCGCTGCAGCACCCGTTACAGTTGGAGAACAGAGACCTTATGATATGGATAGGTACGATTATTTTTTTAATTTAGAATTCGAATCCAGTGATCCAACAATGATTATGATCCAGTGATGGAATTTGGAATTTAGAATTTGGATTTATTAATTAATTAATTTACTAAATTGTTAATTTATGTAAAATTATATTTGCAGGTATCACGTGTATATGGATTGGTTCTTTAAAAATGGCATGCCATCGGTTTACTCAAATCAAAACAACGAAGAAATTCTGAGCCAGTCAGTGCCATAACCGGAAAGAGACGTAAGAGATCTGGGTACATCTCAGATGCCATACATCAAGCTCGTACTGTAAGTATTTTCTTTTTTCTTTTTAATACATCATTTCATTTTAAATTCGGACTTCATTTCATTTTATTTACGGACTTCTTTTTAATACATCATTTCATTTTTTTTCTTGTAGCGATTCCGCCTCTTGAAAAACACAACGAAAGGAATTAGTATAGTAAAGACATCTGGACAAAAGGCTTACGGACTTCTATTGCTTGAGACTAGTTGTGATATTCTAGACGATCTTGGGCATATCGCACTGTTCAGAGCCATGGTCGAGAAGGCTGGAGTCACCGGACTTCCATTTGATCTAAAGTATATCGAGATCAGTGATGATAATCCAGACCATTTTCCGAGGGATCCAGAGATCCAGATGATAATCTAGATCATTTGATTATGTAACAATTGTGATCGTATGGGTTTGTTACAATTGTCCAATTGCCCGTCTCAGTGGTTTTTGCGTATAACCTCCATGGACACCCCTCCGCTCTACATATAACCACATAGGCACTACGATTGCTCTAGGTTTGTTATAATTTTAAGTTATTATCCATGGCAAATCCACTCAACTTAGATTTAAGATTGACTTTGGATTCAAACATCTGTTCCACTGAAAATGGACCGTCGATTCTTGGTGGAGAACCAAAAAATGTTTCATCCTTGTACGGCATCGGCACATCGTTATTAAATGCTGGACAAAGATGCTGCAATCCCTGATTAACAAAGAGAATAGACGTTTGCCACTCCTTCATTACATCTTGCATCTTAATCTCATCCTCAATTTTGGCCATATCATCTTCCCCGACAACTGGGTCACCAAGGTCAGAGTTTGTGTCTGAGTCAATATCATTATTCAGCTGGTCAAAATAATTATACAAATCATCCGGTACTGGTATTTCAGGGGGGTCATCACAATATATGGGTGATTTAGGCACCGATATGTCTCCGTTACTTCCAGGTATACTACCCGAGTATGGGTCATAATTGGTCTGACTAACAACTGGTACTGACTCAACCACTAATTCAAGAAGTTTAAAATTCAATACCGGAGTGGCATGTCCAAGCACCAGTGTAACAAAATGCGGTTCATGCGGCCGCATATGCATATGCGGTTGGCAACCGCATAGAAAATCAATAAGCGGTCTAATATGCGGTTCCGCATATGCGGTCACATATTCGGCCGCATATTCGGCCGCATATTTTTACCGCATATTCGGCCTCATATTACTGCATATTACCGCATACTTGTTTAATGGTCAATTTGAACCGTTCAACATGATCCCCATATATGAATATGTAATTGCGTACTAAATTTTTTAATTTTTTTTTATATTTTTAAGATTGGTAGAAAATTACTGTTTTTGGATGGTTCAAAATTTTCAAATCAAGTAATTTTCTATCTATATTAAAAAATAGTAAAATAATTCTAAAAAATTATAAAATTTGATCTGCAAATACATATTCATATAGGGATTATGTTGAACGGTTCAGATCGACAGTTAGAATTTTGAAAACAAAAATATTAATTCGTATTATGAACCAATATGTGCTATGCATAGTACCATAGACTCACTCGAGTCTAAAACATTGAGTTAAAATTTCTTATTTTCAATCACAATCTCAATTCAATACAACAAATTAATAATCAATTTTTGTTGTATATAGTTTTTCGATATTTTTTCCTTTGTCATATTTTATTTTGTTCCTTGAAAATACTTTAATATATATAAGTAAAATAGATAATGGGAATAACAATAAAATAATTCATGCCAACAAGAATAAAAATAATTATAACAATAAAAATTAATAAAATAATATATAGGAATTTTTAAGAGTGAGGCTACGGTACTATGCATAGAGCATATTGGTCTATATTATGAATCAATATTCTCATTTTCAAATTACAAACAATTGATCTGAACTGGTTAACATGATCTTCATATATACATGTATTTGCAAATCAAGTTTACATGTATTTGTCAAAGATTTCAGATCATTCAAAACTATTTTCTACCAATCTTAAAAGATAGTAAAAGAATTAAAAAAAATGTAGAATTTATTCTTCAAGTACATTTTTCATATGAAGATCATGTTGAATAGTTTACTGTTCGAACTAATCAAAACTAAAATATGAATTCATAGTATATACCAATATGCACTATACATAATACCTTAGTCTCACTCAATTTTTATTGCATATAATAATATATAGAGGAGGGATCCAATTACACCTTTTTTTGTGACACATCATGACACCATTTTTTTTATAGGTCAATTTTGTGATTTCAAAATTCAAACAGTCGATCCGAACCGTTCAACATGATCACCATATTAAAATGTGCTTGGAGATGAAATTTTACATTTTTTTGAATTTTTTTACTATTTATTAAGATGGTTACAAAATTGCTGTTTTTCAATGGTCCAAAAACAACGATTTTTGTAACCATCTTAATAAATAGCAAAAAAATTCAAAAAAATGTAAAATTTGATCTCCAAGCACATTTTAATATATCCATCATGTTGAACGGTTTGGATCGACTATTTGGACTTTGAAAATGGTAGGTGTCAAAGTGTGTCACCAAAAAAGGTGTAATTGGATCCCTCCTCTAATATATAATATAAACATATCGGATTATACAGAGTTTTTTCCAAATTAACGTGGCAGGCTAAGAAACCGAATCGAGCATAAAAAAACAAACATTTTTCTGATTTCTGACTAAATATTGTTGTGAACTGCCCAAGATGACCAAACACAGAGATTAATGGTGAATAGTCATAGCTGCATGGTGCTTACTGCCTTTATATACCTCTGCATTCCTTGGCTGAAACAAAAATGGTACTCATAACAGTATAATTCCCAACTTTTCTAATCAAATCATCCATACGCTGAAACCAAATGGCTTGGGCATGGTTTGCATTCACCGATCTAATCCTCTGTATTCCTTGCCTCCTATTCCTCTATTATTTGTACAACAATTTCTTAGTCTCCCAACCACCAGTAAACTTCCCCATAGTCGGTATGCTGCCTTCATTACTAGCCAATGTCCCACAAATCCACGACTGGATAACCAACAGCCTGGTAAACGGCAATTTGTACTTCAGAGGTCCCTGGTTCTCTGGTATGGAATTATTTCTTACAAGTGACCCAGCAAATGTGCATTACATTCTTACCCAAAACTTTCAGAACTATCCTAAAGGGGGTGACTTTGTTGAGATCTTTGAGGTAATTGGCAATGGCATCTTTAACGCAGATGGTGACTCATGGAGGTTTCAGCGTGCAAAGCTTCATCTAGCCACGTCGCAGAAATCCTTCCGCACATTCATTGCCAAGACGACCCGAGATAAAATTGAGAATGCTCTCCTCCCATTCCTTTCTCAAACAGTTGAGCATGATCGAGTGATAGATTTGCAAGATATGTTCTCAAGGTTGTCTTTTGACATGTCTTGTATTTTATCATTTGGTTCTGATCCAGGCAGCCTATCAATGGATCTGCCTGTTCTTCCATTTGAAAGATTTATCGATGATTTATCTGCCGCATTATTCTCCCGCGTATGCAGTCCAGTGGCCTTGTGGAAGCTTTTGAAGTTGTTAGGCATTGGGCAAGAAAAAAAGGTGGCCAAAGCACGAACTGTGGGAGATCGGTTCATAATAGAAGCAATTGAAAAGCGGAAACAGGAAATGAAAGAGGGGAAACATGTATGCCCTGATTTGCTGAGTTCATATTTGAGTGATAAAGATATACCAAACTCAAATGAGTTCTTGAGGGACAACCTTCTAACTTTTCTACTAGCAGGTCGTGATACCACCAGCTCAGGCCTTTGTTGGTTCTTTTGGGCCCTTTCTCAAAACAAGCAAATCGAAGAGAAGATCCTATGCGAACTTTGCTCTGCACGTCATAACATTACACCAGAAGGTCTGATAACTTTTGATCCAGAAGAATTAGAGAATTTGGTCTACTTCAAGGCTGCTTTTATGGAATCCCTTAGACTCTTTCCACCAGCCCCTTATAATTTGAAAACAGTGCTGAAGCCTGACCTACTACCATGTGGCTTCAGAGTAAATCCAGGTATGAAGATCGTAGTATCAATGTATGCAATGGGGAGGAATCAAAAGATATGGGGGGAAGATTGCTTAGAGTTTAAACCAGAGAGGTGGATTTCTGAAAAGGGCACATTGCATCATGAGCCTTCGTACAAATTTATAGCCTTCAATACCGGTCCAAGAACTTGTTTGGGAAAGAACATGGCCTTAACTCAACTGAAAATGATAGCAGCAGCAATGGTGTATAATTTTTGTTTTGAAGTTGTGGAAGGGCATGTTGTAGAACCTGGATTGGCCATTACGCTCAACATGAAGAATGGACTCAGGATGCGCATTAGAAAGAGAACTAGCATTTGATAATTAATTTCCGTAATTTAAAGTTTATGCTAAATAAAATGCTTGTGTGCTTTGTGAGCAGCTAAATTAATGTTCATGTGATGCTGAAAATGTATTGTGTTTCATTGTGTGATGTATTATCATGCTATGGATTGTATCTAGTTTAATTAAATAAATGTAGTCCTTTATAATTGTTTGATCTTTAATTGTGTGATTAGCATTTTATTTTGTAACATTAAAACTACTAGTTAATGACCCTTATACAAACGTGCGAGTTATGACAGCATCGCCCATGTTACATATAAGGATCTAATTATACTGCGGATCCATATCACAACAAATAATAATAAAATTTGATAAGCAAAATTCCTTTCTATTAAAAATTAGGATAAATTTTCTATTTACCCTTCTACTCTTTATTTGATATATATTTTTTTGATAAAAAGACCGAAGTTAAGAAACAGTTAACTTACAACCTTCATACACTACTACAGAAATGGTCATTGTACACGGACATAAACAGGGGAGCTACACGGATTTCCTGCCGTGTGGAGTGCGAGGGTGTATAATCCCCTGAATAAATTATACACGGATATTTAACCGTGTGCAATTCCTGAGAGCTACACGGATCATTACATAAACAACCGTGGTCAATTCCTTGCCAAGTGGCGTTCTCCAAACCCGAGCTACACGGATCAGTACATAATTAACCGTGTCCAATTCCTTGCCTAGTGACGCTCTCCAAAGCCGAGCTACACGGATCACTACATAATTAATCGTGTCCAATTCCTTGCCAAGTGGCGCTCTCCAAAGCCGAGCTACACGGATCACTACATAAACAACTGTGTCCAATTCCTTGCCAAGTGGCGCTCTCCAAAGCCGAGCTACACGGATCACTACATAAACAACCGTGTCCAATTCCTTGCCAAGTGGCGCTCTCCAAAGCAGAGGTACACGGATTGGAACATAAACAGCCGTGTACGATTTCTCTGTCTACACGGACTTTTAGGTTAATATCCGTGTAGACATAGTTATTCTGCACGGCTCATTACATAAACAACCGTGTACATTAGTGGAGATCTATACACGGATATTGAACTAAAAGGCCGTGTACGATCATTTTCCTACACGGATGTCTATCAAAATATCCGTGTAGAATAACTATTTCTACACGGATCATTACATAAGCAGCCGTGTACCTATCTTATATTTTTATTGCTCTTTATTTGGCTTTCCACACGGACTTATGTGAAACATCCGTGTAGAATGGTTATTTTTTTTTTCAATTTTTATTTATGTTTTGGCTAGCCTCCAGTTTGCTAGCCATTAAAAATCAATTCCAAACAAAGAATTTCCAATATATCAGAATACAACCCCTAAACAAAATTCATGTACACTAAATATATCAAAAATTCATGCACACTAAATTATACAAATCCATATTCTGGTTTACAAAATTCATTTTGAAACCACTTTGCCCACATACATCTAAAATAATTTATATCTTCGTTGCTGTAATTCCCTGCCCTTTTGTTCGATTTATACTGCAAAAAATTCAAAATATGTAGGTTATTAGAAAAATACAATATAACAACTGCATCTCTGTTTTGCTTTATAAAAATAAATATTGTAATTATAACAATGCAACTAATAAAACAAATTTAGTAGAATAAAATATTAGAGGAAATCAACATTAATTATATGGACAAGTCAAGGCAAACATATGAATTACATACCGGATATTTTGGCCAATCGAATTGTAAGCGTTCAACAAAGTGATACATAAAAATCATCGTGTAATAACCGCATTCCCAACCCTGAAACTGTTGCGGGCACTGAAATTTTCATTTAGCGGCCTATGTTAGAATGACAATTAATTTTTGAACAAAAAATATGAAATTATAAAAATTATAGTGCATGTGCTCACCGGCTGCCACCTGAAACACAACTTATTTTTATGCTTCGGAATCGTGCTTTGCATTCCTCCATCTTTAAGATATTGCAGAAAAGCCCTTACAAAATTGAGTGAATGTAATTAGCAATTCCACAATTTGTTATATGTAATTGGGAAAAAATCAAACCAAGTGAACTACTATTGCTTACTTTCTTATTGGAATGCAGATCATTTTGGAGTCCTGAGGAGTGACGCCCGGTCCGGGATGTGAAGAATCCATGAGGAAAACCAAATTCTCAAGTGGCACAATCACAATCAAACACCAGTGGCCCCTCTGGTGGTATGGCACGAGAAGAAATTTCTTATTCTCCGAAAGAGCCTTATGCATCGCTGAACACATGTACCGGACAGTATCTTCCTCCTGATATTGCACCATCGTACCACTAGTAAAAGCGGGGTCCAAGAATGCACAGGAGTTCACCTTATCTTTCCCACAATTCAGAGACTGTTTTCGTTGTATCATCCTGAAAAATCATCATTTCACATTAGAATATATATTTGAGTGCTATACACATGATATATATGATTTTTTGGTCACTAACAATAGGAAAACGGTGACGACTCCCACATCGAGCCATTTATCGCTTGATGAGGCATGTAGAAAGTCCTTGAATTCTTTGAAAGGCAGCACGACCGTCCTGCCTTTGTGTAGGAGAACCTCGGGGGGGATATCGAACATTACGTTCTCCATATAATCTGGTGCCTTAACCAGGCAGGCATGGAGATTTCGCAAATCCTCGGGCAAACGGCTAACCTCTTCTTCAGAGAGCCCCGTACGATCTACTGGGGCATCCGCTGGCGCATCCGCTGGCGCATCCGCTGGCGCAGCCGCTGGCGCATCCGCTGGCGCTTCCGCTGGCGCATCCGCTGGCGCTTCCGCTGGTGCCGCCGCTGGCGCAGCAGGAGATTCTTGCGCATCAGCCCCGACTACTACTTCCAAGCCTCGCCGTACCGGTGACAAAGCTTCGTCCGCAGCGTTTCCAACGCCTCTTCGGGTCTGTATCAGATTTTGAACCTTTTTTCAAGTATTTCAAAATAATCATTTGAATGTAACATAAGATATCCGTGTTTTATTTAGAGATTACCTGATCCAAAATAATCTGACACTTGGGCCATTGGATGATCTGTCTACGGGCATCATCAAGCACCACCATGCCGTCGGTAGGGACAGGAAGAGGTATGCGGGCAGCCCAATCGGCCACAATCATGTCAACCGTTACGGGGAGGTGGTTGGGCCTTAGCTGAGAACCGGCTGGAGGATGTACAATACCCTTAGCAAGGGTCAGAGGAGTTTTGTCGTGCCACATGACGAGGTCGCATGATGTGGCCTCCTGCAATTAATAATTATCAGAAATTAGTTAATGAACAAGTCACAATTACGGGTAGATTATGAACAAGTAGTGATTACCTGTAGATTGTCCAAAACGCCCAGAACTTCGGTCCCGGATGCTTGACTGCTTCGCCGAAATCCCGGCGAAACGGGAGGTTGTTGCTCGGATTGCTGCGTCAGAGATGTAATTTGGTTGATCCACCTTGATTCGAATTCAGCAATCCTTCCATCGTACTCCGTTCTGAACTCCTCGCATACCTCCTGGTGTACCTGCGCCAACCTTGATTCTATCTCTTCCGTGCTAACTTTGTCACGCGGTCTTCTTTTTTGTTTTGGTCCGTCGTATACATCCTTCCAGCCACAGTAGACCGAGACACCCCTAACTCGACCCGTGTGTTCTTTAGTCCCGAGCGCTGCGAACAAGGAATCATCCACTCTTTCGACAGTCATGGAGCCCGAATTTACCTCCTCCTCCACATCCAACTGTTAAAAAAAATTAGTTATAGCAAAAGACAAAGTAATGTACACGAAGTTACCACAAAGACTCTTACCATTTTCTGAGCCACGGGTTGCACGTCACTTGGGAGTACTATCGTCCCGTCAGCGGTTACCTCAGATCTTCCCATGAGCCAGCATTGGGCCCTAGGATTTTGGATCCTAACCACAGGTGAGTCAGAATCTTTGTTTTGGTCCAGTACCTTAGCCCATTCGGCCGACTTACCCTCGTAACCACCTGACCCTAATTTGTGCGGGTACTTGTTCAATTTCGCGATCCTCCTGCCCTCGTCACTTTTTACCTTCACACATCAAGGCACATCAATTAGCTAGTTTAAGGAAGATAAGTACATATCGAGAAAGAACAGAGACAAAGTTAATTGGCTGAATTTATATACCTTGAACTCTTCAGTGGACTTCAAAGCTTGAAACGCCTCCTAGTCCTCTTGTTTCAGCCATTTATAGTAGCCTACCGGATTTCTCCCTTCCTCCATGAAAACCGTCTTCAACGTGCTCTTGAATTGCTTCCAAGCTTCATTCATTTTCCTCAGAGTCTTTTTCTTTTTCGCGGACTTTGGGTCGTCATCCTGGATGTTCCAATGAGCCTGCATGATTGACAACAAAATTACTGCATGTAAGTTCATTCAAGTTTTCAGGTCAGGTATAGACATATATAACTTGCACTTAACCAAAGTACGGGGAATAAGTAGCTTGAAAATAATTTGTGTTTCACTTGCTCTACCAAATTGTTTTCTGTATATTAGGAAACTTTGGGGCACAACCTATGTCACTATCTACATGCAATCTAACCTTTATGACCAAATCAAAGTGAAATAATGTGTTGTATTTAGCTGAGTTTGTTAGTGATATTTCTTTGCTGATTTTGCTATCTATCATGATAATAGTGTAGGGCACCAGAATTGGGTCAAGGTGTCTGGCGATTACCTTACCTTTCTTGGTGGTGGTACCCAGTTCAAGCATGGTGCACTACACTAGCTACATTGATTAATTTCATTCAGCAGGTAATATATATTTGGTTTTGAATTTTTCTCTGTATATATAACTGCTAAATGATAGAATTTGGGATATAGTCCTACAAAGCAAGAATTATCACCTACACCCCTAGAAATATACCAAAGGTTAAGACATGCTAGAAAACTTGTATCCAACAAAAAAAGAAATAACAAACAGAATACGAAAACTGAATATATAATGCATGTACAGTTTTTTTTTTTTACCTTCACAATGTTCCACCATTCGTTCTTATCTTCGTCATCGAATTTGTCCCACCTCTCAACCAAGATAGATGCCTTCTGCTTCACCAAATTGTTACACCAATTTGTGTACTCTGCCCTACGTGGACCCTTCGGACATCCGGTTTTGTCGAACTCGATTTGCAAATCCTTCGCCTCTGAGGTCTTCGTGCACATTGTCGGACCTCTTTTCCTCTTTTCTGTCTGAGACTGCTGGTCCTCTTCTTCCACTATCATATCTACCTGCGGTTCCACTGTTTCCAAAATCATATCTGCATTCTCACCTGGCTGTGACATGGTTCTTTCTACAAAAAATAAACATTATTACAAATGCTATGAAATGTAAAATTTAGGTCTAACTTATGTGTTGTTGGGTCCTTTGTTCAATCATAGTGTTGGTTTTGCAATTTAGTCCCTGTAACATTAATTAGGTGTCCATGTCACCAGAATAGGTCAGTTGAGGAAACTTTTCACTTAACCAAAATACAATCAGAGATAAGGGTTTTGATTTAACCAAGATACAGGGAGCATTGCAACTTAGAGAGAGAGAGAGAGAGAGAGAGAGAGAGACTGACAAGGACAGAACAGCAACCGCGCGAGAGGAGCTTAGAGATTCAATTGGCGAGTTCAGAGGAGAGCGACAGAGGAGACCGAGCTAGCACCGAGAGAGAGAACGATGGCAGCACCACAGAAAGAGATAGGAGACTAAGGGGTTTAGGTTTTAGGGGAGACGAGGAGATTTTGAAAAGATATCGAGCGACAAAGACGAGGCGCGCACTTTATTTCGCGTAAACTAAATATACACGGACATTTAAATAAACACCCGTGTAGAAACGTAAGAGAGCTACACGCTTAATTAAATACCCGTGTATAATTAGGTTACGCGAAATTATGAAATGCGCGCCTACATATGGTTTTCTAGATTAATTTTTTCAAATTCCAAAGTTTCATATTTTTCAAATTCCATAATTTTCAAAATGGAAAACTTCAAAAATAAAAAGGAACCTGATTTCAGTTTTATTTAGCTTGAAAATTATTTTATATCTTCGAGTAGCTAGCAGAACTTAATAATAAAATCAAATAAATATTTCAATTTCTACACGGGCGTTTAATTAAATATCCGTGTAGAAAACATTTTATACACGGATTTTTTTTTAAACGCCCGTGTACGTTGCTTATAAGGCGAAACAACTCTTCAAAATTAAACGGCCGTGTTAAAATCCTTTTGTACACGTATTTTTAATTAAACGACCGTGTATGATTCTTATAAGACGAAATTCAAAATTAAACGACCTTCAAAAGTCTTTTGTACACGGAATTCGAGAAGTTGCCTTATCTTTTTTATCGAGAAGACGAAAAGACTTCAAAATTCAATATAATATGAGAAACTCCCCTTTTCGATTACTTTTCTCTGAGAATTTGGAAGAAGAAATGGCCGCTTCGATACCACCGGAAGAAGACGCAAATGTGCCATGGCCATTGCCCCCCGGCTATGTCATTCCCGAGGATGCTCCCGAAGTCCCTCCCGGCTATGAAATGCCTCCTCCCAACTACAGGAGGACATGGCCATGGCCGCCCTCAAATGTGCCACGACGAAACCCAAGGGAGCACCCACCACCAAAGCCCTACAAAAGGAGGGGCAATCCCTGGATCAGGCCAAAGAGACCCTGGATTAAAAGGAGGGGGTCAGGCCAAGGAGCAATCCAGCCAGGCCAGTGAAGGAGTGTTTAATTAAGTTAGCTTTTTTTTCGTTTTGTTTTGATGTAATATATTTTTGTTCTTAATTTAATCAGCATTTTGTTTTCTTTCCGTTTAACTATTTTGTTAAATACTTCATGCTATCTAAATAAATATTGTTATAGATATGAATTAGCAGTACAAAACAACCAACAAATAATTAATTCATGGATAATCACTAAAAAGTAAATTATTTAAAATTAACTTAAATAATCTGTCTAAATAATATCATAGAATGCCTAATGCTCTCTAAATAATCCGATTTGAAAACATAAATGAACACTTTACTTGATATGACCTTATCTGGGTTTACAAATTTATAAAACAACCATAGAATAATTTTTCGGAAAAAAAATACCTTCTATTCAAGTAATTATTTCAAAATATTTTTTACAAAAAAATATTTCAAAATAACATGCAATTTAGTCCCTGTTGCTCAAGTAAAGTTTTTTCAAAAATAATGTAATTTTAATATTTCAATTTCTACACGGGCGTTTAATTAAATATCCGTGTAGAAAACCTTTTGTACACGGATTATTCATTAAACGCCCGTGTACGTTTCTTAGAAGGCGAAAAAACTCTTGAAAATTAAACGACCCTAGAGAAAACTTTTCTTACACGGATTTTTAGTTAAACGTCCGTGTCCAATTTTAAGTTAAAACGTTTAATTCGAACATGTTATTTACAGAATTCGAGAAGTTCCCTTATCTTTTTAATTCTGAAAAGACGAAAACGAATTCAAATAATCACTCCCCCGTTTCGATTACTTTTTCTCTGAGAATAATTTTAGGGGAAAAAATACCTTCCTACACGGATGTGTAATGAAATATCCGTGTAGCTCCCTTTGAATTTCTACACAGAATGCCTAATGCTCTCTAAATAATCCGATTTGAAAACATAAATGAACACTTTACTTGATATGACCTTATCTGGGTTTACAAATTTATAAAACAACCATAGAATAATTTTTCGGAAAAAAATACCTTCTGTTCAAGTAATTATTTCAAAATATTTTTTACAAAAAAATATTTCAAAATAACATGCAATTTAGTCCCTGTTGCTCAAGTAAAGTTTTTTGAAAAATAATGTAATTTTAATATTTCAATTTCTACACGGGCGTTTAATTAAATATCCGTGTAGAAAACCTTTTGTACACGGATTATTCATTAAGCGCCCGTGTACGTTTCTTAGAAGGCGAAAAAACTCTTGAAAATTAAACGACCCTGGAGAAAACTTTTCTTACACGGATTTTTAGTTAAACGTCCGTGTCCAATTTTAAGTTAAAACGTTTAATTCGAACATGTTATTTACGGAATTCGAGAAGTTCCCTTATCTTTTTAATTCTGAAAAGACGAAAACGAATTCAAATAATCACTCCCCCGTTTCGATTACTTTTTCTCTGAGAATAATTTTAGGGGAAAAAATACCTTCCTACACGGATGTGTAATGAAATATCCGTGTAGCTCCCTTTGAATTTCTACACAGACATTTTATGAAACGTATAAATGTATTTGTACACGGATGTTTAATTAAATGTCCGTGTTCCTCCCTTTGTATTTGTACACGGTGTTTTTTATTTAAACAAATAAAATATAAATTTCACGTCCTAATTAAATTATATCAGAAATTATACAAAAATTCATGTCTAGATTATATCAAAAATTAATACAAAAAAACCTACACTAAATTATACAAATCCATATTTCTAGTTTACAAAAATTACTGTTGAAACCACTCTGCCCACATATCTAAAATAATCTATCTGGTTCTTGCTCCTGATGCAACAAAGAAATATTAGAAACGAAATAAAAACATTACCATGAGACAGAAATATCCAGAGATAAACCGGCCTTGAGTCTTTAGCTTCATTGGGCTCTCTGAAATATTATAAAAGAAATATATATTATGCATTGAATTTTTTTTTTCCAAATAAGAAATATTAAAATTTTCAAGTTTAAAAGGAGTAAATATTATACATTGGATTTTTTTTTCCTTTTTCTCTTTTTTTCCACTGTTTGAACATCTTCCCATAATCCTTCATTGTGGTCAGATCTCATGTAATTTGCTTCGTCTTGTTCTGCAATTGTTGCTATCTCAGCTTGCACATCGGTACAAAATTGAGGTATCTCTTCGAACTGGTCGTACTCTTCTTCGTCGGTGACGTTTTCTACCCCAACAATCCTTCTTTTTCCGGATAGGACGACACTCCACCTATCATCACTCGGGTCAGTGACATAAAAGACTTGGGTGGCTTGCTTGGCAAGTATGAACGGATCATCCACATACCCGACTTTGTCAAAATCAACGAGGGTGAACCCGTCGTTATCAACTTTAACACCCCGGTCTTCGACCCATTGGCACCGAAACAAGGGAATGCTAAGGTGAGGATTGTAAACGAGCTCCCAAATTTCTTCAATAACGCCGTAATAAGACTTTGAAGCTATTACAGGCCGGGCATCCCCCGATCTACTGAATTCTTGGGACGTCGCCACCAACGTCACCCCACTATTTTGCATCGTGCTCTTATCACACTGTAATTTAGTGTAAAATGTATATCTGTTAATCTCGTATCCTTGGAATGTTCTAACAACCATTTGGGGTCCTTCGCCCAGCAATCTAACAGTTTCATTTACGGGGGACATTTCGAGGTGTGATTTCACTCTGTCTTTCATCCATCCTATAAAAGAACGGTTATGCTCGTCAGTAAGCCACTTCTGACTTCTCGTGTAGTTCTGTTGTCGAAGGATCGTCATGTGCTCATCTATATATAGAGCAACATCAGCCATGTGCTGCAGTACAATAAAATGTGCCTTTCGCAGGTCATCGTTATCAGCAACTATGGCTTTCAACCCTATTGTCCCTACTCCTTGTAGCCTTCCCTCGTATCGAGATTTTGGAACGCCAATAGGACCCACACCGGTCATGTAGTTGGTGCAAAACTCAATTACCTCTTCTGTGGAATATCTCTCCACAATGCTTCCTTCGGGACGACTTCGGTTCCTTACGTAACTTTTCAAAATACCCATGAATCTCTCGAATGGATACATATACCGCAGGAACGCGGGACCACAGATCTGAATTTCCCTCACGAGATGAACAACAAGGTGAACCATAACATCGAAAAAAGATGGCGGAAAATACATCTCAAGATGGCAAAGGGTAACGACGACCTCCTTCTGCAAAGCGTCCAATTTGAGCGGGTCTATCACTTTGGAATTAATTGCATTGAAGAAAAAACAAAGCTTCGTAATGGTTTGCCGCACGGGCTTCGGTAAAATTCCCCGAATTGCAACAGGAATCATATGTGTCATTAAAACATGACAGTCGTGGGATTTCGGACCAATCAATTTCAGGTCCTTCATCGACACAAGCTTCTTAATATTCGAATAATACCCTGATGGGACTTTAATACTGTGAAGGCACTTACAAAAAGCTCGTTTTCTCGATCTTCAACATTGTGCACATTACGGGGGGAAGGTATGCCTTTTGCTTCCCTTTATCCTGCGGTACAAGCTCGGGTCGTATTCCCATTAATTTCATGTCTTCTCGAACTTTAAGACCATCTTTCGTCTTCCCCGAAATGTTCAATAATGTGCCAATCAAACTGTCACAGACATTTTTTTCAACATGCATGACATCTAGGCAATGTCTCACTTCTAAATATTCCCAGTATGGTAGCTCCCAAAATATGGACTTCTTTTTCCAAATATCTTTCGGTGGTGGTTTGGCACGTTTTCCAAAAACAACAGCAAGGTTTTTAACCCGCATGAAGACATTCTTCCCATCTAACGGACGACGTGCCACTCCAAGCTCAATTTTCCCGTTGAATACCTTCTTCTTCTTACGGTATGGGTGATTAACAGGAAGAAACCTACGGTGCCCCATAAAAACATTCATTTTACAATTTTTCAACCTCAGCACTTGCGTGTCATCTTCACAGATGGGGCACGCCTTTGCTCCTTTACAAGTGTAACCCGATAAATTCCCGTACGCGGGGAAATCATTTATGGTGCAGAATACCATGGCCCGCAAATTAAATTGCTCTTTGCCGTACGCATCCCACACCCGGACGCCATCCCTCCACAATTTCTGGAGGTCCTCAATTAATGGTGCGAGATACACATCTATGTCATTTCCGGGTTGTCTGGGTCCTTGGATTAGTAATGACATCATTATGTACCTGCGTTTCATGCACAACCAAAGAGGAAGATTGTAGATGCATATAAGAACTGGCCAAGTGCTGTGCTGACTGCTCATGCTTCCAAACGGACTCATTCCGTCTGTGCTCACCCCTAACTTAAGGTTTCGTGATTCGCCACCAAATCCTTCGAAATGTCTATCAATGTTTCTCCATTGAATTGAATCAGCAGGGTGTCTTAGTTTACCATCTCTTTTGCGCTCTTCTTCATGCCAACGCAACAATTTCGCATCTTTGGGATTTGCAAATAACCGTCTGAATCTCGGTATTATCGGGAAATACCACACCGCCTTAGCCGGAGGCCTTGCCTTTTTTCCTCCATCACAATCGTCAGTGTCCTGGTCCTTGCGTTTATACCGTGAAACACCGCATTTAGGACAAACATGCATGGCCTCGTACTCGCCACGGTACAATACACAATCATTCGGACATGCATGTATTTTTTCAATCTTCAAACCCATTGGACAGATCAACTTCTTCGCCTGATATATTGTACAGGGTAACTCGTTGTTATCTGGGAGCATCTCTCGTAAAAGCTTTAATAAGGACGTGAAACTCTTATCGCTCCAACCGTTGTCTGCTTTTAAGTTCAATAATTTCAACACAGCTGATAGTTTTGTAAATTTGGTACACCCGGGGTATAACGGCTTTTTAGATTCATTAGACAGATACTGAAATTTTTTAAAATTTTTATCACTAATTTCATCTTCCACATCACGTAACATGTCCTCTAGATTCTCAGTAAAATTGTATTCTGCATTTTCATCAATCTCCACCTCATCATCCTCGTTGCAATCAAGCCCAGCATTATCGAAATTTTCGACATTCTCAAAATCATCGTTGCATTCAAATTCAAAATTATCAACAGTTTCTACATTATCATCATTCTCGTCCAAAACAAAATTTCTATTGGTTCCACTACATTCCCCAATTTTCTCACCATGCATAAACCAACATGTATAGTTTTTCTTAAATCCCCGACAAATCAAATGAGCTCTAATTTCTTCCGAATCCCCAAATCTTATATAATTTTTACAATCTCTACAAGGACACAAGATGTCGTTCTCTTTTCTGTCCACTCTATAACTCTCAGCAAATTTTAGGAACTCATCAACGCGAGCCAAGTATTCTGCACTATCACGTCGCAATTCGTACATCCAACTTCGATCCATCTGTAAATTAAAGTAAAAAAAAAAAATTTCCAATTAAACATATATGGTGGTCAGCATATATATTGTTCCAAATTCTTGGCTTATAAAGGGCCGGTTTACAATCCTAACCCACTCTTTGAATATTATGCCTCATATGTGAACACATATTAGCGGGATTTAATTAGTATTTGAGAAAAATTCGGCAGCATTTCTCCTTAACTCCCCAAGTATGCGTAAAAACCACATACTCGTAGGAGCAATAAGGAGAAATACTGTCGAACTTTCCTCAAATACTAATTAAATCCCGCTAATACGTGTTCACATCCTAAATGAGACACAATATTCAAAGAGCAGTCCCAAACGGGGGACTATCCAAAATTAATCCCTATTGGATTAATTTTGAACGGGCATGGACCTAAAAGCATCAGTAGGTTGGTTATTGGACCACAATACACTAATTATTTACATTATCTTAACAAATCAAGCATTAAATAATAATTGACAGAAATAATTAAGCAATATTAATCAGTAACAGAAAATTAGATAAAGAAGAGGAAAATATATATATGTATGACTAACCTTGGCAATAGAGAGGAGAATGCGAATTAACTTCCAAGCTATATCTCAGATCCAGCCTCGTTCCTTGTGCGCAGAAATCAGACCAATTCAATACAGAGAGAGAGAGAGAAGTATTAATTGATCAAAACAGCGCCGGAAGAAGGCCTTTTATATAGTTCCAAACCCTAAAATAACCTTTCTACACGGATGATAATCTATAAATCCGTGTAAAAAAAGCATTACGAGAGCTACACGGACTTTTACATATGTAGCCGTTTATAAAAGATAACCTTTATACACGGACAATTATATAAACAACCGTGTGTAATATAAAAGATAAATTTTCTTCACGGACATTTAGAATTTTTTTTTTTTCCTAATTTTTGTTTTATTTTTTTTGGTTTTGCCTTCCATTATTTCGAGCAAGTATCTTTGTTTTCACGGATATTTAGCTATAAATCCGTGTAGAAAGACACACAGACTTTTATATAAACAGCCGTGTAAATTATTTTTCTACACTGTTAATTAAACAAAAATCCGTGTACTATTTCTCGTTTCTACACGGCTCTTTATTAAACGTCCGTGTATCATTTTTTTTTTTTTTTTTTTGTCTGTCAGCTAGTTTTTTTTCCTATGTTTTTCAGAACAAACAATTTCCAAAACAGAGGAAGACATTTAAACTAAAAATTCATGTACCCTAAATTATACAAAATTAAAGCATTACAAAAGTTGGAATAAAAAGTCATATTGTAAACTAAAAATTTCCATTAAGGACTAGAATAGGGTGGTTCTTTCCTTTTGGTGCCAGTAGGGTTTACAGAGGGTAATATGAAGATACATGTTTTACTGAAGAAAGAGTTGAGTAAAAAGTTGGATGAAGGACCATAAAAAAAAAGGGAAGATGTGGATGAAGGACCGTCAGAGCCGGATGAAGAGTCGAATGAAGAGTCGGATGATCTCCGACTCTTCATTCGACTCTTCATCCGGCTCTGAAGGTCACATTCACCTCTTCATCCGGCTCTGAAGGTCCTTCACCCAACTCTTCACCCAACTCTTCGTCCAGTAAAATTGATCAGAATAGAGAGATAATTTTTTTTTCAATACTTCGATCGCATGGGAATTCGAGATGTAGGTTATCAATTGTACCAGATCGCTCATCTGTGAGCTCCCAAAACAGTAGCTCATATCGATCTAATTTTGCGATCTGAAACAATTGATAAACCTACATCTCAACCCAATTGTTAACTGTGAGAGGGGAGAGTATAAATTTATCAAAACGGCGCTGGGGAGAAGGCCTTTTATATAACAAAAAACCTAAAATATCATTTCTACACAGCTCTTTATTAAACGTCCGTGTAGCTCGCTCAAGGCTTTCTACTCTGTCATTTAAACAAAAAACCGTGTACAAATTTGACATTTCTACACGGATCTTTATTAAACATCCGTGTAGCTCCTACGGGTTATATACACGGTCATTTAAACAAACATCCGTGTACAATTCTTACCTTTCTTCACGGTTCTTTAATTAAATATCCATGTAGCTCTCTCAAGGCTTTCTCCACTGTTATTTAAACAATAAGCCGTGTACATTTTCTAGTAAACGTCCGTGTAGCTCTCTCACGTCTTTCTACACTGATTCTTTTATAAATATCCGTGTAGAGATCCTACAGATATTTCAGGCATCCAAAAAATTACAACTTCTACACGGTTTTTCTATAAAATTGCCAAGTCCGTGTACAATGTGCCGTGTACAATGACCATTTCTGTAGTAGTGATATTGAGTTCACTACTCAGCAAAATAAAAATCCCTAATAACCTCACAAAACATGGATGCAGCTGGAAACCACCACAATCCAACATAGAAAGGACAAACATAAGCCTATTAACTACTATAGGCTGTAACCAAAAACCATCAAAGAAGTGTCATTTATTCTGAGATCTAATTAAGCCACTCATTGGAGCTGGAGGTAAGATATGTAACTACAAAATTTGGCATTGAAGCCAATAACCATCGTGTAGACTTCTCTTCATAAGGCACCAGTTGGGTCCCTGGTTCCTCCACCACAGTGGGTTCTTCTGCTGCATCATCAGGATGCCAACTAGCAAGAGGAAGAACATCCCTGTCAACTGGGAGCCACAAGTCTGTTGAAGAATAAAAGGGTGGACACGTTCTATACAAGTGAGCTTTCACCCTTTTTAACCACATAAAGATTCTAATATTAATAGGGATTCGAACCTTCCACCATAACATTGCATTTTTAAGTTTAATGTCTCTAAAATTGAGTATTTTATACAAGGATCTAAATGTAAATCTTCCATTGGATTCCCATTTCCAAGTGAGCTTATCATCTAAGTGGGTATAAGACATGTAATTGATAATATCTAATATCTAAAACCATTCTACATATTGCACAACATCTAAAGTTCTACGAAAAGTAAGGGCATCTCCTTGTGTATTAATAATTGTTTGCAACAAAATTTCAGTGTTTGAGCATATATTAAACAAAAATGAAAATCTGAATGCCATAGAGCAATTGTGATACCAGATGTCAGTTCAAAATAGAACTGATGTGTTGGAACCTGGTTCATAAGAATCACTTATTCTACCCAAAGATTGTAGAGATGATTAGATAGACCAAAATTCAATTTCGGTGTATTTTGGATATTATTTATTATATCTAATATATCCCTAACTCTAGTTTCCTTTTTTTATTTAACCATATAGTTAATTATTCATAATAGAATATTGTCTAATTTGATTATTTCCCATCATGCCCTTGCCCTCTTCCCTCATACGAGACTTTCTAATTTTTATATGGGCCTTCTTCACCATCACGTGTTACAGTTCTAAACAAGCTGCTTCATCTCCTATCTATCCAAATAACTTCTGATTTTTTTTCTGACTTTGTAATTCTTTTTTTGTGATTTAAGAAATGCCTGTTACTGATTGTGCTGAATTTTGTGATTAACAGAATACTGTTTCCTAATTTCTTTCAAAAAAAAGAATACTGTTTCCCAAGAAGAGAAGTTGGAGCTCCTGTTTGCTACCCTCTCTCTCTGAAAACATGCAAATGCCAGCTAGGCTAAGAATTAGAAACTGATTTGATAAAGTTTCCTATGTATGTCATATTATTACTGGTATGGTATATATACCAGCCAATAATTCTTAGTACATATTGGTTGATAACCATGGTATCTGTACTTGTACCAATATTCTAAAGGTAAACTTTTTATGGGAGCGGGGTGCGTTCGATGCACATTGCACACAAATCGGTCTGATGTCCGCTCGGAACTGTTGATTCGCTTCATGATCTCTGGGTTTAAAAAATTAATCTCACCTTGCTTCCATTGCAACGAATAATTACGAAATAGTTACAGTGGAAATGGGATCAAGGAGGACAAACAGCTCATGTTGAGCTTGTTACTGGTTCTTCATCAGCCCTGCCATGTCTGCTGCTGCCCGTATCAGTAAAAGTCAATTTTCTGTTCTCTTACATTTATAACCAAAAGCAAAGTTCATGCCATCTCTTCATCTTCCATCTATTTGATTTCTTTAATGCTCGGATACAAACCTTACCCAATTTATCCACCTCTGTTCTATTTTGGTGCATTTTTGTCAGCTAATTTTTTATTTCCTAAACGAAACCCTCCTTTGATTGCTTCAAGTGGCGTCTAGAGATGAAAGTCGCAATTTTATAAATTTAACATTGTTAATTTGAAGGTTTTGAAGAAATTGGAAGGCTCGCATGGTTTTTCCTTTATTTTATTTTTTTTGTTAAACTCAAGAGATGATATTTTTGTCTTTTATGTTTTTAACCATAGATTTAACTATGATTAACTTCATAATTATTATAGAATAAGAAAAAAAAAAGTTTTAAGAGTTAAGAGACAAATTTGATATATTCAAGTGTTTAGGGGTGAATAAGAAATTGAAGAACTTTTTGAGGGTATGTGAGAATTTAACCCTAAAAATTAAAGGGAAATTTGTTTTTGTGAACATATTATTTATCGGATTCATAATGATTCGGATTTGAATTCCAACAAATTTAAATGTTAAGATGTGCATGGAAGTTCAAATAGTCGATTTAAACAGTTCAACATGATTGCTTTATGAAAATATACTTGGAGGCCAAATTTTATATTTGTTTAAAACTCTTTTAGTATTTTTTTAAGATAAGTAGAAAATCAATATGGGTAGTCCAAAATATTTAAATCAAGTGATTTTCTACTATCTGAAAAAAAGTAAAATAAGTTTAAAAAATGTAAAGTTTGATGTTTAAGTACATTTTCATACGTAGATAACGTTGAGCGCGTGGTTCAGATCGATTGTTTGAATTTTGAAAAATGAATATATAGACTTATAGTACGGTAGGGCTGTAAACGAGCTGGCTCAGGCCGAGCTGGGCCCTAGCTCAGCTCGTTAATTCTGGACCGAGCTTTTACCGAGCGAGCTGGAACTTGTGACGAGCCAGACCGAGCTGACGAGCTGGCTCGCTGGGTCTGGTTGGATCTTGTTTTAACCGAGCTGGACCGAGCCAAGCCGAGCTGGACTGAGCCAGACCGAGCTGGACCGAGCCAGACTGAGCTGGACAGTATAAAATGTACACAAATTCATACAAATTTACAGATTAATGCCTAGCCGAGCTAGCTCGTTCTGTACCGAGTTAGTGGCGAGCTGGCTCGTTAACAGCTCGGTCCAGTAACGAGCGAGCTGTTAGCGAGCGAGTCAAGTGCGAGTCACGAGCGAGCCACGAGCTACGAGCTTTTTTGACACCCCTAATAGTACCTACTGATGTGTGCTATGAATAGTATCGTGTCATTCGTATATTTTTATATAAGGGGCATTGATACGTATTAATATCGAACCTAATTCTCAAAAAAAAAAAAAAAATTGAACTAATAAAACAATTTGTTGGAAGTATTCAAAACATACCTTAATCTGGCGCAAATTTTATATAATTAAGATGGCATCCGTTTCACTATTAATTAATTAAAGCCACCATCAATGCACAAATGTGGAATTCTTCAAAAGATATACAGTTGGGATTTATACATCTAACCGCAGCAATTAATGACGGCATAAGTTGCTTCAAACGAGTCACCAAAAAGAATTGTGGTTTATCAAGTCTGCTAACTTTGTACTAACTTTCAAACAGATATACAGGTGGGATTTATACATCTAACCGCGCAGCAACTAATGACGACATAAGTTGCTTCAAACGAGTGATGTGTTAATTGCTAATATAATTGCTGGGTTGTAAGCCGATTTCTTAAAAAAAAACAAATTTGCTTATAAAGCAAATGATTTCTTTTGATTATGCTGGTGCTCTCTCTCTTTCCTATTGGTTCTAACTCCTTCGTTTTCTTTCCAATTGGCTTTGATTCAATTTCTGAGATGGAGGATTAAGAAATTAAAAGAAACTTAATTTTTAAACGGTCAGTTGTTTTTTATTTTTTACGGATTGCAGGGTTGGAGATGCTTTTTATAAACTATTCCACAACATTTTTTTTACAATTCAGCCCCTTAATTGATGCATATATCGCAGAAAGTTCATTGGTCTATAACAGATGCATACATAATTGCTACTCAATTCATTGGTCTATAACAGTTCTTCTTCATTCCCATAATCAGATTCGTATGCACTTTCATCTTCGCTCTTAAATTCAGATTCGTTTTCACTTGCATATTCTAGGAAAATTAGTTCTTTTATTTTATGCGTGTCATTTGTATGGAAATTGTTTGTTCTCCTTGACTTTTCATCCTCTTCTTTTGACAATTAGAAAATAAGATAATAATTATCATTTAAACAAGCACAAAGAATTCAACAATAAACTGATCATGATCATGGTACCTAAAATAGTGATCATTTATTTCCTAATTATCCATTTATCTAAAAAAAATAATACTTGCAAATTAGTACAAAAAACACTACAATTTTTATTGGTATCTACATTTACTAAATGATTGCCTCCCAGTCTAGGGAGTACCTGAAGGAAGAGGATGCTTCTATTATAATCATCATACAATACAACAATATATACATATATAGTATATAATTAAACCTATATTACGTACGCAAGTGAATATGAACTTTTTAAAAGTTCTTAGTTTGTTGGTGTTGGTGCTTTACTGGATTTCAAATATTCTTTAATATTTGTTTTTTATTTGGTTGAACAAGCTTGGTATAAAACTTCTTCACAGCCCAATTATAACTATAAAACGTAATCTTGAAATAAAAATATTTCAGTATTTGGTTGAACAAGGGACTAAAACATTTTTAATTATTGACGAAATCCTTGGTACTTTTTATAAGTACTTAGAAATACTCTGAAATGCTGGTTGTCAACTATGGAATGAGACAATGTCATAGTTTTTGCCAATGGTATTTCCTACCTATCTACTAAATATCTTCTCAAATTACAAGATTCATCAGCTGTTCCTCAACTAATTAGCGGCTTCAATTTCATCTAAAATTCCACCAAGATGCAATTTGAATCCGACTTTTCACGCGAAGCATCGTCACGCAGGCCGGATCGTCAGTTGTTGATGATTTACCACAAGGTGGCCAAGTACTACTGGATTTTTGTCGGAGCAATCGCCATAGTTCTCCTAATTTTCATTTTAGCCTCCAACATCCTTAAAAGACCATCGGCCGTAAAAATCTCTATTAGTGTTGTCATAGTGATGTTGTACATTTGTTTGTCCTATTTCTGTCGGCCTAGGCATCCCGCTCGAGATGAATCTGATTACTTACTGCCTATCACATTTACCCCACTGACCTGGAGCCAAACCTCGAGCATGCGCCATGACGCGGCTGAGATCAGTAGAACTATTGATTTAGTTGTACCACCATTCTCATACAGTAGAAATATCGGAGATGAAATCAGTGGTGGTAGCAGTCCGCGACAGGTCATCTGCTCAGTGTGTCTAGCTTTGTTGCTTGAAGGGGAGCAAGTGAGGCAGTTGCCTGAATGTAAGCACATATTTCATGCAGAGTGCATTGCAAGATGGCTACCTTTGCACATCAGTTGCCCGATTTGCCGATCAGAAGTTGACATGACGAAATATCTTCGGATGGCTGAAGGGACCCAAATTTTTGAGGCAACCGAGACATCGGCTCCGGCTCCGGTGGGTTCATTACATGTACATGTTGTTTGATGCAATATGATCTTCATGAAATTCTTTTTTTAATTATTTTTTCTTGGTGATACCTTTGTTTGTATTTTGCTATATATATCTGCAAAAGAGAGAACTGATAGTGATCGCTTTTGATATAATTGGAAAAACAGCCAGAAGTTATAAATAATGACTGACAGTTGGAAATGTTTTTGAACTTAATTCTTGTATGGAGGTCCCTGTGAAATCGTTTAATTTGTTCTGATCATAATACTGGTACTATATTGTTGGTAGCCTTTTTTGTTAGCTATCGTCTAATTCTATTTGATTTATTATTCGGATTATAACAACTTCAATTCATAAGTACCAAACCATAAAGTAACTTAGACAAAATCTGCATTTTCTTAGGTGGCCCTTCAGATTATGAAATTTTGCCAATTTCAATGAAATGAACTTGATATGCAAGCATATACATTAGCAATTTAAAATACAAATAAAAAAACATAATATATTCAAACTAACAATAATATAAAGAAAATAAGTTCTTATTAGTAAAGCTTAAAAAATCAATGTAAAAACTAGGCTAGCTTGGTTAATTGTAGTTATAGTGATGGATAATTTATAAATTATGAACGAGATGTAGATAGTAAATAAGCTAATTTAAGTCCTTAGTTTCATCTGGGAGGCTAAATTACCTCTCAAAATTAAAGCATTTCGCTGCCTTATTTTGAAAAAATAAAAATGAATTTCAATAAAATATATTTTGGGAAAAGAAAATAGATCCGACAGAAATGAAATGCATGTACTAGGTGATCTTGTGATGAATTAACAGATCATTTTTTTGTGAGATAATTTAGCAATAGCTAGGAAGTTACAATGAGTGTTCCTTCCATTTATTGCTGTATAAATTATTTTGGCAAGTAATTATTCAACAAAATGGAAATTGAAAAATATGCTATATGATTATTTTTGGGGTCATTTTTTGATGTGTGGTTCAAAAGGCAATAATATTTGTTTAACCATGTGTTCCAAAGAGTGCCAGATCTATATCAGTTAGGAGTGAAAACGGTATGGGTAATATCCGATCCGTATTCGATCAGTATTCGAAAAATTAGATGTGAATATTCGATATCCGAATATCCGTGTGGATATGGATACTGATATGGTTTTATGTTTCAATTATTTGTATCCGAATAGTAGATATATATCATATATTTTAATATATATTATAAAAAAATATTGTTATGCACCATTAAAATTAGATAAATATTATGAACTTTGGTATTTATTAATATTAATTATTTTAATAAATATCCAATCCAATCCGTATCCGTATCTGTATTTGGCTAATATCCGATCCGTATCCGTATCCGGAAAATTAAAAAAGGAATATGGATATAGTTTTACCACTATCCGCTCCGTATTCGGTCCATTTTCATATCAGTCCTATTTCATGGATACAGCTGATTTACCGAATTATTCCAGAAGTAATTTATGGCATTATAGGGGCAGTGACTGAAGAGAACATCAATAGTACCAGTCATAGTAACATGATTCGTGTTTTGTTTGCGAATAAAATGCGAATAAAACGTTTTTTGGAGGTTTCCGAACCGAACAGCGAATAAAACGGTTGACCGAATTTTTACCGATTTATTCGCGAATAAAACGTTTTTTACGAATTATTCGCGTTTTATTCGAAAAATGCGCTGCTGCATTGAAATTTTTTGAGGAGCAAAGCCACGTGGGCTGAGGCAGCTTTTGAAAATTTTTGATTTTCACTTTGACCAAGCGGCCAAGCCACGTGGGCTGTGGTGAATTTGAGACAGAGATTTTTTGTGACCATGTTAATGTAGTATTCTATGTAAATCAAATCTTAAATTTTGAATTTTTTTTTTTTTTTTGCTTTCTTGTTGTACCGAATCATTCCCGAATTATACCCGAATTATTCCCGAATCACAAATTTTTGACTTTGCCGAACCGAACCCGAATAATTCATTGGTCACTATGGTACCAGTTTGGCACTGGATTAGGTGCATGCAGGGAGGCAATGTGGCAATTGAAGGAATGGAATAATTTGTGAAATTGTACTTTTGTAAAATAAAAAAAAAAAAAAAAAGTTTTGATGTTTGTGTTGCATGGTATCGCCGGAGTTAACTCAGTATTGTAGAATTTGTTACTGAGGTTATTTCCATTCCCTTTGCCTTGGTCCTTCCAAGCTGATCAGAAAGGTTCAAATGTGATTAGTTTAATTTAGACCAAGTCTTGCTGAGACATGGGTTTGGTCGCCATAATGTAAAATATTAAATTTATTTCATGTTGAATGAAACATTTGGTATAATTTCACCTTTAGTATATCCGATGCTTTTTTTTTAAAATTCATATCCAACATTTATTTGTTATATTAATTAAATTGGATTCATCTAATGAATCAAATAAAATCTGAATGTGTAATTTTCTGGTTTTGTTTTTACCAATTATCATGAATCCCACTATGATCAAATCAAGCATATGTATATCTTAAGAAATGTTCTTTTTGACAGGTCTTAAGATATGCATTACTTGCAAAAACTGAACTCCTTAGTTGTGCTGGTTCCTCTAATTAAATTATTAAATGCGATAAATATTTGGACAAGATGTTTTTTATGTTTGAATGTATCATGGTCAATATTTGTTGGTTTCCCTAAAACTTTCTTCTAATACGAATATTAATTTTTTTATTTTCATGGAAATGTTCTGTTTAATGTTTTTGGAAGGAGTAACATTAAGTTTTTTACATGATCGGACTTGAACTAATGTCTCCACAATAACAAATTAGATTAAGTCTTGCGGACTCCGCGGTGACTCTTTCGTTCAGTGTAGCAGCGCGAGAAGGTGAAATTAAAAGTATATATTGGAGATCAAGGCGGTCAGTCCAGTGGCAATGGCTAATCAAGCATCCGACACAGCGGCGGTGGACTTCCACATTTTTTCTTGAGGTAGAGTTGGAGAATAGAGGGAATAAGGAGTTTCTATGTAGAAATAGTGTATTAAGATGCTTCATTCCGGGTATAGAGAAGATTTGAAGGGAATAGAAATGATATAGATCTGGAATAGAGATACTTATTTTAGTATAGAGTGGATAGAGAGAGTTTAAACTAGAGTAGTGAACAATAGAGGTATGTAAATAAGTTAATACTCATTTTTAATTACAGCGAACTAGGATCTATTAATCCTTTAAGGTTAATTTTTTTAATTAATGAGAGAAATCTAAATTCGGATCGGAATAATTTCACACATGGGTAAAAGTAGGGGTTTATATATATATATATATATAACTTAAACTAGTTGCCATCTCTTGTTGGATTAAAGGATCCAGCTGTCTGGATGAAAATAACATAATTCGCGAATTTTTGGCATTTAATTCGTTTTTTCGACGTTTCCGAACCGAACACTGAATAAAATGCAAAAAAAAATGTATAATACGTTTTATTCGCGAATAAAACGTGTATAAAATGAGTATCACAAGTTCTTCACGAAAAAACACGAAATTTTTTTAATTTTTTTTAAATAAATACTTCCAGAATACCAGTTATTGAGATTTTTATAGGAGAGATGACATACATACATACATACATACATACATATATATATATAGCTGGGCTATGGTGAGTTGCGAAGTAAGATGTCATTTTTACTTCACGCTCATATTTTTATTTTGAAAATATAAACAACTGATCTGAACCACTCAACATGTTCTCCATATTGAAATGTGCTTGGAGACCAAATTTTATAATTTTTGGAATTTTTTTACTATTTACTAAGCCACTTTGAAAATTGTTGATCGAATGGTCTATAATTTTTTACTGTTTTTTACTGTTCACCCGGATCTGCGATTTTCAAAGTGGCTTAATAAATAGTAAAAAAATTCCAAAAAATGTAAAATTTGGTCTCCAAGCACATTTTAATATAGATTGAACATCTAACGGTTTGAAAATGTCGTTTGAAGTCCATTCGATAGGTTTTAGAGTTGAGCTCACGGAGGGCTTGGTGAGCTTAGGAACACCCTAGTTCTACTCTATATATATATATATAGAATTTTGCTGTTGTACTTCGCGAAGTAAAGCCAATGTTTTACTTCACGCTCATATTCCTATTTTCAAAATCCAAAACGTCGATCCAAACCGTTCAAGTTGTTCTCCACATTGAAATGTGCTTGGAGACCAAATTTTACATTTTTTGGAATTTTTTTACTATTTATTAAGCCACTTTGAAAATCGCTGATCCATTGGTCCAGTATTTTTTACTGTTCACAATGGATCAGCGATTTTCAAAGTGGCTTAATAAATAGTAAAAAAATTCCAAAAAATATAAAATTTGGTCTCCAGGCACATTTCAATATGGAGAACAACTTGAACAGTTCGGATCAATGTTTTGGATTTTGAAAATGGGAATATAAGCGCGAAGTAAAACTTCGTTTTACTTTGCGAAGTACAATAGCCCTATATATATATAGGGACCGACTAACTATCCCCCAGCTCCCATCCCCCATTCATCCCTCATTCATCCCCCAGTCAATAACTGCCTTTGTTGACTGCTAATTAAGAGGGGACCACAAATTTCAGCACTAAAAGACAAAACAAAACATGTTATTATCGCGGCGAGTGCAAGTATTCATATATAATACATCAAGTATTCATATCTAAGATATCAAGTATTCAAAAAAAAACTGGACACATCACTCACTCATCTTTTACACGTTTTTAGAAATGGATTTTTTTCTCCGTTCACTCTAATCAATATTTCTGACAATCTGGTAGGAATTTTGCAAATATAAAACCACGAATGTTTTTTCCACAATTTTCTCTTTCAAATGAGATCCATGATGACATACTTTCGAGTTGTCCGTTGCACAAGTATTTCATACCTTGTCATTCAAGTATTCATACATCATCGAACAAGTATTCATACCTCATCAGTATTTTACAAATAAAAAACTGGACACATAATTCACTCATTTTTTACCGATTGAAATTTCGTTACCACTCAATTACTGGAAGTGTCCAGTACACTCTATCTTAGGTATGAATACTTGTTCGACGAGGTATGAATACTTGCTCGACGTGATATGAATACTTGCTCGACGTGATATGAATACTTGCATGACGAGATATAAATAATTTTACGAGGTATGAATACTTGCGCGACGGATAACTCAAAAGTATTTCATCATGGATCTCATTTGAAAGATAAAATTGCGTAGAAGACGTTTGTGATTTTAGATTCGCAAAATTCTTCACAAATTGTAAGAAATATTAGTTAGAGTGAACGGAGAAAAAAAATCACATCTAAAAACGTGTAAAAGATGGGTGAGTGATGTGTCCAGTTTTTTAAATACTTGATATCTTAGATATGAATAATTAATGTATTATATATGAATACTTGATATATTATATATGAATACTTGTGCGGTCCCCCACGTAATTAATGATTGATACACAATTTTTTTTTGTCTTTTTGTACTTGAAGTTGTGGTCCCCTACATAATTAATGATTGGGGGATAAATGGGGGATAGGAGCCGGGGAAAAAAAATCTTTATCCATATATATATAGTGAGTAGCTAGCTCAAAACGTTTGCACCAAGGGTTTGGTGCAAACGATTTATTTTCGGATTTTCGAAGTCCAAACGGTCGATCCGAACTGTTCAAGTTGTTCTCCATATTGAAATGTGCTTGGAGACCAAATTTTACATTTTTTTGAATTTTTTTACTATTTATTTGCTGATCACACAGTCCAGAATTTGATTGCACTGTTTTTACTGCTCACCCGAATCAGCAACTTTCAAAGTAGCTTAATAAATAGTAAAAAAATTCCAAAAAATGTGAAATTTGGTCTCCAAGCACATTTTAATATGGATTAAATATCTAACGGTTTGGATTGACCGTTTGGACTTTGAAAATAAATATATATATATATATATACAGGGATGGGTTAGGGTGAGCCATGGAGTAAAAAAAGTTTGTACTCCACACCTCATTATTTCCATTTTGAAAATCCAAACAACCGATCGGAACCGTTCAACATGATCTCTATATTGAAATGTGCTTGGAGATAAAATTGTACATTTTTTGGAATTTTTTACTATTTATTAAGCCACTTTGAAAATCGCTGATCCATTGGTCCAGAATTTTTTACTATTTTCTACTGTTCACAATGGATCACCAATTTTCAAAGTGGCTTAATAAATAGTAAAAAAATTCCAAAAAATGTAAAATTTGGTCTCCAAGCACATTTCAATATGGAGATCATGTTGAGCGTTCGGATCGGTTGTTTGAATTTTCAAAATGGAGATATTGCGTGGAGTACAAACTTGTTTTACTTCATTGCTCACCCTAGCCCATCCATATAATATATATATATAGAGAGAGAGAGAGGAGGGATCGGATTACACCTTTTTGGTGACATCGAATTAGATTGTCCATTTTTAAAGTTTTCAAAGTCCAAACAGTCGATCCAAACCGTTTAATATGATGGATATATTAAAATGTGCTTGCATATCAAATTTTACATTTTTTTTGAATTTTTTTTACTATTTATTAAGATGGGTACAAAAATTCAATGGCCTGAAAACAACGATTTTGTAAATTACTTAATAAATAGTAAAAAAATTCAAAAAAATGTAAAATTTGATCTGCAAGCACATTTTAATATATCTATAATATTGAATGGTTTGGATCGATTGTTTGGACTTTGAAAATGGACGATGTCATTCGATGTCACCAAAAAACAGTGTAATCCGATCCCTCCTCTCTCTCTCTCTCTATATATATATATATATAGAGGAGGGATCGGATTACACCGTTTTTGGTGACATCAAATTACATCGTCAATTTTCAATGTTTTCAAAGTCCAAACAGTCGATCCAAACCGTTCAATATGATGGATATATTAAAATGTGCTTGCAGATCAAATTTTACATTTTTTTGAATTTTTTTACTATTTATTAAGTACTTTACAAAATCGTTGTTTTCAGACCATTGAATTTTTGTACCCATCTTAATAAATAGTAAAAAATTCAAAAAAATGTAAAATTTGATATGCAAGCACATTTTAATATATTCATCATATTGAACGATTTGGATCGACTGTTTGGACTTTGAAAATGGACGATGTCATTCGATGTTACCAAAAAACGGTGTAGTCCGATCCCTCCTTATATATATATATAGGAGTTGGCTACGGTGTTACGCGTAGCATAGAGGGCCTCCGTGCTACGACTCAACATTTGAGATTTCAAAATCCTAACGATCAATCCGAACCGTTCAACATGATCTCATATGAATATGTACTTGCAAACCAAATTTTACAATTTTTTAGAATTTTTTTACTATTTTTTTAGATAGGTAGAAAATCACTTGATCTGAATGGTACAAAATTTTCAGATCAAGTCATTTTCTATCTATCTAAAAAAATAGTAAAAAATTTCTAAAAAATGTAAAATTTGGTTTGCAAGTACATATTCATATGAAGATCATGTTGAATGGTTCGGAAGCAAAAATATCTAAGATAACCTGGCTCTGAAGCAACAGCGTTCATCTGGGAGAATTCTGCCGAAATTAGCATCAACGGTGGAGATCTGATCAGAATCACCACAGTCAACGGATTGAGTCCACGGATCGTGCGGTATAAATCTATGTCACATGCGGCATAGGGGACCCCGCACGACTTCTTGACTTAGCGGATTTTGTAATGATTTCACCATTCCGCATATTGTGCACTTCGTGTGAGGTATTGCATGCTCCGTGTGATGTCCTGATTTGGTGCTAACTCCATAAATCGCCTAAATACGCAATTTTCTCCAAAACCTGCCAAAATAGCCTAAAAACACATTTGTGGTAAATAAATTGGAAAAATAGCTACTTTACATTCGCTTTTGGTTATTTTTCGCAATAAGATATAGTGATTTTCGCTATATATTTTGGCCCGATCATAAGAGTAGCTCAAACTCTCGATATTTGAGCAACTACAGTTTTAAATTTTTTCTCCTAACCAACTATGTCAATGTCCAGCCGAATAATTTTAAGACAGACCTGCTTTAGATATACATAAAATCTTTAAAACTCATATGAAAGTAAAATTAACGGTCCAAATCTCATTTTACTACGTCAGACGTTGATAGGAATGAATTATGCTGTTATTCAAACTCCCTGCTATTCTCTCCACATATCTCCTCTTCCTTGAAAACAGAGATAGAGAAGAAAAGAAATTGCAGGCTGTTGTTATTCTGCTGAGAATATTCTGATTCGACGTTGATAACCTCGATCTTAGCAAATAAGGTAGGAATATATTATTGTTTGGGCATAGGGAGTAGGAAATATATTATTGTTTGAGCACATTGGTGTTTGGACTGGAGTTGGATATTTTTACTTCTTGGCATCCTAAGGCGAAGTTTCCCGGAAGTTTACGGTAAGTTTTCAAGCTGTCTCTGGAATTGTATGTTTGGAACTTCCGAAAATGTTTGGTTTGAATGATTTTGTTTTACTTTGTTTGAAAAAGTAAAACCGATCTTATTTATTTATAGTTTTATACCGTTGGTAGAACAATTATAATACTGAAATAAATTATTCGTATACAAATAATAGTGAAATATCATTATTATTTTTATTTTTTGATCAAATGTTGAACCTAAAATAATAAAAAAATATCAATGTTTTTAGAGTGAGTCTATGTTAATAAGCATATTACACAGTAGCATGCGCTGTGAATTCATATCTCTATTTTGAAAGTTGAAACAATATATCTAAACCGTTTAACATAATTTCCATATGACAATGTACTTGCCAACCAAATTTTACATTTTTTAGAATTATTTTGTTATTTTTCAAATAGGTAGAAATCACTTGATTTGAAAATTTTAAACGATTCAAAAGTAGTGCCTTCTATCTATCTAAAAAAGTAATTCTTATTTTTTTTTAAATATAAAATTTGATTTGCATGTACTTTTTCAAATGAAGATAAATTTTAACCATTCAGATCGGCAATTTAAACTTTTCAAAATTATTTTTCAACTAAATGACTCCCAAGATACAAATCAAACTTGAATAACTAATTTGTGATATAGAGTAAAGTTTAGTGAACTCCAACAAAATTTATACTAAAAGATTAAATTTGATTCGTTAGGATAGAATCGCGATATGTTAACGTTAACAGTAGAATGAAATAACACTATAGTTAAACACTTTTGATCTTGCATCAAAGTTGTATTTTGTATTTTAGTTACAATAGTTAGTTGCTGATAAGAGTTCAAGAGTATCAATCTAATAAAAATAAGCTTTTGATTATTAATATTTTTTTAACTGATATTTTGGGTTGTAGAAAAACGTACTTCCTTATCCAGAAACTTTTTTATCTTTTTAAAAATTAATTTTTGTTGAAATAATTTTTTTAGTCAGCAAGTCTATAAGTTCAATCAAAACGTTTTTCTAAGATTAGACAATTCTAAGAAAACAAACTTGGGTATATTAGAACAAGGATTGCTGAGGAACAGCGTATCACATATAATAGAAAAATAATAGTACTCTGTTCCCTGCTTCTCCAAGGGAAAGAGTCGCTGAAGTTTTGCTTGGAAGTAGTGCTTATCCGAACATCGATCCAATACAGTATTAGTGATAGTGTGAACCGTGTGGTGAGTCACTGACGCTTGTAGTTGGCCTTTACCCCAAGTACTTGTATTCATATTCTGCTGGAATATTAGTACAGCTTGTATCTCTGTGAATGCCACATAGCATCTGTGGATCTCCAATAATGCAGTAGACTTAGAGTTTGAACTTTGAAGTCAAGCTCTAATGCATTGATCTGTTCATCTCTTTTGCATCTAAATTCAATCTATCTAGTAATCTATTTTTCCAACTCTCTCTCTCTCTCTCTCTGATCTCTCGCCATCGGGTACTTATTGGTGTTTTCCAAATCTCTGTTTCTGATCTCAGCCCTCTCACTCGATCTCTTGCCATCAGGTACACACGGTATCTGTTTCCCAAATCTCTAATTCTCTTCTCTATTGATAATTAATCATCCATTCTCTGCGTTTTACTATCTTTATTTATGAATCTGTTCTCTCAACCAAACAATTTGGCACGTGTTTACAGGTAAAAAATAAGTTGCAACTTGTTCTTTGTCATTCCCACGCAAGGCAAAAAACTAAAAAAAAAAAAGACAAAAAAAAGAGGAAAAAGCCAACGGTTTTGAGGAGAGGAAGTAGCTTCAAGATGGGTTTTCCATACATTGGTGAACTTGCGGTACTCGCTTTCATGATGCCCCTCGCTTCTTTGTACATCTATGATCGTTTGTTGAATTATTGGTACTCGCATAACCACATGTTCTCAGCCAACAGCGAAGCTAGCCTAATTAAGAGGCTACAGACGGCTCTTCCCCAGATTAGAGCTGTCATGGGCATTGCTGAAGCTCTGAATATGAAGGACGCAAGTGCCGGCTTATGGGTTGACCAATTTCGGTTGGCGATTGAAGCATCTGAAGATGTGATTGATGAGTTGGAGTACAAAATGTTGGAGGATATGGTGAAAAACCAAGATGAAGCAGGTGGATCCGGTTCTAGTTCAAAGAAGAGAAAATTAAGTGCTCTCAATGATGAAACTTTGAAGAGGTTGAAGGAGGCTGTAACAATGTTAGATAGCGCTACAGCTGAGATTGAGCATCTCCGTCAACTTGCCGAGAGGCTAGGTATTGATGGTCATTCTGAATCGCGGCAAGAAGTCGGTAAAGTTGTAATGCGTGAAAGTAAACCATTTTTAGCTGAAAGAGAGGTATTTGGTCGGGAAGTCGAGATGGCCAAGATAATTGATTGGTTGAAGAGGGATGAAAAAGATGGTCATCTCTCTTTCTTTGGTATTCTCGGGGTGGGTGGAGTAGGGAAGACCACCCTTGTGCAATTCGCATATCAAGAGATGTGCAGGTCGAATTATTTCGACCAAACAATTTGGATTTGTGTTTCTACTAACTTGAGTGTTGAAGATATAATGAGAAAGATGCTTGGTGAACTAGGTGAAAGCAGTAGTAGTGGACAACCTTTAGAAACACTTCAGGACACCCTGGCAGAGAAGATACGTTTTTCGAAAATTCTTCTCATTCTGGATGATATCTGGGATGATGAGAAAAGTAATGATTGGAAGGAATTGTTTTATCCTTTGGGTTTTGCACAAAAAGGGAGTAAAATATTATTTACAACTAGAATGAAATCAGTGGCGGACATGCTTGCTAGTGTGACCAGTATGGGGCACGAATTTCTAGCATTACAAGGCTTAGGAGAGAAAGAATTGCAAATGCTCTTCTATAGTTATGCTTTTCATGATTTTAACCCTAAAAATCATAGTGATTTGCAACCATTTGGAGATCAAATAGTAAAAATGCTCCGAGGTAATCCATTAGCAGCAAAAGTGGTAGGAAGTTTACTGAATTCGCATACGAACCCGCAATATTGGAGAAGAATTTTGAACCATGGGTCTTTATTTAACTTAGAGCTAGCAAATGATGTAGTAGAGGTATTGAAGTTGAGCTACTACCATTTACCAGCAGACTTGCAAGTATGCTTCAGGTTCTGTAGCATATTTCCTCGAGCTCATAAGTTTGATAAAGATGAGTTGATCAAAATGTGGATGGCTGTAGGTATCATCCCACAACAACTATGTGAATATGAACGGCCAGAGGATATTGGAGAAGATTACTTCAATCAACTTTTGAAAAAATCATTCTTTGAATATTCTAAATCACGGGAAGGTGAAAGATATCTTATGAATGATCTGCTGCATGAATTGGCCCAAAATGTTTCCTATGGGGAATGTAGTAGAATAGAAGCTGATGATAAATCTATTACCATACCTAGAACTGTACAACATGTTTCTGTGCATGAAAGTGAAATAAAAAAGATCACCCATCTTGAAAATTTACGCAGCTTGGTTATAACCACTTCTACGGAGGAAACTGAAATTGATATGGAATTATTTGTTCTTCCAAATAATTTAATTAAGAAATCTTTACGTTTATTGAAAATAGACGGAAACCGTATCTTGGAATTGCCAGAAGCGATAAGTTGTTTGGTACACCTTCGCTACCTATCCATTGGACTAAGTTATGTTAGTCAGCAATTCAAGTACTCTAACCTTGCTTCAATTTACAGACTTTACCATTTGCAAGTACTAGAGATTTCAACATCTGGTAATAATTCATCCTTTTTAGGAATTGAAACAACCGGAATAAGCAATCTACTTAAGTTACGTTACATGAGGTTTCCAGATGACACAATACAAACCATTCGCGGAATCCACAAACTGACCTCCCTCCAAGAGTTCACATTTGTTATTGGACAGGAGAATGGTCATCGTATTAATGAACTGGGCACACTGAACAATCTTCGACACCTTTCCATTAAAAAAATTGAGAATATAGGGGATCCTGTTGAAGCAAAAGGTGCCAATCTATTAGGAAAGAATAATCTCATGTCACTCACCTTGATATGGACCTCAGAGAGCAATCCTGATAATGATGAGAAAATCATTGATTATCTCCAACCCCATTCAAATCTCAAGGAATTGACAATTGAGAATTATAGAGGCCACAATTGTCCCAGTTGGATGTATTTTTGGGACAATTTGAAAATTCTTCATATATATAATTGTGTCAGCCTGGATCAGTTACCTGATATGCCTATTTCTTTAATTGAATTTCGAATTCATAATGTGGGATTAACTTCTCTTCCAAATTTGTACAAAAGGTCCGATGGTAACAATTCCCCACCATTATACCTTAAATCTTCAATAAGAGTAGTGGAGATAAAAAGCTGCCCCAACCTTAAATCCTTGGATGGATTTCTGCAGCAAGCATCCATAGATCTTCAGTCAATTGAGAAGATAAGAGTCAGTAGTTGCAAGAATCTTGTATATCCACAAATACGAGAGTTTGGGAAATTTGTATCGCTGAAGAAATTAACAATAAGGGATTGCCCAATGCTAGTGGAAATTGATCACCAGAGCAACCTTCTACATACAAAACTAAAAAAACTTTCAATAGCAAATTGCGGTGAACTTGATGTGCCACTGTTGGAGTCAGCATCCTGTGTCACTACTCTAAAAAATCTTTCGATTAATAACTGTGCAAACATTTCATGTATTCCCTCCTCAGGAAATGCATTCGAATATCTTAATCAACTGAGTATCTTTGGATGCAAAAAGCTCATTGAACATTCAGTTAGGGAACAAGAACATGGTGTTAACCAAGGGAGCAACTTGGCGTCTTTAAAGATCTCTCGTCTTAAAATTGATCACCTTTCTCTTCTTTGTATCGAACCACTGAGAAGCCTTAGATTTGTTAGTTATCTGAGAGTGTTGTATTCTTCAGGGATGGAGGCCTTGCCAGAGCAATGGCTGCTGCAAAATAGTAGTACTCTCAAGAAGTTGACTATCCTGAATGCAAGCTCTCTGAAGTCATTACCTACTACAATGGTGAAGCTTTCTGCCCTTCAAAGGTTAGAAATCTTGAAAGCTGATTTGCTGGAGGAGCTCCCAGAATTACCTGCTTCTTTGAAAGAAAACTACATTGAAGGTAGTGGAAAACTACATTGTTGCTCAGAAAACGAATTCGGATCTCCTAATAGTTTGCTAATCGATGGATGTGACAAGCTTGTTGAACATCCATTTGGTAAACAAGCACAACAAGCACATGGCGTATCAACCAATGCAGATGGGGCGTGGTCTTCTGTGGTTGAGAACCTTGTCAGCACGGCTTTTTCGTACTTGCGTGACCGTATGCTGCTAGCCGACAGTGAAGCTGAGCTAAAGAGGATACATACAACTATTCCCCAGATCAGAGCTCTCATGGGCATTGCTGAAGCTCTAAAGATGAAGGACCCGAATGCTGGTTTATGGGTTGACCAATTTAGGCTGGCTATTGAAGCATCAGAGGACATACTTGATGAGCTTGAGTACACAAAGTTGGAGGATATAGTGAAAAACCAAGATAAGGCGGGGGGATCTGCTTCTAGTTCAAGGAAGAGAAAAATAAGTGCTCTCAATGATGAAATTTCGAAGAGGTTGAAGGAGGTTGTAACAACCTTGGATCAGGTAGCTAATAGTGTGAAGCCTCTCCTCCAAGCTTCCACTGTGCTAGGTATACGTGATCTTTCTGAATCACAACAAGAAACCAGTAAGGTTTTAAGGCACAAAACTGAAAGAGAGATGTTTGGTCGGGAAGTTGAGAAGAAAAATATAATTGGTTGGCTTAAACAACCAACTGATGCCCAATACCGACAATACCATAATGTGGTGGAGGTTTCGAAATTGAGCTACTACCATTTACCAGTAGATTTGCAGGTATGCTTCAGGTTTTTAAGCATATTTCCACGATATCATTTGTTTGATAAAAATGATTTGATAAAAATGTGGATCGCTTCTGGATTTATTCGACAACAATTATGCCCAGAAGAAAGACCCGAGGATATTGGAGAAGATTACTTCAATCACCTTTTGAGGAAATCATTCCTTGAATATTCTAAAACATGGGAAGAGGAAAGGTATTTTATGCATGATTTGATGTATGAATTTGCCCGGAATGTTTCCATTGGAGAATGTTGTAGAATAGAACCTAATGATGAATCTCTTACCATACCTAGCACCATACGACATGTTTCTGTAAATGAATGTGATATTCAAAGGGTCTCCCATCTTGAAAATTTACGCAGCTTAGTCATTACCACTTCTACAGAGGAAAGTGAAACTGATCCGGATCTATTTGTTCTTCCAAATAATTTAATTAAGAAATCTTTACGTTTATTGAAAATATGTGGATCCAAATATTGTGAATTACCTAAGGAGATAAGTTGTTTGGTACACCTTCGCTACCTATCCATTCAACTGGATTACGAGACTCAATACTTCAAGTACTTGCTTCCTGCTTCAATTTACAAGCTTTACCATTTACAAGTACTAGAATTCTCTAATGATGGTGATTATTCAGGAATTGAAACAACCAAAATGACCAATCTAGTTAGCTTACGTCATATGAGGCTTCCCATGGAAATAATGCAAACCATTCATGGAATCCACAAGCTGATATATCTCCAAGAGTTAACCTTTTTTGTTGGACTAGAGAGTGGTCAACGTATAAATGAACTGGGTGAACTAAACAATCTTCGACACGTTGCCATTAAAAGAATTGAGAATATAGGGGATCCTGCTGAAGCTAAGAGTGCCAACCTATTAGGAAAGAATAATCTCAAGTCGCTCTCTCTAAAATGGACCTCAGAGACCAACCATGATAACCCTGAGCAAATCATAGATTACCTCCAACCCCATCCAAATCTCATGGAATTGACAATTGTGAATTATAAAGGTCAAAGATGTCCCATTTGGATGAATAATTCAACTCCTTTAAAGCTGTCATCTTTCAAATTATTTAATTGTCATGAATGGAAAAACCAATTGCCTTCGTGGCAAATGCCATATCTGAAAATTCTTGATATACGTGATTGTCTAAATATAGACAATTTACCTCATATTCCCATTTCTCTAATTGAATTTCGACTTCATAATGTGGGGCTGACTTCTCTTCCATGTTTGTACCAAAGTTCTGGTAATAACCCTCCTAAACCATTTTCTGTAAAGTCATCACTAAGAGTAGTGGAGATAGAAAGCTGCCCCAACTTAATATCCTTGAACGGATTTCTGCAGCAAGACAACCTAGATTTGCTAGATATTGAGAAAATCATTATCAAAGGCTGTGAGAAACTGGTACTGATACCAGTAGGTGCATTTGGAAAATTGTTGTCACTAGAACACTTGAGCATAAAAGATTGCCAAAACCTAACCATATGTCCCAATCTACCACTTTCTCTGACTAAATTTTGCATACAAAATGTAGGAGTGGGTGTGCTTCCAGATTATTACCAAAGTTCTGACTCAAGGGGTGATCCATCGACATCATCCCTAAAATCATCACTCAGAGAAGTGGAGATAAGAAACTGCCCAAAATTAACTGCCTTGAACAAATTGTTTTCTTGGCAAATGCCATATTTGGAAGTTCTTTATATACATAATTGTGTAAGTCTGGACAAGTTACTTGATGTGCCCCTTTCTCTGATTGAATTTCAAATTAGTAATGTGGGCTTGACTTCTCTTCCAGATTTGTTCCAAAGTTCTGATAATAATGCTTCCACACCATTATCGCTAAAATCATCACTAAGAGTTGTGCAGATAGAGAGATGCCCAAGTTTAATATCATTGAATGGATTTATGCAGCAAAGCAATCTAGATTTACAATCTATTGTGGAATTAACCATTAATGCTTGTGAGAAATTGGTAAACTTGCCGACTCGTGGGTTTGGGGACATGACATCCTTGATATACTTAACTATATATGGTTGCCCAAAGCTGGTAGCAGGTGATAACCAAAGCAACCTTCTGCCTGCAAAACTACAAAAGCTTTCAATAGAAAATTGTGGTAAACTTGATGTGCCACTGCTGGAATCAGCATCAAGCCTTGCTACTCTCACTGATCTTTCGATTAATAACTGTGCAAACATTACTCATATTCCCTCCTCAGAAAATGTATTCGGATCTCTCAATGAGCTGTGCATATATGGATGCAAGAAGCTCGTTGAATACTCATCTGGGGAACAAGCACATGGTGCCGACCAAGGGAGTAGCTTGGAATCTTTAAAGCTCTCCCGTCTTGAAATTGATCACCTTTCTCTTCTTCTTATCGAACCACTGAAAAGCCTAAGATCTGTTAGTTATCTGAGAGTGTGGTATTGTTCAGGAATGGATACCTTACCAGAGCAATGGTTTCTGCAAAACAGCAATACCCTCACTTGGTTGTCAATCCAGAATGCGAGCACGTTGAATTCATTGCCTGTGACAATGGAGAGGCTCACTGCCCTTGAGTGGCTAGAAATATGGAAAGCTAATATGTTGCCGGAGCTCCCTGAGTTACCTGTTTCTCTAAGGTCATTGGTTATCCATGATGCAAGCTCTCTGAGGTCATTGCCTTCTAGAATGACAAGGCTCACTGCTCTTGAGTGGTTAGAAATCAGGAAAGCTGATTTGTTAGAGGAGCTCCCAGAATTACCTACTTCTCTGAAAGGAAAGTACATTGAAGGTCGTGGAATTACCTCTCAATTCGGAACGTTTTCCCAGAGTTACTTCTCATTCGCTCAAGTTTGAAAAACTGAAAATCCTAGGATTTATAAGCCGACTGATTGTCTCACATTGTTCAGCGATGGAGGCCTTATTGGAACAATGGCTGTTGCGGAACAACAGTACCCTCAGTTGACAATTCTTGATCCAAGTATTGATAAGGTACTTTCTTTTCCAATTTATGAAATCAATTGAAAGCTCTTGCAAAAGATTTGATTCTTTTTTTATTGATAAAGTACTTTCTTTTCCAATTTATGAAATCAATTCAAAGCTCTTGCAAAAGATTTGATTCTTTTTTATCAGTAATGATATTCTTATTTGTCATTCTCCTCGTTTCAAACTTTCAAAATTTTGTAGGTTTTTTATCTAATTTTGACTCGTTCCTGCACAGACAATGCCCACCCATAACAGTGCCAACTCAACTGTTGCATACGTGTTATAGTCCAGAAATCTGAAGGATTATAAAACACACAAGCTACGTGCAGTTAAGCATAAGAAAAGAACGAACCCTTGTATGCCATATATGCACTACAAATAACTAATACAGTGGCCTTCCGTGCAGGTATATATTCCTCCTTGTTTCCAAGTTAGCTATTTTACTTGCTTCTGTTATTTAAATTTGAGAGATACTGACACATTTTCAAACATTTACCTATGCCTACATCTAAACAATAGCCGGTCCCAAGTGCAGATAAAAGGGGGAGGTTTAACAAAACAAAATTGAAAAGTGTCAATTAGATGATAGAAATTCAAATTAAAAATTAATACACCAAAAAAGAACTGAAATTATTCAAACTAAACAAAAGAATACTCGGAATTTCTTTTATATAAAAGAAGCAAAAGTTATTGGTTGAAAGGAGTTACAAAAAGTTCAAAGCGTCCAAACTGCATTTCTAATAACTTCTTGGCTATCAGGGACTAGTTTGCCTAAATTCCCTCTTGAAGTGTTTGGTATTGTTAGCTGAAGTTATTTTTAGCTGTTCTGTTCTTCTGCCTTTTTTTTTTTTTTTTTTTATATTTATCCTTTTTTTAAGGTGGTGCAGGTTGGCGGCATCTTCTTTGGTTTTCGTACCACTAAATGTATCTTCAACTTTTGGTACCAGTTGAGGCAGATTTTTTGGGTTCTCTAAGTGATCTGTTGTCTTTACTTGGGTAAGAAGGTATGTTGTCCCAGTTCAGGCCTGAACTGAACTACATCTGTAACCATACTAGAACAGTAACTGTGCCAGCTGATGCAACAGTTTTTAATGAGAGGGAGCTAGATGTCAACTCTCTCACGTGATGAATTTTTCACTGAAAATGAGGACCATAATAAACTGCAATTTCAGATGTGTTTTGCAAATAATTATGGATGCCACATATAGATCATTTTGTTTTTTCTGATGAAATTTGAATTGATTGCATTGACCTTGTTTCTGGGTGGTTGGGTTTCAAACTTTCAATCCTGGCTTTTGAGTTTTGACGTTGCTGAATAAGTTCATGGGGCTTATTTCCATGACATCAGGTTGCTGGGTTAATTAATTTGTAATTCAATTAGTATTTCATATGATTGAGGAAGCCTTGATTGTTAAACCATATTTTCGTCAGGGTTTTCTCGTAGTATTTGATACTTGGTTGCACCAATTTCTTGAGGGCCATGTCAGTGAAAACCTTGTTGCTAATCCGTTTAAATCATTAACCATTTAATCATCAATACACTAGTTGAGATTTTAACCTCTATATATGTTGAATGAATATGATAATACCATATATTACGTACACTCGTCACTTTCGAAGTTGTTGTAGTTTAAGGTTTTCTTTACTAATTTTTCACCAAACTTGCATACTGGACCTCTTTGAGGGCTACTAATATTTTCCCTTCATTAAAACAGGTGATTACCAGTTGGAACAGTGCTCAAACTGCTGCTGAAAAAGTTCAAGGCTACATATTCCCACCAAGTTCGAAGGAAAGAAGTGAAAATTTGCCATAGAGGGGCTGCAGTGCAATTTTAGTCAAGCTGAGGAGATCAATGAGGTACGATTATCATGACCATAGATCATTAGGTTAGAAGTTGCAAAATTACATATTTGGCTGATATCATTAGATGGTACAAATCTTTGCATTTGTAAATCCAGGTCTAATCTTGGATTTAAATTATGGAAGAAAGATTGGCTTGACATGGACAGATCCCATCAGGGCTATCATTCTTCTTTATACCACCACCAACTGCAGGTTTCCCCCATTTTTAACTATCCAGGAAGGGTTTCTTCAGACACTTGCATGCGCATCTACTCTGTTGCAATTCAGTGAGGTAAACATAGCTATGGCCTTATGGGTTTGAGAAATATATTGATGACACTTGTAGGGGTAAGCATGCAAATTTTCATTGCTGAATAGTTAACAACAAGTCAACAACGACCCAATTCCCATTGACAATTTTATGCCTAAAATTAAAAAAAGGCATGATATTTGACCCTTGGCAATCTCTCTTGAATAAAAAATGCATTATTATAGATGGAAGCTAGCCTTCATTTATATATGTACCTACTGAGGCACTTTGTTTTCATTAATTTGCTTCATTTTCTGATTATTTTCTGATTATAGGAGGCACTGCTGAGAAAATTGAATCAGTCAGTTGATTAGAGATTAGGTAAGGAATGGTGGGACCAAGAAGGCCAATGATAATGTTGTTTGGGTCATCGATTGTGCTGTATAGCTTTGACCATAACGTCTGGGGTGACTTTCGCCGAATTGTTTTGTGGATGTGTGTTCGGGGTTAAATGAAGGCAATTGTGGTGTTGCGAGGGTATGTAGGATCCAGGCAGGTGCTTCAGGTCCATCATTCACAAGGTATAAATAGTGTGCTTCTAGGATTGAATAACTCCTTTTCTCTGTATAATTTTGCATGTTTTCCCTACTTTTGCACTCTTGTTGTTTTGGTGGAACAAGGGAAAGATCCAGTTCATCATTTGAGAAATGCTCTATAAACCAAATGTTGTCCAATAAATACTCTCCAAATTAATGCATCATACACACTGAAGGAACCATAGGCCTAGCACATGCTAGATGGTGATAGGCCTCGGCCCTCTACAGAAAAACACATGTTTAATTCCCTCAAGGCTGCCCTACTTTAAAAAAAATAAAAAATAAAAATCATACCCACTGAAGGTTACTGTAAATTGTGCGTTCTCAAACTTTTTTTTTTTTTTTTTGCTTTTTAACCATTCCAACTCAGCCTTTAATAATTCAATTAAACCTCAATATTGATCAATTGGCATTGGTCAACCGGCAGGCAAGAGGGACAGTCCTTAACAGCTTCATAATTATCAGTGCTTTTGGGATCTTCAGTATTATCTTCTCCTATAGAAATATGTGTTGTTTTCGTTTTGCCCAATAACAACTCACTGAATTGCATACATTAACTTGCCATAAAGATAAACTGTATTGACACTAGCTGTAGGTTTCATTTGGTTTGAATGAAATTGGTAGAGTACTCCACTTTTATAAAAAAAAAGCAAAACAAAGATAAACTGTATTAGAAACAATAGAAGGTATACAGAGTCACTGATCTGTCCCATGACTTTTTTCTTCAATGCAACTTGCGTAAAGTTCCTGTTGCTTTCCACTTTGTAATCCACTGCTTGCCCTAATTCCATCCGGTACATTGTGTTTTACTTAGGAATAAGTATGGAAAAAGTAAATAAAGCGCTGTTCATTGAGGCAGTGCAAAAAAGGGAAGTTAAATTAATTTACTAACCATTTTAGCAATTACCAAAATTCCATCACTTGTATGAAAAAATATCTTTTTTTTCTGGTAGATATTAATTCTACCGGAAAAGACACTCGAGGGAAGCAAAGCCAATGGGATGGTTCATTGTGGGCCATACTCGGACTAATGGAGCCAACAGGTATGTTGTGGAAAAAAGTTATGTTCTTTGATGGTATAATTATTTGGTAATCCTGACAAATTTTCACAAATCAATTTAAGAAATATTTATAAAAAAAGTTTAAACTTTATACTTATAAATGTTGGCTTATGAAGCCGAATACTCTAATGGGCTTCGGCCCAAAATGAGCCTATTAATTTTGGGTGTTTTGACGGAAATCATTTCAGTATGGGATATAGAATAGAGACAGAGATAGCGGGACCAAGCCAAGAAAAGCCAAGCCGTTCCTTTGTTCTTCTCCAAGTTTTCTCTGCGGTTTTTGCTCTCTTGATTCAATCCACCTAAATACACTAGGAAATCTCAAATTAGTGTATGAAATTGTAAGAGAGTGTTAGAGAGAGTGTTATTGGCTTGATTATCTCCTTGTATTTGTAAAGACTCCATTGATATAGTGAAGTTGCGCCGTGTGCTCCCGTGGTTTTTTCCCGAAAGGGTTTCCACGTAAAATCTTGTGTCTTTCTTTTATATTCTGTGTTTGATTGCTTGTTTGTGTTGGCTTCTTGTTTGACTTGTATATTTCTCCATTTGGTCGGGTATTGGTGTATGCCCGCAAGGTGTTCGATAAAATTACTCCTTGAGCGCTTCCGTGTCCGTTCTCAACAATAAATTCAGACCATTTAAAACTTCAATTTTTTATTGAAGGCTGAAGGGTAAAATATGCTATCATTCTTCTTTATACCACCACCACATGTTCACACCTACAGGTTTCCTCCATTTATCGCTATACAAGAAGGATTTCGTCAGACACTTGCATGCACATCTACTCTGTTGCATATCAATGAGTTAAACGGAGTTATGGCCAGCCTTGTGCGTTTGAGAAATATATATGAAACATTTAGGGTAAATATGCGAATGATCATTGCTGAATAGTTAACAACAAGTGACCCAATTCCCATTGACAAATTTAATCCGTAGAAGCTAGCCTAGTACCTATTGAGGCATTGTGTTTTCATTAACTTGCTTTATTTTCTGATTACTTTCTGATTATAGGAGGCACTGCCGAGGAGATTGAATCAGTCAGTTGATTAGAGATTAGGTAAGGAAAGATGGGACCAAGGAGGCCAGTGATAATGTTGTTTGGGTGCCACTTTCGCCTGTCAGTTATAGTTCATACAAAAAATAAAAAGAAAGAAAATGCATCAAAGATACTACCAACCAACAATAGAACAAAATTAAGTTAACAATTTTGTATTCATAGTTTGGCTTCTTGCAGCGCGCACTCTTCAATCATCTTGAGTGGTGTTTCCTTGCCCTAAAAGATCTTCTTATTTCGTTGCTTCCAAATTGACCAACAAGTTGAGATGAAGTATACCAACCACTGCTTTTTCCTCATACCAGAGTTGGCTGCGTTAAAAGCAGATTTGTTCCAAGTATCAACCACTGTTTCGCTGCCGACATGAGACGAACCCCTATGATGGTGGCCGTTCTATTCCACAAACGGACCGCCTTTGGACATTTAAAAAACAGATGCATTACCGACTCTATCTTACTCAATCCACAAGTCTCACACATTGGAGAACACGGGAAGCCCCTCCTTGCCATCATCTTCTAAGTGAGCAATCTATTTTTAAGCAGGAGATAGGTAATTTAAGCAGGAGATAGGTAAAGATACGTACAGTTGGCGGAACCTTGTATCTCCATGTATGAGTATACTTCATCTTCTTAATTACTTTTCGGTTTTCTTGTTTGGTTTTGTTAAAAAAAAATGTACTTTAGAATCGCCAACTTATTGTTTTGCAGATGTGTGTTGGGGTTTATATGAAGGCTATTGTGGTGTTGCGAGGGTATGCAGGATTGTACTCCAGGCAGGTGCTTCACGTCCTTCCCATCATTCACAAGGTATAAATAGTGTGGTTCTAGGATTGACCGACTCTTTTTATGTATAATTTTACATGTTTTCCCTTCTTCTGCTCTGTTTTTACTTTGGTGGAATAAGCGAAGATCGAGTTCATCATTTGAGAAATGCTCGTCAGATCAATGCTGTCCAATAAATATACAAAAAAATTAATTCATCATAACACACAGTGGGAACCATAGGCCTAGCACATGCTAGATGGTGATAGGCAAAAAACACACACATTGAATTAAGTACCTTTATGGAGAAACTGTATTAGAAACAATAGAAGACATACAGAGTCACTGATCTGTCCCATTACTTTTTCCAAGAATTTGTTCAAGGGCGGCTTTAAGGGGTGTTGGCAGTGGTTAAGCCACCCCATAAATTGAAATTATCAATTTTATCATTTATAATTTTTTCAAGTGCTAATACTTTTCAGTCACCTCATATAATAAAATTATACTTCATTAGCTTATATATTCTGCTCTCCAATCTCAATTTTCTAACACTGTCCTTGTCCCTGTTTGTTCTTTTATCCACCATTTGCCGTAATTCCATTCAGTACATGATGGATTACATAGGAATAAGCACAGAAAAAATGAATAAACATTGTTCATTGAGGTACTGCAATTATAGGGAAATTAAATTAAATTAAATTACCAACTATTTAAGCAATTACCAAAATGCCATCAATTGTATGAAAAATTATCTTTTATTTTCGTTTTTATTTTAGATATCATTTCTACCGGAAAAGATACTCGAGGGAATCAAAGCCAACAGGATGGTTGTGGGTCATACTCGGACTAATGGAGCAAATAGGTAAGTTGTGGAAAAAAGTGGGGTTCTTTGGCGGTATATTATTTGATAATCCTGAAAAAAATTCGCAAATCAATTTAAGAAAAATCAAAATAAAAAGAAAAATTTTAAACTGTATACTTGTAAAATTTCAGTTCGAGTGTGTCTTGATAATGAATCAAGGACCATTATGTTTGGAAAGTTCAATTTCATTTTACCTGAATTTGCATGCTTTGTGCTAATAGAGCTAGTTCCTTCACATGCAGGGTTTATCTGAGATGACACGTGTTATTTTTCTTAGCTGCCGTCCAGTCAGTGAGAAAATGCTTGTCGAATCAGCAAGGTGATTTATCAAACTCACCTATTGTGCTTTCACCAATATTTCACTTTATTTCTTGTATCAACACATGTGCGAAGCTATTCCATTGATTTTTTTCCCCTAAACTAGGACATATGAAGCATGTAGAGTACAATACTTGTGTAGAAATATGCAATATGAACTGAGCCATTATTACCTAAGCTTCAAAATTATTGACTTGTTTAGTGCAATACAAAAGCGCCCAGACTGGACGGATACATGTTTTAAGTAAGTTTATGAACATTTGAAAGTGTATAAAAAAATGAACAGCCTGGCTTGTTTGCATGTTGATTAGTTTGTAAAAATTAACTAATGCAGAGATGGGATACATTTGTCAGCAGTGGTCAGTGAAGCGAAATGGGAACCTCCTCTTTATTTGGGTGATCTCTGGAGCGAGTTTGAAGATTTCATATTTTCGTGTACCCATATTTAACCTTTCACGCAATAGTCAACATCGATGGTTGTCTACTTGCATCCCATCCACACAATAGTCAACATAGACGGATGCGGATTCAGATCAAATATTAAATGGATACGGATATGGATATCCTCTTTTATAATGGTCAATAACATAATTTTTTTCATAATATATATTAAACTATATGGTTTATATCTACTATTCGGATATGGATAATTAAAATTTAAAATCATATCAGTATTCGATTTTCGGATACAGATACGGACGGATAATATCCGACCCACTTGCACCCCAGTACGTAAAGGGATGGGTATAATCATTTGGATTGTAGATAGTTTGGTTTCTAATATTCTAAGTAGTAATTAAGATTGTTTGAATTTTGCAAGTTACATATGCATGCTTTTTAAATTTTACTATTAGTAGCCTTTATTCTAGTAGCTAATATTCTCTGCGTGTGTGATGTTGCACGTTAAAATCCGGATCAAAGGTACGGATACCGAAAAAATTAGTTGGATGGAAATGTATGGATCTCCATTGAAACTGAAGATTCGCAACTTTCCTCAAAAAAAAGAAAAAAAGAAAAAACGAAAATAGTATACGTTTTCAGAATGCCCTTGTTATTATTCATTCCAGTATGTATACATACAAAAAGAGGAAAAAAATGTAATAGAAATAATTCATCTTCCGTCTTGCACAGTTTGCATTGCTAAATTATTATTTTGATGTGTTCAACCAAAAATACCGTCCATTCTATTAAAGCACAAAATAAGCAGTCCTTTACAAAAAAAAAAAGGTTTGTGCATTTTTATACATTTTATTTGTATTTTTTAATGACATAAAAATATCGACTTCTTTTGTGCAATGTACAATTCGATCTTCATGCTCTCCTATTTGGGAATTGCCGATTTTTTTATTAATCAAAAATCAAAAATATCGCGATAGGGTGACATTTCTGTTGGAAATCGAAATATAGGTAAAACGAAATCATTTATCCCGTCTCACGGGACGTGACAATTTATTCTGTCCCACTAATTCAAATTCGTAACCCCGCTAACCTAATTAACTAAGAATAAAAAAATTTGTGAAACGGGTTAATTTGTCCTGTCCCACATTTTTTTTTCCTCTGTAACTTATTAACTAAGAAGAGAAGACGATCTTGCTTAGATCACTTTATTAGTGGGCTTGTTATCAATTTTTGTCAAACTATGTAATTATAATTTCATATCAATGAAATGGGTTTTGCCTCTTTTAAAAAAAAAAAAAAAACTAAGAAGAGAATAAACAAAAAAAACAAAAAAAAATTGTGGGATGAGATAATCTATCCCATCCAACAAATTTTTATTTTTTTCCTCTTATTAACTTATTAACTAAGAAGAAATTAGCGGATTACGGATTTGGATTAGTGGGACGGAATAAATTGTCCCTTCTCGTGAAACTGGATAATCAATGATTATCTAGATATCAAAATTTCACCGAATCATTCTTTTTCACGATGTTTTATTTATTTATTTTCGATTAATAAAAAATCGGTGGGAATTAATGGACCCCATGGGTATTAAATTTTATATTACAGTAGAGAATATCTTATTGTTTGTGCACACAGTGTAGTGGGCTAGTGGCCTAGTGGGTATGAGATTTTTAATTATCAGTGTCTTACGCAGAAATTTCCTGGCCGTCTTCTACAATTGTATGTCTAGAATTGCACTTTCAAAAATATGTGGTTAAATGTCTTCGTATATAGCCTTGAAAAATATTTTAAACACTTCACTTAAAAGTTAATATCATTATTATTTGTGATATTTTGATTGAATGTTAAACCTATAATATAAAACAATAATCATGATTATCTTACAAAAATCCAAAATAAAATAGTACATTTTTTATTCTAATGATTTTGATATATGAGTAGAACTATGGTGTTCTTAAGTTCACTAAGTCTCTTTGTAAACTCCAACTTTAAATAAAATGAGTAGAACTATATATGGTTTTTTGAGGAAATCAGCAAGGGTCTAGCCCTTACTTTTCATTAACCATTGGTGGTTACAGTCTTTGGAGTTTCTGAGTAGAAACCCGTTGTACAAGAAAGCAAAAATGAAAGTAAATTATTGAAAATAAGAAAATAAGTAATACTAACATAACAGTAAACATAAACTGGACATGTAACTTAAAATCTTTCTTGTTGCCCTCAATTCTTACTGGACATGGATTTCCGCCTCGCTGTCCTCTGTCTGCCTTGTCTGACCTATCCTCCACTGTGTCATAACTTCTTGTATTAGTTCGATCGTGGTTTTGCTTGTTTCTCTGAAAATACGGTTGCATCTCTCGCGCCAAATTACGAAATGAGAGATCAGCATGAGTTCTTTTGTTCTCTCAGGTGTGTCCCTTTTAATGAGTAATTGAACATTGTCCCGTACCGGCATCCGTACCAGTACCGGCCGTACTGTGGCTGTGAAAACCTGATTACTTATTGGGCATTCCGTGAATAGATGTCTGACCGTTTCATCATTTCTTCTACACATGTAGCACATTCCAACAATATGAAAACCCCTGATTCTCAGATTATCCGCCGTCAACACTCTATTATGTAACAACAACCATCCAAACACTCGCATTCTCGGTGGTACCCGAATCCGCCAAACTCTGTAAATAGTCGATTCAATTGCCGGTGTGTTTTCCATTGTATGGTACGCCGCTTTGACCGTGAATACCCCTGCTGCTTCCATTTTCCATTCTGCATCATCCCTTCCCATGTCACTGTTTTGTAATCCCTGCCGAAGAATTTCCCTATGCTCTAGCAGCTGTAGCAGCTACCGCTTTGCATCTTCTGACAATACTGATCTAAACATAGACGGTATGCTGCGGCATTGTATGAAATCCCGTAGAGTTGCTTCCTCTTGAGAGGTAAACGAGTACAATATTTCGAATTTATGTTTTACAATACCAATCCCCCAGTCTTGGCTCCATAATTTGATGGTCTCCCCTGTGCCTACTATTCTGCGGATAAAACAGTCACAAAATATTTTCACCGTTTTCAGATTTTTTTTGTAGAAGGCAGAAATGGAAATTCCTTCTTGTTGTTCTCCATACAGTGTCTGAAATAATGTCTTCCATAACTGTTTCTCCTTAGTCTGCCATTGCCAGTACCACTTGGCCAGTAGCGCTCGATTGAAGCTCTTTAGGTTTTTTATGCCTAATCCTCCCATTTTTTCGGTCTACATACCAGTTCCCAGTTTGCCAAATGCATTCTCCTCTGTGTCTGATCCCCACCCCGCCACAGAAAATTCCTTCTCGCCCTATCTATTTCATTTATTACCCAAGTCGGCAAGTTAAAAACCGACATGTAATATATTGGCATTGAGGTTAAAACCGAATTGATTAGAACTATTCTCCCCGCACTTGACAGCATTTTTGCCTTCCATCCTGAAAGTCTACTGTTGATCTTCTCAATTATCGGCATAAAGGCTGTTTTGGGTAATTTGGCATCTGAGAGCGGTAAACCGAGGTATGTGAAAGGAAATTTGTTTTCCTTGCATTCTAAAATCCGTGCCAACTCTCTTGAATCTTCTTGACTAGTGACCGTGGCCATTATTTCAGATTTCTCAAGATTTATCCTTAGACCAGATATACTCCCAAATGTCAGCAATATAATCTTTAAAATCTGAACCTGTTGCTTTTCCGGTTTGATGAAAAAAAGAGCATCGTCAGCGTACAGTAGTGATGGAGACATCCCTAAAATTGGCATTCTGAGAGCCCCCATTCTTGTGAGTCTTTCTAACCACCTCGGGATATAATCCATGGCAATGATGAATAAGAATGGTGACATTGGGTCGCCCTGTCGCACCCCTCTTTTGAGCAGAATTTTTTTTCCCAAAAGACCGTTGATGATGATTTGCGAAGAGCCCGGTAACACTAATCTTTTGATCCACAACACCCATTGTTGCGGAAAGCCTATGTGTGTCATGACCTCTAGTAAAAATTCCCAACTCAGCGTGTCGAACGCCTTGTGTATATCTGCCTTGAAAATTGCTAATGGTGTGTTACTGCCCTTTGCCACGTGTAGTAGTTCTTGTGCACAAATGAAGCCTTCGGTTATCTGCCTTCCTTTCAAAAAACCGGTCTGTGATTGATGTAGGAGCAGCCCTATCCTGTTTTGCAGTCTATTTGATAGAATCTTCGAAAAAATTCGTTGTATTCCGTTAATTAGACTAATTGGTCTAAAGTCCTTCACCTTGTTGGAATTTTGCTGTTTTGGTATCAAAACCGTGTAAGAATTGTTGAGCGGTTGTAGGGTACCCTGCCTCTCTGTGATGTGCGAAATTACTGCTTTTATGTCTGGTATGACCGTGTTTGCAAAAGACTTGTAAAACTCTCCACTGAAGCCGTCCGGACCCGGTGTTTTGTTGGCCGGCCATGAATTGATTACCTCCCTTATCTCCTCTTCCCTAATAGGCTCCGCCAACTCATCCAAATCCATCTTTGATGGATATAACTGATCCCATTCGATGCTTGGCATGCCCCCATTTGCTGTTCCCATTAAATCGATATAAAATTATCTAAATACTTTTGCCTTTGTTGTTTGATCCCTGTATATTCTTCCATTATGTTCAATCCCGTTTACCATGTTGTTTACTTTCGATGCTGATGCATAAGCATGAAAGAAGGTCGTGTTTTGATCTCCCTGTAAATCCCATTTTATCTTTGCACGCTGTCTCCACATATCCTCTTCGAGAACCGCCAATTGCGTGTATCTCCTCTTAATCAGTGCCTTCGTGAGTTTTTCGAGCTGTGTTATCTGTCGCCTTTCCTGCACTTCTTCTACCCATCCCAGAAATTCCCTGCATACTTTTATTTGCTGCTTTATACTGCCCACTTTATTCTTGGTCCAGATCTGAATTTTTTGTTGTATTTTCTCCATTTTTCGGCTCAGCATGAGTGGGTTTACAGCCATAGGTATTTGCCGCCATTCTTGCTCAATCATCTGCTTGAAATCCGGAATTCTTAACCAAAATTTTTCAAATCTGAAAATTTTTTATCTCTTGAAATTTGTGAGTGCCTCAAATCTTATCGGACAGTGATCCGAATTGGTATTAGGCAATGTCTGTTGTTTAGAGTTTGGAAAGGTTGTACTCCACTGTGTTGAGATGAAGAATCTGTCCAACTTAGCCATGGCCGGTTGTTCCCTTGTGTTTGACCAAGTAAAACGACGCCCTTCCATTCTTATATCCTGCAACCCCATTTCTGAAATTAGATTTTGGAACTCCGTAGGCCATCTTGTGTCCTGAGTTGTTGAGTTTCTTTCACTCATCCCCAAAGTTGTATTAAAATCACCCGCCACTAACCATGGTGTATTATCATTCGGTCTCATATCCTGTAGTTCTTGAAAGAATAGATTTCTCAAAGCTGCACTCGTGGGACCATACACTCCAGTGACTGTAATAATGTGGTTGAGCAATACATCCCTTAGTTTGACCGTTAAACAAAATCTGCTTTGCTCTTCTGCTACTTTTTGAAACCTCCTCTCATGCCATGCCATGATAATCCCCCCTCGAGTACCCATTGCCGGTAAAGTTGTAAACTTGTCCAATCTCCTTCCACACATTTCTTTTTTTGATATATCATCAATGGTACTCATTTTTGTTTCTTGAAAGCATATGATATCGGGTTTTTCTAAGAAGACCGTCTCTCTTACTGCAAGTCTTTTCGCCCTCTCATTGAGCCCTCTTACATTCCAACTAATCATCTTGAATTTTGTTTTGTAATTCATTTAACTCTTTTTTGTTCAATCTCAAACTCTGTTGCCACTGTAGAGCCCTTTTTTTTTATACAAAGAAAATCTTCATTACACTAAAGGAACTTACAAACAGGATGTCAGTGTGACATTTACCTGCTGCCCCTCCCCTTCCTTGTCTTACATTTTGCCCATCGGCCTTCTTGAGATACCAGTACAATGATATATTTTCTTCTTGTTTTAATCCCCTGCTAGAACTACACCCATTAAGATAATATAACCCACTAACTTTACCTACCCGATCCGCTACTGTAACACACCCCACTAACAGCCAACTACCAAAAGATTTAACTAACATAGATAACTACTAATCAACTAAACTTGTAAAAGATACAACCTTCATTGTTTCTCCTCCTCTTAACTCCCTCTAACTCCTCTTATAGTGCCAACGCGGTCTTGATTTGGTCGGCCAGCTTACCTTCCAATTCAATGCCCGCTGCCATAATTAGCGCCTCTGCGTGGTTGCTGGTCAGAGGGTCATAGTTTTTGAGGTATTCGGGCTGAATTTGTGGTGTCTTCTGTTTTTTCCTTGAAGTGTTTTTGGTGATGGAAACCGAGTTTGGTTTGGTGACTAGCCTTGCCCTTTTTTCCGGGTTGATATATTCTCCATCTCCATTATTCTTTGCCAGCAGTCTTTTACTTCTCCTAATTTGCCCTGAGTTTTCTAGTGAGCCGAAATCTCCTGCAGAACCCGGCTCTATCAGCCCGAGTTCAGATTGAAGATGTAACCGATCTCATTGGGTTGTGTGTCTTCATACATTAGCCCTTTTACCTTCCCCATCTTATTTGGGCCTTTCTTATCTCCTTCTGAGAGATGAATATCCCCCGAACAGCCCGACTCTGTTTGCTGTAGTTGAGGTTACAATTGAATTAGCTCTTCATTGAGCCCAGTTGCATCATCATTCCCGAGCCCATATAAATAATCTTTTTTTTTGCCTTCATCACCATCTTTTGCTTCACTTGTTGGGCCCGAAAATAAAACCATTTCTTCTTGATTTGGGATGTCCCCCATGTGCAGTACCATCTATAGGTCATTTTGCACTTGTTTCTCTTGACTTTCATATTCCCAACCTTCTAGCCCCAATTCTTTTATCTCCTTTATGATGATGTCCCATCTTAATAGTAAAATGGTACTTTTTGCACACACCTGTGGTATTAGAGAAAGTTTATTTTGCTCTCTTCTGTGGTTTACATCCTGTGGCATGTGAAGACCCAACCCCTTTACCCAATTTGACAAATTAGGTGTATGCTTGACCCATGTCTCATTGAAAACCATTCCTTCTTTAATTTTTGCGTGTATGAACACCTCTGTATTAAATTGATTGGACATAAAGCACACTTTTACCTCAGTAACGGTCTGCACTTTCTTTCGTTCACTCTGCCCCAGATGTATCAATTCCTCTGTTTCAGTTTGCACCCTACTGACCTGACCTTCTCCATTTACCACAAACACCGTATTCTCCATTTGAGGATCGGCTATGACCTCCCGCTGCATGTAATGGTGTTGCCTATTGAACTGAGTCACCGGACCGGATGATCCGCCCGAGTCGGAGGAGTGACGCTTGTTCTTCTCTCTATACCTGTCTTTCCATTCTTTATCCCAATAATCAGCCTCATCCTCACCATCTCCCTGTGAATGTTGATCTCTATGGGTTGAGGTCTTCTGTGCTTCTTGCATTGCTGCCTTCAACAACCACCCCTCCAACTCGAAGTGCACTGCCACTGAACACTGATTCTGAGTTGCTGCGGTAACCTCATGTATATGAGTCGGATGGTAGCATGCCACTAACACCCTGAGCTCTTCAAAGTTTTCATTCTTTGGGAAATCCGACATTCTCTCTAGTGTTCCAAACCCAGATACTAAGTCAGAGAGATCCTCCTTGGTCCAAAATTGGTGAGGTAGATCATGAACTCTGAGGCGTGCCATGTGTGTTGTTGGATCATAGACCATACCTGAATTCTTAACCCACCTTGCCAGTTGTATCTGCACCCCTTCCCCCAAATCAAATGCACAGATATCACATGCTCTGTTTCTAAGGTCAACATTGGGGAAGATAGCAAGGTAGTCCCCCGTGGTTGGCGGAGCTTTTCTAACCTTGATATGGTTTGGATTCATTCTAAAACTAACCGCTAACTTTCGGACAATGCGGAATGCCAAGGTCGGTGTGTTATGGTTTGGTCCCGTCAACACAATGGCTGATCTCTCCAGGAAGTCATTAGCCGGAAGTAGTCGGTCTCTGTTCTTGAGAAATACTCTGCCCTCAGAGGGTTTCTTATTTGCAAAGTATTTTGGGTCTATTAGCTTCATGGTTTCCCAGTTGGTCAATGGATCCATCTCGTGGGTTTTAGTTTTTGGTAGTTTAGGTTCTGTTTGAGTGGTGTAATTCCTCTCCTGAGTATTGTGAAGAGGGAATTGCTTGTGTGGGTTGGAACTTATAGGCTGATGGTTTGGAGATGTGGTTGAGTTTGCCTTCACTCCTCCATTAATACGTGTAGTGCTTGTGCATCTATTTGAAGCATGGCCATAACTGCTACAGAGGCGACATTTAATTTGCCTTGTACATTCGAACTTCCTGTGTCCTCTCTGCAAACAGTTAAAGCACTTTCCTTGCTTCAATAGATCCTGTCTCCACTGTTGAGAATTTGCCTGTTGGTTGATTGTTTTGGTGTTTTTTTCTTCCTTCGTACCTCTGTCCATCCTTCTACATCTGTTTGTTGTTTTGTTGATATGCTAACAGTTACCTTCTTTCCTTCATTAATGATTTTTGGGTTCTCCTTACGTAATGGATGCACTGTCTTGTCCATGGTCCTGACCTGCTCCTCTATCGCCTTCTGTAGTGCTTCCTTGTAGGATATTTTCCGGAATTCCGCCAGCTGTTCATTACTCCTGAGAATGGCCTGCTCTGTTGCCTTCTTGGTTTTGTTACGCGCTACCAACCACGCATCTCCTCTGTCTCTCTTTCCGCCTTCTTCGTCACTCTTCCTAGTTCGCCTGAGAATGACCTGCTCAGTTGCCTTCTTGGTCTTGTTGCGCGCCTCCAGCCATGTTTCTCCTCTATCGCGTTCTTGATCGCCCATTTTCGCTCAGTCGGTGAACTTTTTTCAGCCAAATTAGTAGAACTATATATGGTGTTCTTAAGTTCACTAAGTCTCTTTGTAAACTCAACTTTAAAACCTATCAGATTTACTTTTTAAATGACAAATCAAACTGTTGAAAGTTGAAACTCATCTACCATAGGAGTGATGTCTATATGCAAAAATTAAATTTTTTGAATTAATTTAATTTGTATAGAGTCAAGTGTTAAAAAAAACATTCAAAAAATGAGTGCACTAAAATTGCTATATAAACGTTTTAATTTTGACTACTTGACATTATACTAAATTAATTTGAAAGTTTAAATTTTCACATGTAGACATCACTCGTAAGGTAGATAGGTTTTAACGGTTCAGGTTTGTCATTTGAAACCAATCCGATAGATTTTAGAGTTAAGTTCACAAAGGGACTGGTGAAGTTCAGAACACCCTTTAATTCGACCGTTCGAATCTAAAAAAAAATTAACCCACTAGCATATCAACCGATATTAAACATAACTCTTCAATGAGTAATTTATAGTAAAGTAAAATAAAATATAAATTAAGCACATTTGACCTTGTATCGATACAAGATTTAATTTATCAGTTGCTGTTGAGAGGCATCTGATGTCTCATTATTTGATTGATTGTTTCGACCTATTTCCAGACCAAATATCACATTTTGAATAACTAAATTGCACTGTTTACATTGAAATATCGATAGAATATGGTACTGCTGCAGTTTGGTTATGATTTTGCAGGAAATGGGCGAAAACAGACAAAAAGCAGAGTTCAAACATCTTCCATGCGGGCCGCGTCCCACCTGACGCGGGTCGCATCACAGCCCAGCGCGACCTCAGACGCGACCCTCACAGCACGCATCAGACCCAACCCGACGCGGGTCGCATCCGATCCATGCGGGTCGCGTCGAATCAACTGCGCAGGCCCAATTGAAGCCCAGTAAGCTGTCTATATATAGATCTGGGCCTGCGCGATTCAGAGCATCCAGAATTCATTTTTAAATCAGAGAGAGATCGGGACAGAGGGGAGATTGGCGCCAGGAGCAACAGGAGCAGAGGCGATCTGGAGCTAGGGTTGAATTCGGCCAAGATCTCCATTCGAGCTTGATCTTCCTCGATTCTTCTCCTCTTCATCATGATTTGCATCTTCTATCTCTCTTTTCTTCTTTCTTTGATCATGTTAGAGTAGATTTTCAGTTTTGAGGGAATTAGATGTAATCTAAAGCTTTGTTTGATAATGAATGTTAATTGAATCTGATTTGTTATTCGTGTTTCTTGATTTTTGTATTGATTGAAATTGCTTGACCTAATTGCTTGATTGATTCTTGATTGTCTACTATTGATTGCCTATGGCATTTCTTTTTGTAATTTGGCCTTGATGTATCTTGTGGATTAGGTTTAGTATTTGAGGTAGGTCTAAGATCCGAGAGGTGAGATCAATAGTAGCCGAAAGGTGAAATTTCCATTAGTCGAAAGAATAGTGGATGCCTTTAGTAAACAAGATCAAGAACTTAGGTTTGAATTGAATCTAGGAAGGTGAAATTGCAATTCCATACCAAGTCTATTAAGCCAATACACGAAAGTTGAGGTTCAGTGACATTAGGTACGGTCAATCGAGCCTTACACGAATTAAACAACCAGAATCAGTAATGTTCAGTGTCAGCTCCAGGACCACGCGGGTCGCGTCACAAGGTCGCATGTGAAAGCATGCGGGTCGAGTGAGAGGTCCAGAGTGCTTGAGGGCTACGCGGGTCGCGTGTGAGAGCACGCGGGTCGCGTCACAAGGGTCGCATACGAGAGTATGCGGGTCGCGTGACAAGTCCAGAGCAGCAAAGTTGAGGATGAAGTCTGAAACCCTCGAAACGCTTTTATTTTACAGATAATCCAAAATCAAACGTTTACTTGCTTTCATTCTCTGTTATTACTATTGTTGATTGAAATTAGGAATCTTAAACAAATTCAAACACCCTTCTCACTTCTAGTACCTAATTAGGTTAAGTCGAAATTCAAAATTTGAGTCGTCCCTGTGGATCGACACCCGATTATACTACTCGATAGGGGTTGTGCACTTGCAATCCTTACTCGTGAAGTGTAAGCGCGGTTTTAAAGGTACGCCCTCAAGCGTACCGAAACTTGCGTTGCGCTTTCGTGCGAACAGCATCAATCTAATAAAAACAAGTTGAAGATTCTTTACTAGTTTTGAATTGATATTTTTGGGTTCTTAGTAGGGTTATTAAATGTCATATTAGTTTTGTGTTTCAATTATGTTTCACATTCTTATTTTTGTTTTTAGGGAGTTGCAGTATTCCTGTCCGCACCATGGTTTACCAGACTGGTTGTTGATCCAAACTTTCTATGATGGTTTGACTGAGAGCACTCGATCTTCTGTAGATGCAGTTGCAGGTGGAGCGCTCATGTCTCGAGAGCCTCTGGAGGCCATGAACTTGATTGACAACATGGCACAGAATCAGCAGTGGTCCGGGCGCGACAACACTCGACCAAGAGGAGGTGGCAAGTTCGAGGTCGATCAGATCACCGCCTTGACCGCCAAGATGGATGCCATGCAGAGGGCGATGGACAAGATGAGTGTGAAGGCAGTCGACAAACAACCGCAGGGATGCGTGATGTGTGGAGATGAGAGGCACAGCTACGAGCAATGCCCATTGGCGGAGGTCGAAGAGAGCAACGAGCAGGTAAGTTCTCTGAACAACGAACCTTCATATTTTCCAAAGCCTCCTTTCAATCGTTCCTACTCCAAGGACCCGATTGAGCAACAAAACTGGAGATGGAACCAAAACAATGCTCCCAGGCCTCCCTTCAACAATTCTTTCCACCATCCCTCTTCTCACGACTCCTTCAACCAATCGTCTTCGAGCCAAAACAACTGGAGCCATCCCTCTTCCAACAACAACTCCAACAAGAATTTCCATCACAATGCGTCTTTTCCCAATCAGAACAGCCGAGCGCCTCAAGCCGGTCCTTCCAAGCCGTACGTGCCTCCCTATGCGACCAATTTCACACACGAGCAAGGGAAGTTGAACCAAATGATGTGGGAACAGATGCAGAGCATGTCCACCCAGATGGCAGCTCAAAACAAGTTGTTGGAGCAGTTGAGCCACATCGTCACCTCGAGCCAACCTCAACCTGGAAAACTGCCGTCTCAGCCAGAACCCAATCCCAGAGGAGAAGCCAAGGCGATCACACTGCGAAGCGGGACCCAATACGAAGAACCAGCCTTCCCATCGGATCTGACTCCATCTGATGCGACCCGCACCGGTGCGACGCGACCCGCGTCATCCACGGTTGAGCCTGTGGACTCGGGTCGCACCGAGCCAGATCGACCCGCGCCACCACCTGAAGAATCTGTGGACGCGACCCGCACCACCTCTGATGCGACCCGCACGGGAGAAGCTGACAAAGGGAAGAAGAAAGAGGCTGAGAAACCTCCACCATACAGGCCACCTGTGCCCTTTCCCAGAAGACTAGCTGAGACCAAACTGGACGCACAATTTGCAAAATTCGCAGAGGTCCTGAAAGGACTGCACATCACGATTCCATTCACCGAGGCCTTGACCCAAATGCCCTCTTACGCCAAATTCTTGAAGGATATCTTATCCAACAAACGAAGCTTGAGGGGGAAAGAAACGGTGAAACTGACGGAGCAGTGCAGTGCCATTCTGAAGATCGACCTACCTCCCAAATTGAACGACCCCGGGAAGTTCTCCATTCCTTGCATCATCGGGAAGGCCACGATCAAGAGAGCTTTATGCGACCTGGGGGCGAGCGTGAGTCTCATGCCACGCACAATCTTCGATCGAATGGGAGTAGGAGAGCTCAGGCCGACGCGAATGACATTACAGCTGGCAGACTCCTCGGTACGATTGCCACTTGGCATAGTGGAAGACGTACCAGTTCAGGTCGGTAAGTACTTTGTACCTGTGGATTTTGTGGTCATGGAGATGGAGGAGGACAAGGAAGTCCCCATCATTCTGGGACGACCTTTCCTCCGGACCGCAGGTGCAATCATTGATGTGTCTCAAGGAACACTGACCTTGAACTTTGGAGGAGAGAGAGTGTGCTTCCAAATTGATCGAGCCATGAAGTATCCTTCAACCGAATCTTGTTCCCGAGTTGATGTGCTCGACAAATGCTTGACAAGTTTGGTAGAGGATTACTTTCTCGATCGGATCCATCAGAGCATGAGTGACCACGCTGAATTCTTGAGCGACCCACAAGATGAAGGAAGCGAATCGAAAGAAGTCTGTGGAGCAGAAGTGCAATTGGCTGACCTGGAAGGATCTGATGCGACCCGCACGCCTTCTGATGCGACACGCACTCCAAGCGATGCGACCCGCACTCCATGGTCTGAGGACCTTGAAACAGAGGGATGCGAGTCAGATGGGGGAGCACGCGACGCCATTTCACTTGATGCGACCCGCATGCCAGGTGATGCGACCCGCATCCAGACCCAGACAAAGGGGCCAACTCCTGAACTCAAGCCTCTACCAGCCAATCTCCGGTATGAGTTCCTGGGTCCAGATCACTCTTTCCCGGTCATTGTGAATGCAAATCTGAATCCCGATCAAACCGCCAAACTCTTGGAGAAACTGAAGCTTCATCGAGGCGCAATCGGGTATTCGATCAATGACCTGAAGGGGATCAGTCCATCCATTTGTGCACACCGAATTTTCCTGGAGGACGACCACAAGCCATCGGTTGAGCACCAAAGACGGCTCAACCCCAATCTGAAAGAGGTAGTCAAGAAGGAGATTCTCAAGCTTCTGGACGCCGGTATCATATACCCTATCTCTGACAGTAAGTGGGTGAGTCCAGTTCATGTGGTACCGAAGAAAGGTGGTACGACAGTGGTGAGGAACGAGAAGAACGAGTTGATTCAAACTCGAGTGGTGAACGGTTATCGAATGTGCATCGACTACAGGAAACTCAACGCAGCCACACGCAAAGATCACTTCCCTCTGCCATTCGTTGACCAGCTTTTGGAAAGGCTCGCTAACCATTCTTATTTTTGTTATTTGGATGGTTACTCGGGTTTCTTCCAAATTCCGATTCACCCACAAGACCAAGAGATGACCACTTTCACTTGTCCCTACGGTACGTACGCATACTGTAGGATGCCATTTGGTCTCTGCAATGCGCCAGCAACCTTTCAGCGGGCTATGATGGCCATCTTCTCTGATTTCATCGAGAGAGAGGTTGAGATTTTCATGGATGATTTCTCTGTGTACGGCGCATGTTTCGATTCCTGTCTGACCAACCTGTGCAAGATCCTGAAGAGGTGTGAAGAAGTCCACCTCATTCTGAATTGGGAGAAATGTCACTTCATGGTCCAAACTGGCGTTGTCCTTGGACATGTCGTGACTTCCAAAGGCATTGAAGTTGACAAAGCCAAGATCGAGGTGATTGAGAAACTCGAGATTCCGACAAACGTCAAAGGGATTCGAAGCTTTTTTGGACACGCAGGTTTCTACCGCCGGTTCATCAAAGACTTCTCAAAGATTGCAAAACCGCTGACCAATCTACTCATCAAGGATTCTGAATTCGTTTTCACTGAAGATTGTGTCAAATCTTTCCGCGATTTGAAGGAAGCTCTCATCTCAGCACCAATCTTGCAACCACCTGACTGGTCTCTCCCTTTTGAGATCATGTGCGACGCGAGCGACTACGCTGTTGGAGCGGTTCTGGGGCAAAGGAAAGACAAGAAGCCGTGTGCTATTTACTATGCTAGCAAGGTGCTAGATCCTGCCCAGATGAACTACACAACAACTGAGAAGGAACTTCTCGCTGTTGTGTTCGCTCTCGACAAGTTCAGGTCGTATTTGGTTGGCTCCAAGATCATTGTCTACACCGACCATGCCGCCCTTCGGTATTTGTTGAGCAAACAGGACGCCAAACCGCAATTGATCAGGTGGATTCTTCTCTTGCAAGAGTTCGATCTTGAGATCAGGGACAAGAAGGGAGTCGACAACACTGTGGCTGACCATCTTTCCAGACTTCGTTTGGAGGATGAGGGCTCTGCCAACTTGCCAATCAATGACTCGTTCCCTGATGAACAACTCTTCTCTGCCTCCGCACTCAATGCCGTCGACACGACCCGAGCAAGCAACCAATCAGACCCTTGGTATGCCGACATTGCAAATTTCATCGCTTCCGGGATTCTGCCTCACACCATGACCTACCAACAAAGGAAGAAGCTCAAATCCGATGCAAAGTACTATTTCTGGGACGAGCCTTTTCTTTTCAAGGTAGGAGTCGACGGCATCTTCCGACGCTGTGTGCCACATGAGGAGTCGCGCTCTATCCTTGAGCACTGCCATTCATCTGCCTATGGAGGCCATGCTTCTTTCTCCAAGACAGCCGCCAAGGTCTTGCAATCTGGCTTCTTTTGGCCTTCCCTCTTCAAGGATGCAAAGGCCTTGGTCGAAACTTGTGACAATTGCCAACGCACCGGGAACATTTCCCAACGCAACGAGATGCCTCTCAACTCCATTCTCGAGGTAGAGGTCTTCGATGTGTGGGGAATCGATTTCATGGGACCATTCCCACCTTCGTGCGGGTATGAGTACATCCTGGTTGCGGTGGACTATGTGTCTAAGTGGGTGGAAGCAGTGGCATGTCGAAAGGCAGATGCGAGTGCCGTCAAACGTTTGTTCAATGACGTCATCTTCCCTCGCTTTGGAGTCCCACGAGCTGTCATCAGTGATGGAGGGAAACATTTCATAAACCGACAATTCAACAATCTCCTGAGACGTCATGGGGTGACGCACAAAGTGACGACCTCTTACCATCCTCAATCGAACGGCCAAGCAGAAATCTCCAACAGGGAAATCAAATCAATCTTGGAGAAGACTGTGGCACGGACGAGAAAGGATTGGTCCCTGAAGTTGAGCGACGCACTCTGGGCCTACCGAACAGCCTTCAAGACCCCGATTGGGATGAGCCCTTTCAAACTGGTATACGGGAAACCTTGTCATCTACCAGTGGAAATCGAGCACAAATCGTTCTGAGCCACGCGAGCCGTCAACATGGACATGCAAGCAGCTGGAGAAAAGCGAATCCTTGACCTGCATGAGTTGGAGGAGATGCGATTGCACTCTTACGAGAATGCAAGGATCTACAAGGAAAAGACCAAGCGGCTTCATGACAAGCGCATCACGACTCGCGATTTCCAAGAGGGTGATCTTGTACTCTTGTTCAACTCGAGGTTGCGACTCTTCCCTGGGAAGCTGAAATCGAGGTGGTCCGGTCCCTTTGTCGTGCGGAAAGTGTACCCTTTTGGTGCAATCGACATTGGGAATGAAGAGTGCGGGACCTTCAAGGTCAATGGGCAGCGACTCAAGCATTACATCGCAGATCATCCACACAATGAGCGTTTCGAGCAGGATCTGTCTGATCCGGCCCCAGTCGAAGATTAGCGGAAGGAAGGTCGAGCTTGAGACCTAAAACAAGCGCTTCTTGGGAGGCAACCCAAGCCTGTTTGTTTACTTGCATTCTCATTAGTTAGACGTTCTTTTCGTTTTCATTTCATTTTTATTTGTTTTGACTTTACAAAATTCCAAAAAGAGACCTATGACGCGACCCGCGTCACCAGTCACGCGCCCCGTGTGAGCCCATGCGACCATGTTCCACGCGACCCGCTCAGCCACAGCCTCCTCCCGACAGTGATGTCCACATGGCCGATGCCTTCATGCCACCTGCGCAGTTCCACGCCTCCACCTCCTATGCTGCTGGTCCCTCAACTTCTTCTGCTGGTCCCTCCTATCCACCTCCCGTCTCCGAGCCCACCATTCAGGATGTCTACAGCATGCTGTACGACATGCGGCGCGAGCAGGGTGCTGCCCTTCATCATCTCCAGACGCGAGTAGGCGCGATTGAGGACTTGCTGAGCGACTGGCGATGGTACGGTTCTGATGACGAGTGATCAGGTCTGTTTTCTTTCCCCTCTGCTTTTACTTTTCTATATCTTTTAGTCTTGAAGCATTGAGGACAATGCTCAGGCTAAGCTTGGGGGGGAGACTTTTATGTTTTAGGATTTATTTTGATTTTACGTAGCTTTACTTAGGTCATGTTTACTTTTCTTAGCACTTTGCATTGCATTTTTAGGTGAAAAATTTGCTTGATTGTTGAAATTAGGGACCTATTTGAAAATTTTTATATGATTAGGATGACCTTGGAAAATTGGAACTAACCTCATAATTGACCAAACAAGACGGATTAGGAACAAATGTTTTGAGATTTGCATAATTGAAAACTTGAGTGTCGAAATAACATTTAGAAACTGATCTGTGCCTTTCAAATAGGGAAATAGGGATTTAAATTAAAGAAAGTTTGGGATATTCATCGGTGTGAATGAACACTGGTGGATGTGTGTATTCATGATGTGTGCAAAAAGAAAAAGAAAATAAAAAAGAAAAAAAAATGAAAAGAAATGAAAAGACGGAGAAAATAAGAGTACTGGCAATAAGTCCTGAATGGGCGCCTTTGAGCTCGTCTCCCAAATAAAAAAAAATAAAAAAAAAAAAAGAGAAAAAGAAAAAGAAAGCTTTTGCACATATCAACACACGAAGTCCGCATCTTTCTGACCTAAGCTTGTTCCAAGCTTGGGGGGGGCGAAAAAGAAACGAATCTCTACAAACGAAGGCATAGGTTTAGTGAAAGAATGATAAATTGATAAGTTCGAGTAATCAATTTTACAAGTTTTAAAGCATTTAGAGTTTGAAATTTTGTTAATCAATTTGTGAGGTGAATCAAAATTAACCAAGGAAAGTCCAAATCATATCAAAGAGATTCTTTAGGTTTTTAGTTGAAGCAAATCAAGTAAATTTTCACATTTAGGAACTTAACTTGCATTTAGAATCTAAACCCGGTACCAAAACATGATTTGCTTGAGGACAAGCAAAGGTTAAGCTTGGGGGAATTTGATGTCTCATTATTTGATTGATTGTTTCGACCTATTTCCAGACCAAATATCACATTTTGAATAACTAAATTGCACTGTTTACATTGAAATATCGATAGAATATGGTACTGCTGCAGTTTGGTTATGATTTTGCAGGAAATGGGCGAAAACAGACAAAAAGCAGAGTTCAGACATCTTCCATGCGGGCCGCGTCCCACCTGACGCGGGTCGCATCACAGCCCAGCGCGACCTCAGACGCGACCCTCACAGCACGCATCAGACCCAACCCGACGCGGGTCGCATCCGATCCATGCGGGTCGCGTCGAATCAACTGCGCAGGCCCAATTGAAGCCCAGTAAGCTGTCTATATAGATCTGGGCCTGCGCGATTCAGAGCATCCAGAATTCATTTTTAAATCAGAGAGAGATCGGGACAGAGGGGAGATTGGCGCCAGGAGCAACAGGAGCAGAGGCGATCTGGAGCTAGGGTTGAATTCGGCCAAGATCTCCATTCGAGCTTGATCTTCCTCGATTCTTCTCCTCTTCATCATGATTTGCATCTTCTTTCTCTCTTTTCTTCTTTCTTTGATCATGTTAGAGTAGATTTTCAGTTTTGAGGGAATTAGATGTAATCTAAAGCTTTGTTTGATAATGAATGTTAATTGAATCTGATTTGTTATTCGTGTTTCTTGATTTTTGTATTGATTGAAATTGCTTGACCTAATTGCTTGATTGATTCTTGATTGTCTACTATTGATTGCCTATGGCATTTCTTTTTGTAATTTGGCCTTGATGTATCTTGTGGATTAGGTTTAGTATTTGAGGTAGGTCTAAGATCCGAGAGGTGAGATCAATAGTAGCCGAAAGGTGAAATTTCCATTAGTCGAAAGAATAGTGGATGCCTTTAGTAAACAAGATCAAGAACTTAGGTTTGAATTGAATCTAGGAAGGTGAAATTGCAATTCCATACCAAGTCTATTAAGTCAATACACGAAAGTTGAGGTTCAGTGACATTAGGTACGGTCAATCGAGCCTTACACGAATTAAACAACCAGAATCAGTAATGTTCAGTGTCAGCTCCAGGACCACGCGGGTCGCATGAGAAACCATGCGGGTCGCGTCACAAGGTCGCATGTGAAAGCATGCGGGTCGAGTGAGAGGTCCAGAGTGCTTGAGGGCTACGCGGGTCGCGTGTGAGAGCACGCGGGTCGCGTCACAAGGGTCGCATACGAGAGTATGCGGGTCGCGTGACAAGTCCAGAGCAGCAAAGTTGAGGATGAAGTCTGAAACCCTCGAAACGCTTTTATTTTACAGATAATCCAAAATCAAACGTTTACTTGCTTTCATTCTCTGTTATTACTATTGTTGATTGAAATTAGGAATCTTAAACAAATTCAAACACCCTTCTCACTTCTAGTACCTAATTAGGTTAAGTCGAAATTCAAAATTTGAGTCGTCCCTGTGGATCGACACCCGATTATACTACTCGATAGGGGTTGTGCACTTGCAATCCTTACTCGTGAAGTGTAAGCGCGGTTTTAAAAGGTACGCCCTCAAGCGTACCGAAACTTGCGTTGCGCTTTCGTGCGAACAGCATCAATCTAATAAAAACAAGTTGAAGATTCTTTACTAGTTTTGAATTGATATTTTTGGGTTCTTAGTAGGGTTATTAAATGTCATATTAGTTTTGTGTTTCAATTATGTTTCACATTCTTATTTTTGTTTTTAAAGCCCAGACAATTGATCTGAACTACTTAACATGATTTCCGTATTAAAATGTACTTGGAAATTCGCAACTTTCCTAAAAATAAAAATAAATTATTATAAGTTTTCAGAAATGCCCTTGTTTTAATGAAAAATGAATGATCCAAAATGAAGTTGTTTTAATGCATTCAAAAAATCATCAATTTTGACCACTTGACTTGAGACTAAATGAATTCAAAAAATTCAAAATTTTGCATGTACGCACATCACTCGTAAAGTACATCGGTTTCAACGGTTGGATTCATCTCGTTTGAAGTGAATCCGATAGTTTATGTAGAGTTGTGCTCACCAAAGAGTTTGGTGAGCACATCACACCCTAGTTCTACTCAGGAAAAATAATGTAATAGAAATAAGTCATCTTCCGTCTTGCACAGTTTGCATTGCATAATTATGTAAAGCACAAAATAAGCCGTCCTTTACATAAAATATTTGTTTATTTTATACATTTATTATTATTATTTTTTTAATGGTAATAAAAAATCGACTTGTTTAATTTGTGTAATGTACAATTCTTAATGCTCCTATTTGGCCGACATTTTTATTAATACCCTAAAAAAAATTATATATATCAAATATGCCCTCACTTGGAAAAAATTTCTAAAAATGCCCTAACCGCCTCATTGTGGGGCGGTCTAATTATGGTAGAAAACCGCCCTCTCTCTAGGCGGTCTACTCCCTCTAGCCAACTGCCCAGAGGTGGGGCGGTTCATTTTTTTTTTTTTCAAATTTTATATATTTTTAAGATGTATTGTTGTTTGTAAATAAGGTGTATATTTTTATAAGGAAATGTATATTGATATATATATATATTTATGATGTAGTTAAGATATATTTTTATTATTTAAGATATATATATATATATATATATATATATTTATAAGTAAATGTATATATTGGTAAGATATATTTTTATTTTTTAAGATATATATATTTCTAAGGAAATATATATTGGTATATATTTTTTTAAGATGTATATATTGTTTAAGATATATTTTGGTTTATTAGATATATATTATTGTAAGGAAATATATATTGATATATTTTTTTTATTGTAGATTTTATATAAAATGAAGGAAAGTGCTTAATTTTTTTTATTGTAATTTTCAATAAAATTGAGTTGAGTTTTGATGCGGTTATACGGCTGTTGTACTGATTGTCGATTTGGCTAACGTGGTAAACTGTGAAAAATATGTAATCTAAATCGTAAGTCCACAAAAATAAAAATCTCAACTACAAAACAGTCCAGACCGAATACACAATAGTAGAAACAGTCCAGATAAATGTCCACAACTCATGCAAAACAGTCCAGATCGAATACACAATAGTAGAAACCTATCAAACTACAAAACATAAAAAAAACCTAACGACGAGGACGAGGGCGACGACCAGAGAGATCCAACTTACGAGGTGGATGACGGTCCCTGGGAGGCTGTACACGCCTGACGTGAACCTCCTCCTCCTGTGCGGCTGTATCCGCCTCGGCCCATGGATCCTCCACCAGTGGGGGGATGGGTGGCATAGTAGGCACCTCCCATGGCTCCCAGGTCGATGGATATGTAGGCGGAGGAGGCGGTGTGCCAAATATAGCATATGCATAGGCATCTGCATGCTGTGCTCCACTCCCACTGGCCTCGTCATCGTGTTGTCTGGCCTCTGGATATCGTGGTATGTGGAGGCTCGGTCCCTCATCCCTGGCATAATCTCCGGTAAGGTCAGCCATAGTGAACTCCGGAGTGGAATGTCGTGGGAGAGCTCCATCCTTAATGAAAACAATGTTAGTTTTGCTACATACAAATAAATAGTAAGTTGAATAAATAATAAATTTTTGCTACCTGTCCAACCTGCACCGGAACTCCATACTCATTGTAGTAAGCGCTCCACGCATTATTATTCAACACCCATTCGTGGAAGCCCCAACCTGATTCATCCACTGCATAATTGAAGAAAAATTAATGAGAATAGTTTTTATACCGAGAAATGACTGTGTACGACAAAATCAAATTACCTGGAGGAGGTAGCGGCATCTCATCACCGTATATAGCGACTCTGGGCTGATCCAGATCTAGTGATGTGAGCTCTATCTCGCGCCAGTTTATGTTCTCCCCACTGTCATGCAACATGCCAATGAGGCGGCCGTCAAAGCCGGAGTCCTCCACCATAGGAGCAGTGTGCTGGAGCATTGTACATCCCACTGCTCGCCAACCTTCTTGTGCCATGCACACCAAGCTGTGTGCCACTCCTCTGATACCGGTAAGAATCTGCACAAAGTGTATTTATTAATTTTTTAGGAAAAACTAAATAAACATTTAATGCTTTAAATATGTTAGTTTCGTAAGTAATTACCTGGCGAGCCTGGATCGGTCCGAAAGACATAAAACCTCTCGACCCTGCACGAGAAAGCCTCCGTCGAAGGGTCTCACCCCAATGGCCTGTGAGGTATACCGAGGGCATGCCCCACCTCTGGTACCAGACTAAGTACCGCAATCCCCCAGGCTCTGCGCCCAGTGTGACATCATCGTCCGTAGGAGGCTGCCACATGTGAAAATGTGGAGACTGTGCTCGGAGGTAATGATCTGCGTGGCGCACTCTCCAGTCGACGTTGGGCTTATTGTGTTTAGTCCTGCAGTACATTTAAATTAAAAAAAGAATGTTAATCAAGTGCAGAACTGAACAAGTAACGGTAAGAGAGCAATTAAGTAATTTTAACTTACTTGTGCAACTTGGTGGTCTCAGCCTCTCCAAGGTCTGGGAATTGCGGGACAAATGCGTCCAGACCAAACTGTCGGGTCACGCGATCTGGCCATGTGTACTCAACAATCCAGTAACATACACACGACCCCCGATAAAACCAGAGATGCCTCTGCTCCAATGTCAGTCGACAAAATGCGTTCCTTTCGTAGAACTCCCGGTAGGGGAACCAGTCGACGCTACTCTCGTGAAGCATCTGGAGCTGACTCCGGACATATGAAATCCCCACAGTTCTCCCCCTGCCCGTGTTCTCGTACGTGTGGCGATCGCCCCATATGGCACCGTACGCGGGACACCTCTCGGCATCCTGTCTCCTCAAGTATGGGACAAGAGACGGACGAACTGGTCGACATACCGGCAAATGAGACCACGACCATTGCTGGAGTAGAAGAAGCGGTCCGTGAATCTGCTTGTTCTTCACCTATATTTTGGACATGAGGTGAATATGTTGGTGATTATTGAACCCTAATTATTGTAATTTAAATTCTGAAATATTTGTGAAAACTTACCAAGCAAGCATGGCACAGGCTCCGGTATAAGTGGGCGATCACAGCTCCGCCCCAGTTCCAGTTCGATGGCTTCTCAATTTCTGTCAGCAGAGAGAGGAACATAATCAGAACCGCGTCACCGCTGGAGTCCATGAACATGACGCTGCCACAGAGATCCAGCACAAAGGCCCTCACATACCTAAAAAATATAAAATAGTAAAGATAAATTTAATGATTTTCACTGTTGAGTTCGTAACATATTTTAATTTCAAGATTCTCAATTATTACCTCCTGACGGCCTCCAGATCAGTGGTCTCGGCTGTGATCCGATGCAGGAAAAAGTGATCACGGAGCGACGCTAGGCTAATGCAGTACCCCGAATATCGGAACTCCTCATCATCCTTCCTCTTCTTCTTCTTCTGCAGCGTCTTAGGATCCTCTACCCCCAGAAGCTGCCGTATCATCCCCACATGAAGTGGACTGTCGGAGACACCGCTGATAGGCTCCCCATCGATCCGTAGACCCCATAAAGCGCTCACATCTGCTAGGGTCACGGTCATCTCCCCAAAGGGTAGGTGGAACGAATGAGTCTCCGGTCGCCATCTCTTCGCGAGCCCGCTCATCAGAGCCTGGTCGATCTGACCCAGTGGCATGGTAGCAAGCTGGTACAATCCGAGATTCATAATGCACTGCTCTATCAGAGGATGACCGACGTACGGTATCCCGGAGGTGCGATGTCTCACGGTCAACATCGTCTCGTCCTGTATTTAACAATGATTTCAGTCTAAGCGACTTACTATATGCCATATTAAAAATCTGTAATTTGAATTAAATTGCTTAAAAACCAACGTACCTCAATAGATGCGAGCGCGACCCTGTGCTGAACGTGTGGAATCCACAGAAGAGGGCTGAATGTATCAGCTGCATGTGTAGCGTGGTCTACACCGAGAGCCTTTGCACCGGATGCACTGGGAGCCTCTGTGCTGGACGAACTACCGCCCCTCTCCATAGTATCTGCAGTGCACAATTTTCAAATAACCTAAATTTCACAAATTGAACCCTAAACCCTAAATAAACCGTAATTTAATTTATAAGCTAAACCCTAAACCCTAGTTTTTATCAACTTACTCGCGTCGGGAAAATCAACAACCCGTACACGGCAATTCAATTTCTAAACAGAAACCTAAAACCCTAATTTTATCAACTTACTCGCGTCGGGAAAATCAACAACCCGTACACGGCAATTCAATTTCTAAACAGAAACCTAAAACCCTAGTTTTTATCAATTTACTCACGTCGGGAAAATCAACAACCCGTACACGGCAATTCAATTTCTAAACAGAAACCTAAAACCCTAATTTTATCAACTTACTCGCGTCGGAAAAATCAACAACCCGTACACGGCAATTCAATTTCTAAACAGAAACCCTAAACGGCAGGAAAATCAACAACCCGCACACGGCAGTTCAATGTCTAAACTAAACCCTCTTAATTAAACAAAAAATAAATTAATAATTTACGTAAACGTACCTGAAAAAATTCGATCGAGAGAAAGTTGGCCGAGAGAGAGAGAGAGAGGGTGGCCGAGAGAGGGAGAGGGTGGCCGAGAGAGGGGCTGGTTCGGGTGGGGGGTGGTGGTGGCGGGGTGGGGGAGGGGGGAGGCGGCCGGGTAGAGAGGCGGAGAGACCGGGTAGGGGGCGGGGGAGGGGAGGCCGGGGGTAGGGTGGCCGGGTAGAGGGGAGGCCGGGGGTGGGCGGGGGTGGGCGGGGGGAGGGGGCGCTGGGGTGGCTCTCGGGTCGGGTAGGAGGAAGGGTGGGGGGGGCGGGTAGGTTAGAGGGGGGGGGGAGGGGAACCAGAGCCGTTTAACCCAAAAAAAAAAAGGGGGTAAACCGCCCCCCGATTGGGCGGTTGGGTAGAGGGAGTGAACCGCCCAGTGAAGGGGCGGTTTGGTCCGTGGGGTGGACCGCCCGTTAGTAGGGCGGTTAGAGCATTTTTAAATTTTTTTTTAAAATGAGGACATTTTTAATATATATATATATATGAGATTGACTATGGTGAGTTGTGAAGTAAAACGTCATTTTACTTCACGCTCATACTCCATTTTGAAATCCAAACGACCGATCCGAACCGCTCAACATGTTCTCCATATTGAAATGTGCTTGGAGACCAAATTTTATATTTTTTGGAATTTTTTTACTATTTATTAAGCCACTTTGAAAATCTCAGATCCGGGTGAACAGTAAAAAACAGTAAAAAATTCTGGACCATTCGATCAGCGATTTTCAAAGTGGCTTAATAAATAGTAAAAAAATTCCAAAAAATATAAAATTTGGTCTCCAAGCACATTTCAATATGGAGAACATGTTGAGCGGTTCGGATCGGTCGTTTGGATTTTCAAAATAAAAATATGAGCGTGAAGTAAAAATGACATCTTACTTCGCAACTCACCATAGCCCAGCTCTATATATATATATATATATATATTTTTTTAGGGTATTAATAAAAATCTCGGCCTATTTGGGGATTGCGCTGGAGTGGACCCCATGGGTATAATTTTATATCACAATAGGGAATATATTATTGTTTGTGCACATGGAATTACAATAGGGAATATATTATTGTGTGTAGTGGGTGTGGGATTTTTAATTCTCGGTGTCTTACATAAAGTTTTTTGGCCGTCCTCTACAATTGTATGTCTGGAATTACACTTTCAAAAACATGTGGTTAAAATGATTTTGTTTTACTTTGTTTCAAAAAAGTAAAACCGATCCCATTTATTTGTCCCGCTGGTACTATAGTTATAGTGAAAAATAACTGTTCTTTAATAGCATGAAAAATATTTAAAACACTTAATATTGTCATTTTTTGATTGAATGTTAAACCTAAAGTAATAAAAATAACAATATTTGCATATCAAACATTATTATTTTACAAAAATTCAAAATAAAGTACTACACAAATTTTAAAAAAAAATTGTAAATTTTATTATTCTAAACATTTGATATTTAAATTTTATTCAGTATTTTAATTTGACCGTTCAAATCTGAAAAAGATAAACTTGACCGGTTAGCATATCGGCCAGATATGCTAATGTTAGTACATTAGCATAACTCTTGAATGAGTAACTTACAGTAAAATGAAATAAAATATAAATTAATAAAAACAAGTTTGTGATTCATTACTAGTTTTGAATTGATGTTTTGAGTTTTGTGACCACTTTCTAATTTAGAGGAAAAAAAACTACTTCTATAAAGTTTCAGTTAATTTGTTAATTAAATTAATTATATTACAAGTTGGATTAAAACGTCTTTTTTTTAGGTCAAACAATTTTGGGTACATTAGAACAATGATTGATTGCAGAGTAGGGTATCACATAAAATAGAAAATTATTCTGTCCCATGATGGAGAAAGTATTTTTTCCATGATAAAAGTCGCTCAAGTTTCCGTGATTTTTATTAATAAACCCCCCCACCCCCCACCCCAACCCAAAAAAAAAAAAAAATCAAAATATCAAATCTACCCTCCAAATCCCAAAAAATTAATAAATACCCTAACTGCGGTTTGCTTTTTTTTTTTTTTTTTAACATATGTTTGCTATAATTTTTTTTCAAATGTTTAGCAGACCACCCACAATGGAGCAGTTTGATATACTTTTTTTTTTTAGATATGTTTAGTGTGTATAGAATCACTGTTGGATCTCTGCTGGATCCAATAAGGTGTGCCAAGAAGGGCATAAAGTGTGGCCAATCTTATCTTTTATGTATTTCATATTACTAATTAAGTAGATAATTAATGTTGTAACGGTTAGAAACTATGACTGTGGTTCCAACTCTCCGCTTTATTGTGGTTAACTGTAATGTTCGTTTAGTGTGCAGTTATATCAATTTTCCTTGTTGCGGTCCATAATTCAAAATGAATTATTTAAGCTCCATTTATAATGGCATTTTATTAATTCGTTTTATAGTGGTTGCGAATTAATATAAATAACTTTTATTTTCCTAAAATGACAACGATTATGGCAAAAACGACAAGATAAACTAGCAAATTTGAAACATTTCAATGTATTAAAGATGCAGCAATTAACGAACACTGAGAAAAATGTAAAAAAATTTAATATAACTACACACTAAAAGAACATTACAGTCAACCCCAATAAAGCAGAGAGTTGGAACCACAATCATAGTTTCTAACCGTTACAATATTAATTATCTACTTAATTAGTAATATGAAATACATAAAAAGATAAGATTGGCCTTATAGCAAACATTTAAAAAAATAAAATTTATAGCAAACATTTAAAAAAAATTATAGAAAAATAAATAGCAAACCGCTCCACTGTGGGGCGGTCTGCTAAGATTTGTAAAAAAAAAAAAAAAAAACAAACCGCCCTACTGTGAAACGGTTAGAGTATTTATAAAAAAAAAAAATTTGGATTTGGAGGGTAGATTTGATATTTTTTTTTGGGAGGGTATTAATAAAAATCACGGCTCAAGTTTTCCAATACAGCATTTGCTAACTAACAGTGTCGCGAGTCATTGACGCTTTCACTTTGCCTTTACCAACTATTTGTATTCATCCAATTCGAATCCCCTAGAGTAACCCAATTCTTGTGTTTTGATCCGGACCGTCGAATCTGCTCTAACACGAATATTTAAGGGGTCCCGTGCGTTCCACCAAGGGCTGGATTGGCTCGAATTTCTGATCCGACTGTCCGGGTCAAAACTCAAAAATTGAGTTACTTTAGGGGATACGGACTTCTATTCATCTTCAGCAGGGACATTAATACATCTTGTAACATTGTGAATGACACATAGTATCTGTTGATCTGCAATAATGCAGCAGACTTGATTGTTTGAAGTCAAGCAACCTTGCGAGGAACTTCATTTTCTTGAAGCATTTGTGCTCTATCCATGCCCTTGGTCACTAAATCAAGTAATCTCTGTTTGCCATTACCAGTCGAATTCATATCCTCTGCATTAACTCAAAAGAGAATCTTTTGAGTTAATGAATGTCGACTGTCCGATATGTTTTAAGATTCGTGCGAACTAGATCTGCACTAATATTAAAGGACCCCCTATATTATAGACACGAGCCGGATTAGCTCCGTTTAAAATCAGACGGTTGAAATTCATTAACTCAAAAGATTCCCTTTTGAGTTAATGCAGAGGATACGGATCCATTACAGTCTCTCTCTCTCTCTTTTTTTGAAAAATTACAGTCTCTCTCTCTCTCTCTCTCGATTGATTGCTCCTCTCCGATCTTTCATTTCTCAAATTTCTTGCTCAAACGATCTGTCAATACCTAATTAATCAAGTCAACCACCTCTGTGTTTTTGTATCTTCGTTTTTCTACCCTACTTCATTCCCTTTATCTTTCCATTGAAAGAAGCTGCCTTTTGCTATCTTCATTTCTTAATCTCTCCTCTCAACCAACAATTTGGTACGTGTTTATAGCCAAAAAAAAAAAAAAAAAAAAAATTGCTACTTGTTCTTTGTTTTGTTATTCCCAAGCAACACAAGCAAAGAAAAGTAAAAATAAAAATAAAAAATAGACAAAAGACAAAGCGAAATAGAGAAAAAAAAATCCTGTGGTTTTGAGCAAGGTGCCACAGGATAAAAACTAGAAACTTCAAAATGAGTTTGAAGACTGTTGCCGGATTGGCGGGTTCATATGTTGTTGAAAACCTTTTCAAAAAGGATAATTGGAAGACTTTAGGGGCCAAAGTTGCCGAATGGGCATGTAACTCTGTTGTTGATAACATTGTCAGCACGGGTTATCATTTCTTGCGTGAGCGTCGGCTGCCAGATGACTGCGAAGCCCAGCTAAAGAGGCTACAGACAGCTCTTCCCCAGATCACAGCAGTCTTGGGCATTGTCGAAGCTTTGAAGATGAAGGACCCGAGTGTCGGTTTATGGGTTGAGCAGTTTGGGCAGGCTTTGGAAGCATCTGAAGACGTGCTTGACGAGTTGGAGTACAGAAGGCTGGAGGATATGGTGGAAAACCGAGATGAGGCAAGTGGATCTGATTCTATTTCAAGGGAGAGAAGTACTTTGGAGAGGTTCAAGGTGGCAATAACAATGTTGGATCAGGCTGTTGACGGCGTGGAGCGTCTCCTCCAAGCTGCCACTGTGCTAGGTATTCGTGATCTTTCTAAATCATGGAAAGAAGTTTTAAGGTACGAAACTACTTCCTTTTTAGATGAAAGAGGGGTGATTGGCCGCCATGGTGAGAAGGATAAGATAATTAGGTGGTTGAAAGGGGATTGTAACAATGTTGAATCTGGCCTCTCTTCTTTTGGTATTGTGGGGTTAGGGGGACTAGGGAAGACAACCCTTGCACAATTTGCATATCAAGAGATGCACAAGTTGAATAATTTGTGCAAAACAATTTGGGTTTGTGTTTCTACTAATTTCAATGTTGAAGATATTACGAAAAAAATGCTTGGTGAACTAGGTGAAAATAGTTGTAGTAAACCACTAAATGCACTTCAGGAGATCTTGAAAAAAAGGATAGATGATATGCAAGTACTTCTAGTTCTCGATGATGTCTGGGGCAATGAGAGGAGGGATTGGGAGCAACTAATAGCCCCTTTGAGGTCTGTAAAATGGTGTAAAATTTTGTTTACAACTAGAATGAAATCAGTGGCAGACTTGCTTGCCAGTGTGATAAGTAAGGAGCATGAGTCTCTAACATTGCAAAGCTTGCAGGAGCAGGAGTTGCGAAAACTTTTCAATAGCTATGCATTTTATGGTTTTAATCCTGACAATCATAGAGATATGCTAGGAATAGGAAATCAGATAGTAAAAATGCTTCTAGGTAGCCCATTAGCTGCTAAGGTGATCGGAAGCCTACTAAATTCTCATATGGACCCTCAGTATTGGAGAAGAATTTTGAATCACGGTTCTATATTTAATTTAGAGCAAGTGAAGGATGTGGTAGAGGTTTTGAAGTTGAGTTACTACCATTTACCAGCAGATTTGCAGGTATGCTTTAGGTTTTGTAGCATATTTCCTCAAGATCATAAATTTGATAAAAATGATTTGATCAAAATGTGGATCGCTTCTGGATTCATCCGGCAACAATTACATCAGGAAGAAAGGCTTGAGGATATTGGAGAAGATTACTTCAATCACCTTTTAAGAAAATCATTCTTTGAATATTCTAATTCATGGGAAGGTGGAAAGTATGTTATGCATGATTTGATGCATGAATTGGCCCGAAATGTTTCCACTGGGGAATGTTGTAGGGTAGAATCTACTGAAAGTTCGATTACAATACCTAACACTGTACGGCATGTGTCTGTACGTGAAAGTGAAATTGACAGAGTATCTCATCTTGGGAATTTACGTAGTTTGATTATTTTTACCGTTATTAATATGAATTCATTTGTTCTACCGAATAACTTAATCAAGAAACCCTTACGTTTATTGAAAATAGAAGGGCACCGTATCTCTAAATTGCCGAGGGAGATTAGTTATTTGGTTCATCTTCGCTACCTATCCATTGGAAAAATTTATGTGAGTCGACCATTTAAGAACTCGAGCCTTGCTTCCATTTTCAAACTTTACCATTTGCAAGTACTAGAGTTTTCAATAGCCAGTGATAATTTGAGAATTGAAACAACTGGAATAACAAATCTACTTGGGTTACGCTACATGATGCTTCCCGAGGACAATATAGAAAGCATTTGTGGAATCCAGCAGCTAACATCCCTTCAAGAGTTAACATTTTTTGTTAAACAAAAGATTGGTCATCGTATAGATGAACTGGGCGCACTAAATAATCTTCGACACCTTTCCATTAAAAGAATTGAGAATATAAAGAATCCTGCTGAAGCTAAGAGTGCCAAATTATTAGAGAAAAATAATCTCATGTCACTCTCCCTGATATGGACCACCTCAGAGAGCAATCCTCATAACCATGAGCAAATCATTGATTACCTCCAACCCCATCCAAATCTCATGGAATTGACAGTTCAGAATTATAAAGGCCAAAAATCTCCCAATTGGATGAAAGAATCGCCCCCTTTAAAGTTGTCATCCCTCAAATTATATTCATGTCCTAAGTGGAAAAACCAATTATTTCCTTGGCAAATGCCATATTTGAAAATTCTTGATATATATGATTGTGTAAACTTGGACAAGTTACCTGATATGCCTCTATCTCTAATTGAATTTCGAATTCATAATGTGGGATTGACTTCTCTTCCAAATTTGTACCAAAGTTCCAGTAGTGACCCTCCAGCAGCATTACCTTTAAAATCATCTCTAAGAGTAGTGCATATAGACAGATGTCCCAAATTAATATCCTTGAATGGGAATGGATTTCTGCAGCAATGCAACCTAGATTTACAAGCTATTGAGAAATTAACCATCAACAACTGTTTGAGATTGGTACACCTACCAGCTCATGGGTTTGGAAATTTAACGTCCTTGATATACTTGAGTTTAAGAAATTGCAGAAATCTAGAGGAAATTGATTTTCAGGGTTCACTCCTACCGGAAAAAGTACAACGACTTGACATGGGAAACTGTGGTAATCTTGATGTACCACTACTTGAGGCATCATCTGCTCTCACTACTCTCACTGAGCTGCATATTTTAAAATATGCAAATATTACATCTATTACAGCCGCCTCACAAAACTCATTTAGATCTCTTAAAAGGTTAAATATTAATGATTGTCCAAGCCCAACCAAATTGCCCCGTTTGCTGCCACTCTCTCTAACTACATTGCTCATTAATAACGTGGCAGTGAGTACCCTTCCACAATATTATCAAAGTTCTGCCTCAAGCGATGGCCCATCAACATCATCACTAATATCATCACTCAGAGGGGTGGAGATAAGAAACTGCCCAAAATTAGCAGAATTGAACGGATTTCTGCGACAAGACAACATAAATTTTGAGGCAATTGAGAAGATAGAAGTCATCAAGTGTATGAATCTTGAACATCTTCCAGAGGGTGCTTTTGAGAAATTTGTATCGCTAATGGAATTAAAAATAATGGATTGCCCAATGCTGGTGGCAGTTGGTAACCTAAGCAACCTTCTGCCTACAAAACTAAAGAAGCTTTCAATAGAAAACTGTGGTAAACTTGATGTGCCACTGCTTAAATCAGCATCATGCCTTGCTACTCTCACTTATCTTTCGATTAATAACTGTGCAAACATTTCGGATATTCCCTCAGAAAATGCATTTGGATCTCTCAATGAGTTGCGCATCTGTGGATGCCAGAAGCTCGTTGAACAGGCACAGGATGCCAACCAAGGAAGTAGCATGTTGTCTTTAAAGCTCTCCTATCTTGAAATTGATCACCTTTCTCTCCTTCTTATTGAACCATTGAGAAGCCTCAGATCTGTTAGTTATCTGACAGTCGGGTGTTGTTCAGGGATGGCGATTTTACCAGAACAATGGTTGCTGCACAACAGCTGTCACCTCAGGAGGTTGACAATCCAGAACGCAAGTACGCTGAAGTCATTGCCTACTACAATGGCGAGACTCACTGTGCTTGAAGAGCTACAAATTTCTCATGCTGGTTTGCTGAAACATCTCCCAGAATTACCTGCTTCTTTGACACGCAAAGAAATTTACAAAGGAATTCGTTTTTGTGGTGGCCAGAAGCTCTGAAGCAACAGGATGCTCTGTGATTGTAAATAATTGCCCAACTCATGTTGCAGAAATAAGTCAGATACATGTCGGATAATAAGGTACTTTTTTTACCAACCCTGTATTAATAAGGTACTTTCTTTTCCAATTTATGAAATTAATTAAAGGCTCTTCCAATTGATTTGGTTATTTTTTTTAACAGTAACGATATCCTTATGTGTGACTATTCTTGTTTCAAACTTACAAATTTTTGTAGGTTTTTTTTCTATTGTTTGGGTCGTTCCAGCACAGACATTGCCCACACATAACAGTGCCAACTCAACTATTGCATATGGGCTATAGTCCAGAGGAATGGATGATTATAATTCGCATAAGCTCCATGCAATTAAGCATAAGGAAAAGAACAAACACTTGCATGCCATATATGCACTACAAATAACCACTACAGTGGCCTTCCATGCGGGTATATATATATCTCCTTTTTTCCAAGGTCTGTAATCTACTTAACTTCTTTTATTTAAATTTGAGAGATACTAACACATTTACAATTTTTAACTCAGCCTATGTCTAAACGTATAGTCCCAATCCCGGATAAAAGGAGGAGGGTTAACAAATTATTTTTTAAAAGAGTTAATAAGATACAAAGCTAAACAACAGAAAACTTGCAAATTTTCCAGATAGAAAGCAAATTTATGGGTTTCAAAGGACAAGCATTACAGTACTAAATCGTCCAAACTGCATTTTTAACAAGTTTATTCTATCAGGAGGGATTAATTTGCCCTAGTTCCCCATTCTAGTGTCTGATGTTATTAGCTGAAGTTTTTTTTAGCTGTTGTTTCCTTTTTCTTTATTGTATCTTTTTTTTCATAAGTGGTGCAGGTGGGCTGTAACTGCTTTGCTTTTCGTATGACCAGCGTATCTTTGACATTTTGTACAAGTTGAAGCAGCTTTTTTGGGTTCTCTGAGTGATCTCCTGAAAGTAAACTGCATCTGTAACCAATCTGGTAAAGAACCTGTATTAGATTATGAAAAAGTTTATAATGAGAGGGGGCTAGATGTCGGCTCTCTCACTTGATGAATTTTCACAGAAAATGGGGACCACACTAAACTGGAATTTCATATGTGTTTTGCAAATAATTATTGATGCAGGCATATAGATCAACTCTGTTTTTTCAGATGAAATTTAAACTGATTGCATTGAACTTGATTCTAGGTGGTTGGTTCCAATCCTGGCTTTTGAAATTGTAGGATAGGATCATGGGGCTAATTAAGTAGTGCCAGTTTTCTGGTATTTTCTGGTATACTGTACCAGTTCGGGTCTAAGAGGAGTTTTGAAGTTCCTCCCGCTTTGCTTCATATATTCCCCATAAGCTTTATGATGATGATGGCACCGGTTTATGATTATGTCGTACTACCTTTTGCACTGCATACTTGTTTTTGGGTTCAACCGTTTTGTTTACTTACGCTGGTTTACTCGAGCTTTTTTTTAGTGAAGCACCAGAAAGAATGTGGTCACTTGCTACCTCTCTGTCTTGGACTTTATTTCTTTATTTGATTTGATGCTTAGTTTTTTTTATTATCCTTTCTTTTATTCTCATTCTGGTAAACTAAAAAAATAAAATATTGTTAGAACACCATGAGCTCAAAGAAAAACACATTTTCTGTTATAACATGAACGCATTTAGGTATATAACATCATTAGGATTTAATCTTTCACTTTGATTTAGGAATATATAACATCTCGCCTTTATGGATGAGGGTCTTCATATAAAAGAGGAAACCCTAAATGAAAACGAAAAGCCTAGGTGCAAAGAAGTGGATGAGCTCCGTGCAGCCTGGTAGCGAATGGACCGATGCCATTGGAAGACAGGAAAGGAAACGAGGAGTAGAATAGAGACAAGGAAGGAGACAGCAGGGACAAGTGGTATGAGTGGTGGTGCACTGGAAGTTTGTGAAAAGTGGCGTACAAGGTGCTATACTTGACATATTTTTTAGTCGATATGAAGCATATAAAAGAACATATATTACCATGGTTTTTATTTGTAGCACCTTCGTTTTGCTCTGTGCTGTTATGGAGGCTAGTATTAATCCGGTACCAACACTATGCATCTGTATCATACCAATCTCGGACCTCTCCAAAATGGTACTGTGAAATACCAGTTTTAAAATGATACAACATCATCTTTCTTTTTGGAAAGCAAAGAAATTGCCTCTTTGCTCTTTAGCAAAGCAAATGCCTCTCCTCTGCTCTTTTTCATGGTTCGTGCAATCCATATTTACTTTTTTTCTATGCCTCGGCATCTGTTTATTTATGCCTTTGTCTTGCACGCCAACTGTTTGTATTTTTGCCTAAGAGAACCATGCTGTCTCTACACCAATATATAGTCTCAGTGCTGTTGGATTTTTTTAGTATTTGAAAACAATTAATTTTAGCAACTATGATTGTCTTCCCATGTAATAATACTAATTTTGTTACTAATAACTCATCTATTATTGTCCAAATTAACATATAATAACCTGGACTCATCAATTTTATAAATTTGGTATTCCCATGTTATAATAACCTTTGCACATTTGTTTGGTAAATAATTTAGTTTATTTAATTTCTTCGCAGCTCAGCTTGAAGTTCAGAGATACCGAACAATTCCAGAGGTGCGTTTATTTGTCTAATAGTTTTACTGCCATTGAAAAAATATCATTTAGTATTAACAATTAGTTTCCTTTTTTACGAAGGTTACGAGATCTGAAGCATCTCACTAAGCATATATTTTCCAAAAAAAAAAATTGATCACTTTAATTTCCATATATCTAAAGTTGCAAGATTTCTTGGAATAATTTTCTTTCGTCTTCTCTTTATAGGTCTGACATATCTGATGTATTCAGGAGCAGTACATACTCGATTCGAGCATTCTTTGGGGGTTTATTGGCTTGCCAGCGAGTTGGTACAGTCTCTCAAGAAGTATAAGGTATATATATATAATAATTGTATTTTGTGTATTAGTGATGGTTTAACTATGGTTAGGCAATAACATTTGCAATTTTTCAAGGCGTTGAGTTAGATATCGACAACTTTGACATGCAAACGGTTAAAGTGGCAGGTATCATAACACATATTTATTCAATAAGTATAACTATTTGAAGAACATATACAAAAAAATGATATCATGTTATTTGACAACTACTATTAGGATTATTACATGATATCGGGCACAGTCCATTCAGCCATCACTTTGAGCATGAGTTTATGCCCCGAGCTATCCCATGGTCAAACTGGTAATTTTATTTTTTTTGTATGTTCTTTCTTTTACTATATATTTTTTTTGAAGTAACTGCTATCAGAAGCATTATAAGAGTGAGGCTATGGTATTATGCATAGTGCATATTAGGTTCTATTGTATATTGTTCAGCCATTGTATCAATATTATTATACTTTAAGTGGTTTAGTTGATAATTAGCATTGGTAACATGTTATAATGTAGCAAGCAAGTGAAATACATAACTCGTGCGGAGAACTGTGTTTACAATACAAATTTGTTGCTGAAATTAAAATTAAGAATGTTCAATGACCATGTGCTGATTTGAAATGAATGCTATAGTTTCTTTTTGTTTGCTATTATACTACAGATTGCCTCCAAGGGACTTAAACACACAGAGTGTTTGAGGTGTGCTTGGCCAATCTTCAGAGATGGTTTCACCTATTTGGTTCAGTGAAAATAGACATGATTACTTGGGGCTTAATTTTACAATTTCAAATTCATTAAGGTTCAACTGAATTATCATTTATCAAGGGTTACTGATGCTGAAGTGAATTTAATGAGTTATTAAGAAAATCTAACTAAGTCAAGTTAGTTTTTAATTCAATAGGATATAACAGATTATGATGATGCGAGGTATTGTTGCTCTGGAGCTGATATATGCTCGGATTGTTGGCCTCTCATGACAATTGTTATTAAAGTTATTGATACTGCTCTTAGAGGTAAGTACACACCTCAAACATATTTTTCTTAAACATGCTCTATATATATATTTTTTAATAAAGGTAAGATAGGTACTTAATTAATTTAAAATGAGTTTTGATAGAAAGCCAATAATATGGGTAAATTTGTGAGTTTTTGAATTTTTTTTTTTTTTTTAGAAAAGAGTGAAATTTGGAAGGGTAAATATGATATTATGAAGTTTAGAGGGGGAAATACATAATTTCCAAATTTTTGAGGGGTATACATGAAATTCCTCCTTTATTTATTGTATCTGCTTGTTTTCATCTCCTATGAAAGTTTTTTTTCTACGCCATAGTGGCTATTTGATCTAGGAAAGCTTACAAAATTCGATTCAAAATATGAAAGAAATAATTATAATACAGGCCATTAATGTAATTGTAACGACACTTTGTTGGGGGTTTTATTGACTTGATGTGTGTTGGTGTTATGGCTAAATATGGTTTTAAATTAATGAGTTAGTATCTTTTATATTTTTTTTCTAATTTTGATGTTATTGCATAGGATTTTGATTTCAACCACATACTATGGGTATTCAGTGGCCGGCGTGGGGTCTACCGTTGGGTATGTGACATCCGTGCAAGAAGGTGCATTTGCAAAATTCTTCTTTTTTATTAACTAAGCATAGTTCATTTGCAGTATTATTTTGTGAAAATTTTCTTAATTAAGATCAAGTAAGCATTAGTGTGGCTATTATTTTAGGCTGAGCAAGGAGCGGAGATCTCTATTGCTGACTACTTCAATGTTCACAAGGTAATGACTAATGCATGACTGTAATATTCTTCTACCATGCCAGTAAAAACAAAAATAATTGATTTTAAATTTTTATCTTTCTGACATGGGAGGTGAAAATTCTTCAAAGAATGTAACTTCTGTAATATTCTTCTAGCATGCCAGTAAAAAAAATATGATTTTATTTTTTTATCTTTATTACAAGGGAGGTGAAAATTATTTCTGTAATAACAGTATCACAGCAGCCACCACAGAAATATAACTCCAAGGATTGTTGAAGTAATCTTGCATCAATCTAGCTCTTGATCTATTCCAAGTTGAGCTGCAATGCTTTTGCAACTCCAGAAACAAATCCAGGTAGTAGTGATCGTCATAATCCATTGACTAACAATCAGCCAATTGGCTTTGAACTTGTTACTGTTTTCTGTTTTGGTCATTCTGTCAGCCCGTCTTTAGAAATTTATTCTGGGCAATCTGTTAAACCAATTTTTTTGCTCTTTATATGAAAATGCATGTCCAAACATGTTCTAAATGCACAAAAAGTTCTAGGAATTTAGGGGCACAGGAGCTATGTCTGGTATGCAATTTTGTAAGGGGGCATTTTGGGTATTTGTTGGAATTTTGACAATTTTTGCAATTTGAAAAGATTTAAAAAATACTTTAAAAATCCTAAAAATGGAAAGTTTTGTATCCAGATGCTCAGTGGGGAGTCCTCTATCTGACTATGAAGTAGCAAGGTATAATTACGGGCATAGCTATTTTTATTATTTTTCTTTCTTTTCTATTGTTTTTTGTTACTTTTCTGTACCAGTTGGGGTTCAATTGTGCCATGCTTGTGTTTATTGCTAGGACAGGTATTGGGTTATGCCTAGGAGGCTGGTTAGGGGTCATTGCACCCTATCTTATTGTCTGAATTTTATTGGTGCTGGTCCGAATATACCAATATTTACATCTAAATATATAGCCCCTAACATAGAAGGTCAAAATGGTAATATTTTTTTGAAAAAAAACTGCCTCTTGCTGACATGTTAACTTGAGTGGCTAAGTTTTACTAACTTTATGTCTGGCTGATATATTTGAATTGCATTATAGGTGAAAAGCTTCAATGGCTAGAAAAGGAATGAATTATTGTTTGATTTATGATTGGCCACAGGTATACCGTTACCTGTCTTTTAGGTTTGTGTAATGTGTATAATTACGATACAATGAGACTAGATCTTTCCGTACCAGTAGTACACAAACAGGTACACTGTTTTTTTTCTCCAACAAAATGTTTCCTATTTTGTCAAGTTTCCACGCGTTGTCATGGGCACTTGACAAAATAGGAAACATTACATAAGAAAAATCACAATAATAAGGGATATTTTTATTGTAAGCTAAATTTGGGTTTAATTTGAACATTTTGTGTTTAATTAGTGTCCAGTTGAGATTTTTTTTTCTTAACTAAACTAGGATGTAGAATACAATCATGAAGATGCTAACACATTGTTGCTACGCTTGTTGATGTTTATCTTAAAACTGAGTTTATCTTACTATTTAAATTAGTACCTCCATTCTACTGAAGTTTTTCAGGATTTCCAATTTATAATTTTTTCAATGGATCACAACTTCACAAGATAAAAAACTAATTTATTTCTCGTGTTTTTGTTTCACAATATATGCGATATATTTGTTGTAACAATTTTTCATTTTTTATTTACAGTATCATCCAGACGTATGCAAAGGAAGCCAGGGCAGTACTTTGTTCAACCAGATAAACCAAGCATATCAGGTCATTTCTAGGTTAGTACCTTCCTTTTCTATATTCGACATACAAATTGAACAAGGCACATAGGAACCTAATTGGTAAATATTGGCCGGGTTAAATGCACAGCATTAATCTAATATGATTGGAATAATATGTATGGAACAGTTTATAGTTAGTAATAACTAATAACAATTAAAAGTTAGTGTAATTAGCCATTCTATTTTTAATGAATGAAAAAACTAATCAGATATTAGATTGTATGAAATTGCAGATGATATTAGATGAATTGAGGAGACTAGTGCAGGAAAAGGAAGAAGTATTTGATCCATACATTTATGATTCGGTGTAATTCATGTATAATTTCAAAATAATTGTCTTTTATTTGATTAATAGTATTTGAAGTACATTTATAGTTTGCACAATGATTTTTGTGTCACAATTAACCATAGGGAGAGAAGTGAGGAAAAAACATCACACATGAGATAATTGACAAAACACCTATAACAATGCAAATTTCACAATAAGATAATTAAATTTGAGGAGGGTTCCAATGCCTCATCTTCTCATACCTCATCCATACCTCATGTTATATATCTCCATTTTCAAAGTCTAAACTATCGATCCGACCGTTCAACATGATATTCATACTAAAATATGCTTGGGGATGAAATTTTATAATTTTTGCAATTTTTTTACTATTTTTTAAGATAGGTACAAAATCACTGTATCTGGACCATTCAAAAAACAGTGATTTTGTACCTATCTTAAAAAATAGTAAAAAAATTGCAAAAATTATAAAATTTCATCCCCAAGCATATTTTAGTATGAATATCATGTTGAACGGTGGGATCGATAGTTTAGACTTTGAAAATGGAGATATATAACATGAGGTATGGATGAGGTATGAGGAGATGAGGCATTGGAACCCTACTCATTAAATTTAACAAAGTATTCACATTTAAAGAAAGTGATCAAAACAAATTTACAATTTCCATGGCAATGCGTGGCCGGCACTTACTAGTATATATATATATAGAGGAGGGATCAAATTACACCTTTTTTTGTGATACACTTTGACACCTACCATTTTCAAAGTCCAAATAGTTGATCCAAACCGTTCAACATGATGGATATATTAAAATGTACTTGGAGATCAAATTTTACATTTTTTTTGAATTTTTTTACTATTTATTAAGATGGTTACAAAATCGTTGTTTTCAGACCATTGAAAAACAGCGATTTTGTAACCATTTTAATAAATAGTAAAAAAATTCAAAAAAATGTAAAATTTGATCTCCAAGCACATTTTAATATGGTGATCATGTTGAACGGTTCGGATTGACTATTTAGATTTTGAAATCGCAAAATTGACCTATAAAAAAACAGTGTCATGATGTGTCAAAAAAAACGGTGTAATTGGATCCCTCCTCATATATATATATATATATATATATAGAGAGAGAGAGAGAGGAGGGTTCCAATGCACCCAAATTTCTATGCTCCCAATGCACCCACTCTTTTATCTGTATTTTCAAAGTCCGAACAGTCGATCCGAACCGCTCAACATGATCTTCATAATAAAATATGCTTGGAGACCAAATTTTATATTTTTTAGAATTTTTTTACTATTTTTTAAGACAGGTACAAAATCACTTTATCGGATGGTCCAGAATCTCCTTAAAACAATGATTTTGTACCTGTCTTAGAAAATAGTAAAAAAATTCTAAAAA
>JAJGRX010000711.1:600000-752500 GCA_025461125.1 Carex kokanica | reverse complement strand
TTCGGATATTCAAAGTCCAAACGGTCGATCCAAACCGTTAGATGTGATCTTTATATTAAAATATGCTTGGAGACCAAATTTTACATTTTTTGGAATTTTTTTACTATTTATTATGCCACTTTGAAAATTGCTGATCACATGGTCCAGAATTTGGTTGCATTGTTTTTACTATTCATCCAGATCAGTAATTTTCAAAGTGGCTTAATAAATAGTAAAAAAATTCCAAAAAATGTAAAATTTGGTTTCCAAGCAGATTTTAATATAGATTGAACAGCTAACTGTTTAGATCGACTGTTTGGACTTTGAAAATTCAAAAACGACTTAGTTGCATGAGGACCTTGGTGTAAACGTTTTGATATTAGTCACTCTCTCTTTATATATATAAATATATATGGTTTACACTGAACAAAAAGCAGAATATGAGTTGGCCAAATTAAACCTAAATGGCGACTGCTCCAATAATTCCAGAAAATTTGTCATAGCACTCTAATAAGACATCCATGATTCAGCATTAAAACTTAATTATTGTATTCCAAATTAAATAGCATTCTTAACTGTTGCATATATACAACATATTTAAATAATGTAAGAAAAACGACAATTAAAAACACAGAAGTAAAATAGGCAAATAATAAAAAAGAATGTTAATTAGCTGATTTAATTATTAATGGCATTATATATCTATATCTTTTTCCTAATAATAAAATCAACCATCTCACTATGATCCCTAGAGCAACCGCCGTAAAGACGACACAAAAAATGCCAGAATTCTGTCAAATTCCCGCAATCAGCAATGTCGTGCAGCAATTTCGACCTGTTGGCACCAAGGATATGACACCAACAAACAGGGTCCATGGCAGCAACACGCCAGGACGAGCAAACTCTCGAGCCGCCATTGATGAGGTCGTGCAATTGAAGCTTGGAGAAGATGAATACAAGGAGATCATGATTCAAATTCTTCCATTGTCTCATGTCAGGCAACATGCCGGCTGTGTCGGTTTGGGTGCAAGGGTTTGCCGGATCGAGGTCGACTCGAGAGCCAATGGAACAAGCCATGCATGTACTAAATTAAAGTTGGTTGATAATTAAGTTGATCAATGCAATGCAATGTAAAGAAGGTATACAGCGTCTAAGTTTTCCTTGGTACGTTAACTTGCGTTATAATCTACGACTTATTATAAAATACTATAAATTGCATGGAATATTCTCGCCTTTTAATTTTACCAGTCAAAATTATTTAAGCTGACATTTCTTTTTGACCAGCTTTTGCCCATATTAGAAGTCTCCTTTGAACAAAGAGGTTTCCAGTTTTGCCACCAACGGAGAATTTGCTTGTTTAGGAAGGCAGCGCCTTTGCGGTCTCAAATAACATTTTAATCCGCCTTTTTTAGATAATGACAGGCTGTTTTGACTTCACGTAGCAGACGACCAAGGATCCGTATCCTCCTCCCAGGTACCTGATCGATTGAAGACAATTATGATCGGACGGTTTTTTTAACATGGCACGAATCTCAAAACAGACCCCCTACAGTCTCCATAGGCACCGGATTGAGTTTGGCCCAAATAAGATTAATCTGGACCGTCCGATCGTAATTGTCTTCAATCAGGTACCCGGGAGGATACGGATCCAACGACCAATGGACATAATATATATATGAGGGATGCTTCGGTGCACACAAGGACCTATTTGTAAAATGAGTCATATTTTCATTTTCAAAGTTCAAACAGTCGATCCGACCGTTCAACATTATCTCCATATTAAAATGTACTTGGAGGTCAAATTTTACATTTTTTTGAATTTTTTACTATTTATTAAGTATTTTACAAATTCAATGGTCTGAATTTGACTAGTTTTTGTAAAATACTTAATAAATAGTAAAAAAAAATCAAAAAAATGTAAAATTTGACCTCCAAGTATATTTTAAAATGGAAATAATGTTGAACGGTCGGATCGACTGTTTGAACTTTGAAAATAAAAATAGGACTCATTTTACAAATAGGTCCTTGTGTGCACCGAAGCAAATGCCTATATATATATATATATATATATATATATATAGATGGACTTAGCTAAGCCATGGTGTAAAACGACTTGGTACTCCACGCCATATTTCTATTTTGAAAATCCAAACTACCGATCCGAACCGCTCAAGTTGTTCTCCATATTGAAATGTACTTGGATACCAAATTTTACATTTTTTGGAATTTTTTTACTATTTATTAAGCCACTTTGAAAATCGCTGATCCGGATGAACAGTAGCAAAACAGTAAAAAATTCTGGACCAATGGATCAGCGATTTTCAAAGTGGCTTAATAAATAGTAAAAAAATTCCAAAAATGTAAAATTTGGTCTCCAAGCACATTTCAATATGGAGAACAACTTGAGCGGTTCGGATCGGTAGTTTGGATTTTCAAAATGGAAATAATGAGGCGTGGAGCACCAAGTCGTTTTACACCATGGCTTAGCTAAGCCCAGCACTATATATATATATATATATATATATATATATATATATATATATATATATAGAGTAGGGCTATTGTGCTTTGCAAAGTAAAGCCATCGTTTTACTTCGGCTTACTTTTTGGATTTTCAAAGTCCAAAACGTCGATCCGACCGTTCAAGTTGATCTACATATTGAAATGTGCTTGCAGACCAAATTTTACATTTTTTGGAATTTTTTTACTATTTATTAAGCCACTTTGAAAATTGCTGATCACATGGTCCAGAAAAAACAGTGCAACAAAATTCTGGAAATGAAAGCAGAATATGAGTTGGCCAAATTAAAACCTAAATGGCGACTGCTCCAATAATTCCAGAAAATTTGTCATTGCACTCTAATAAGACATCCATGATTCAGCATTAAAACTTAATTATTATATTCCAAATTAAATAGCATTCTTAACTGTTGCATATACAACATATTTAAATAATGCAAGAAAAACGACAATTAAAAACACAGAAGTAAAATAAGCAAATAATAAAAAAGAATGTTAATTAATTAGCTGATTTATTAATGGCATTATCTATCTATATCTTTTTCCTAATAATAAAATCAACCATCTCACTATGATCCCTAGAACAACCGCCGTAAAGACCACACAAAAAATGCCAGAATTCTGTCAAATTCCCGCAATCAGCAATGTCGTGCAGCAATTTCGACCTGTTGGCACCGAGGATATGACACCAACAAACAGGGTCCATGGCAGCAGCACGCCAGGACGAGCAAACTCTCGAGCCGCCATTGATGAGGTCATGCAATTGAAGCTTGGAGAAGATGAATACAAGGAGATCATGATTCAAATTCTTCCATTGTCTCATGTCAGGCAACATGCCGGCTGTGTCAGTTCGGGTGCAAGGGTTTGCCGGATCGAGGTCGACTCGAGAGCCAATGGAACAAGCCATGCATGTACTAAATTAAAGTTGGTTGATAATTAAGTTGATCAATGCAATGCAATGTAAAGAAGGTATATAGCGTCTAAGTTTTCCTTGGTACGTTAACTTCCATTATAATCTACGACTTATTATAAAATACTATAAATTGCATGGAATATTCTCGCCTTTTAATTTTACCAGTCAAAATTATTTAAGCTGACATTTCTTTTTGACCAGCTTTTGCCCATATTAGAAGTCTCCTTTGAACAAAGAGGTTTCCAGTTTTGCCACCAACAAAGAGGTTTCCTTGTTTAGGAAGGGAGAAAAATAGTTGAGAAATTGTTTGGACCGCCTTTGCGGTCTCAAATTACATTTTAATCCGCCTTTTTTAGATAATGACAGGCTGTTTTGACTTCACATAGCAGGTCTTAGTTAAGCTGTCAAATATGATTTAATTGAGCCGGATTAAAATTATATAAGTCAATTTTTAAATCGGTCTAAAATATAAAAAAGTTAAGTTATCTTTAAAAAGTGGTTTAACGTTTAGTTCATGCTTTGGTTTAATATAAGGTTAGTTCAAAAGAAATTAATAATAAAATTGCTAGATTATCTCAAATTGCTTAATTAACAGAATTTAACTTATTAAATATATCTCCATAGTATACTTATGTACATAAAATATTATAAAAATATACTTAATTTATAAAATAAATGTAAAATTATGTTCTATTTAAATTAATAAAAAAAATTACATTTTTTTTCAATTTCTATCTCTGATATGTAACATTTAATCAGGAAGAGATTAACACGTACAAAATCAAATTTTAACTTCATTTCTTTATATATATTATATTACTTCTTATTTTTTTTTATAGTTCGCAACTGTTTATTAATTTTTACCTCTTAATACAAGAGTTAGTTCTACCTCTTAAATTTAACGATTATCGTATTACAAACAAAAGCAAAATTCTAATTAAATTATAAATTGTAACAAAATATGAATTAAGCCATAAACTCCAACCAAACAAGAAATATATTAAACCATAATTTAACTTTAGACCTCAATCAAATATGAATAACTTAGGCCAACCTAAGTTAGAATAACCAATTTAAACCTCCAAATCTTTAGACCTCAACCAAACACTACCTATATGAAAAAAGAGTAGAACTAGGGTGTTCCTAAGTTCACCAAACCCCTTTGTGAACTCAACTCTAAAATCTATCGGATTGACTTCAAACGACGAATCCAAACTGTTAAAATCCTTCTATCTTACGAGTGATGCATCTACATGTAAAAATTTTAAAATTTTAAATTAGTTTTGTATAGAGTCAAGTGGTCAAAAAGCGTCCAAAAATGAATGCATTAAAATTAATTTATAAGCCTTCTAATTTTGACTAAATTTTGACTTGGTTAAATGGGTAAATTAAGGAGAGACAGTTTGCGTGTTGCACTTGAATCCAGCAAGCTAAGAGAAGAAGAGAAGAAAGAAGAGCTGACACGAGGGACCCAGCTAATAGGAGCAGTGAGAACAGACATAACCAACTTAACTATGGGACCCACGTCTCAAGATGTTCAGTACAAAAAAGGAGCAGATACAACAACGACATAATCAGACTCACTGGAGATGAAGGAACTGGAGAAGAAAGACTCCAGTGAACAAATTTTTTTTGTTATAATTCTTTTCTTCTTGAAACGCTTTGATTTCTTCCATTTCTTAAAATACCATTATTCAAAATTCTGAGAAGCTGATCAAGTTCATCAATTCTATGTTGTTGTATATCAAGGGATACAACAATAGTTATTTTTTTCATGAAAACATCATCAGAAACCGCTTGCATGAAATTCAGTTCCTATAATCCCAAACCATTATATATTTTAATTTAGTTACTAGCTTCAAAGACCAACTAAGCATGACCATTTCTAGTGATTGGTTATCCAAAGCTCTCTCTTCTGGCAGGGGCGGATGTAGGATTTCTGTTAAGGAGGAGTAGAAATCGAGTTAAAATAATTTATTTAATTCAAACCCATTAACTAATCGGATACTAGATAAAAAAACAATCAACATAATAAGAAATAATAAAAATAGTATAGTCTTACATAATAAAAAACAACAAAATAATATTATTTTACATATTAAAAAACAACAAAGCTGGTCTGGATCCGTAAATTTCTATAAAATTTCTATAAAAACAACAAAGTTTCTCATTAACAGTGCTTTTGAATTGGTCTGATGGGCTTTCCAAATTCAGAAATCCACGGAGAGGCAGCTGCCCCCCTCGGGCTGTGTGTGGGTCCGCCCGTCTTTTGGCATTAAAAGCCTTGCATTTGCCCCACAGAAAGGCCTATTTAATCGGGCCTAAGAAAATGGGCTAAAATTAGTGTGAAATAGATTACTGGTTCTAATACTTTTTTCTTGGTTCCCATTCTTCGATTGTTTTTGTAGAAGAATGAACAAAGTAAGGTTCATTGTCCCCATTCATCTTTTCTTCTAAATCATCTGTATTCAGCCCTTCGGATTTCATATTTCCTTTTGATAAACAAGGAATCATTTTAATTCCTACTTCATTACATTGAAACGATCAGACTAAACTCGATTTCTAGTCATGGCAGGAACTTTTCAACTTGCAAATTAGCATCATTTTTTTATCCAGATCTATGGAATATACTAATTGGTTCAATTTGTTGACCCCAGCTGGCTTACACTGATGCCATAAACAAAACAAGTCTTCAAAAAAATTGTTATATATCTCCATCATCTCAGAAATCATCTTCTTAATTTCCTTCAAGATCCATCTCAATCAACACCATGACAATGAAACCTGTTAACGAGGACAATGCCAAACCTATATTTTGGTACCCCACCGGTTCAGAGCTTGTGCCAGATACCAATAATACCGGTTATTCTGTGGCATGTTCATTTGTAATCATCATGGTTTCGATACTTCTTTTCTTCGGGTTATGGGCGGCACTTCCGATTAGTATGTTAAATTGTGGCTTGGCCACTGCTGCTTTTGTGATTGTTTCAGCTGGATGTGGTTTCCTATGCAGACCTGTTAATAACGGTTCGGCAACTTATGATATCCTTCCTGTCTCTATTCCGATGCGCCCTCTGACGTCGGTACCATGAATTCTTCTATCCGATATATTTTATTTTCTACAAATAATTGATACTTTGAAGATCTGGTCATGTCATATATGTCATGGACTCACTTCAGATCTCAGGCTGTGTGTGTGTGTGTGTGTGTGTTTTTGCACATGTGCCCTACATGTTATTTTTAGACCTTGGCAATTACAAACTTGTAAACACCAATTTTCACACTATGGTTTTGCCAGGTGTTTTTGTAAGAAGATATATTATTCTGTAAGAAGATACTTTATTATATTATTAGATTTTTTATCTTACAGGTTTTGTCTGGGTTTTTCTTAAATGAAAATAAATTTTCTCATAAGAATCGCTTTCATGTAAATATGTGCATAGATATATGATTTAATACTCTTGTAACTGTGTGCGTTCCTAAACTTTGACCTCCTACAATTTTGTTTTTTCAGACTTTCAGTTGAAAACCCTCGCTCTTTCTTTTTAACCACTAATTTGAATGAAAACTGAGTTCACTTATCATCCATGGGAAAAATTTAAAAACATTATTTTAGGAAGATTTAATACTTAATTTAATAGATAAAACTATGCTGATGTTCATTACTGGAAATTTAAAAACATCTTAATTGTTGGAAATTTTAATAGATAAGTAAGCTACGCTGATGTTCTAATTGCTGGAGTCTTCAAATTAGTATATATATATATATACGATATGGTATGGATATGGTACCAGTATTTTTACGATATTGTTTCGAATTCTTATCAAACTTGTATATTTATCCATCTACAAACAAACACAGTTAGGGTAAGTCAAAACTCGACTATATACTGACAGAGGATGAACACAACCCGACTGGTACAGATACTTGGTACCTCAATCAAATAACACACGCAAAAAGAGTGCAAAAGAATCAGATACCACAGAATGAATTGGCACAACACTTTAAAGTTTCACAATTCAACAAGATAAAAAAAAAAAAAACTGATAACTAAAATTTCCTATGTAGAGAGAGCATTCCATTCATATACAGTCTCCTAGCTTTTCTATACTTCTCCAAAAGCAACCCAAAGCTGCTACATGCATCTTCGTAGACAGCACCTTTGCAAAAGCTAGACTTAAACAGAGAAAATTCAGCCATTGCTTCTTCACTTTTGCCATTACAAGCCACAAGTACATAACTTTCTAGGGTTTCCATCAAATTATCAAAGCAAATATCATCATACAAATTCCGTAGCCATCTCATACATTGTATGGAATCTTCTTCTCTTTTCTCAACAACTAATTTAATCCAATTAAAAGCCTCCATGAAATTTGATTCCTTGTTAATTATATTAATTAAGTGATCAAACGTCGACTTTTGGTTATCTATTTTAAAATTTGAGGCGACCATACAAGCCTTCCAGAATGCTGGAGTTTGATCACTGATTAATTTAATTGCAATATGTAAAAGAAGTGTATGTGTTAAATTTGGAAACTTATAATTTGAACTTATAAACATATTATCTGATTGTTGATTTAGCTTGTTTGTCCAGCAATGAAGTGCCATGTGCATAAATCCTTCCCACCTGCGATCACAATAAAAGAAAACAAAGTTGAAAAACATAACATATAACCAATTAAAAAAAATTCATCAAAGTTAAACTTACTCAAAAGGCCGCTCTACTTCAATTGCAAAGGTTAAATGGAGGGAACAGTCACTCGTGTGGGACCCACTTGTATTTATTACTGTGCGAGCCTCATGGAAATACCCTCTGGGTATGTACAAAATATCCCCTTCTTCAAGCACAATTTCTGTTTTTTCAGTTTTCTCACTAGTGCAAGTATTGTCTAAGCTCTCATAAAGTCTTGGCATAACAGGTTTCGGGTCTTTTAAAATGCTCCATGATTTGCACCCAGTAATTTGCCACACAAGCACGCAGTGGTCATCGTAATGCCTTGCCAATCCCTGTGCGGCATGTGGTGAGAGGTACAAGTTCACTCCTATTGATGGTAGACCAAATAATTCAGACAAGGCCAGACTAAAAGGTGCAATTTGGTCAGATCGAAATTCCATTCCCTTCAAAGCAATGGAGTAACCATTATTAAAAGCCTCGTTGCACTTGTCAACAAAAGGGAAATGCTCCTCCTTTTTGTTACTCTGCCCCTCAGTTTTTACAATTCTTATATCTTGATTGTAAATTAAAGGAGAACCCAAAAAACCTTTCATTTCATTCAGAAACTGATTTATATCTAACTCATCAGAGACAATTGCAGGACAACTGACTGAATATTGTAAAATAGAATCAATTATAGAATCTGTTGTTTTTGGGTTGACATAGTTGACCAAGGAACCAAAAATGGAATCAGCTTTCTGAAAATTCTTGGATCCCTTTTTAATAAGAACGGGAGACTTTTCCCAGAAATTGAGGAGAAAATCTTTAAAATCTGATTCTTTCCTACCAAAAATGTACGACCTCAGTTCCTCTGAACTAAAATTTGGCCTAGGTATGCCAACTGAAATCCTGAAAATGGTTTCTGATACTTCATGAACTTGACTTTGCATGTAACTTGTTTTTCTGTAAGTAGAACATCTTTTCTGAACTTTCGACAATAATGGGAGAACTTTTTGCACTAATGCTTGTGAAATTTTGTCTGAGAAGTCAATATTCGATGTGTTTATGACCAGTACAGCCATGTCGAGAATCAAAACCAATAATTTATTTATTTGACTCATATCCAGCTCTAAATCTTGAGACATCTCCTGGCAAAGCATATAACTGTTGATAGGTTAGCAAGAAGCATAATTAAAAACAATTCAATTAAGAATGACAAAGGTTACAAATAAACCAAAAGTTCAAAATCAACGGTTTTCTGACAAGTAGATTGGCTTGTTGAATGGTACAGAAACTACCCAATATAATTTTTTTAATAATCGATATTTAATATTTTATTTTCTCAAGACCTTTATTTCATAGAAAAAGAACCGTTACATGATTGGGGTAACAACACCCTGTAGCCAGTACATACTCGTAGAACTAAATGGCACCAACTAATATGAATAGGTATCATTAACAGTACATTCTATTAGAGAAGATATATAAACATGAGATAATATACTTACAGAAGCTTATGAACAGTACCAGCTTCTCTGAGCCGGTCCCTTGCGAAGGGAGTAACAGATAGGTCCATGAGAGCAGTTAACACTGCTCTTGCTGTCTGCCGGGTCCCACTTGTCAGTAACCTTATCAGTGCCTTTACAACCGCAGTGTCTGAAGTGATTGCTTTATTTTGGTCCACCGATTTTAAAGAGGCCACACCGACCAGCTCAACACTCAGCTCAACAACAAAATCAGAACTACATAGACATCAAAATTTCAACTTTAAGAAAAAAAAAGACATTTTTTTTTTTAATTTCCATGAATTATCATAGAAATCACGTTAACAGGGAAGCATTAAATATTTCAACCAGCCCATCTGTCTATCTAAGATTTGGCTAAATACTGAAACTTTTAACGATATAATGTAATGTTATGTAAGGTCACGCTAATTTTTTAATCACTGAATCAGTTAAACGAATTAAGTAGGAGTTATCCAGAAACAGATTAGTTAATTGTTCACTTGATCTTAGCCGAAAGGCCATTAAGCATAATCATTTATATACCTGGTGGAAAGAAGGAGAGGGAAGAGCGAGAGAAGCGAAGGAGGCACGGGCTGGGAAGAACGGAGAAGCCAACGGCGAATGCGTCGGAGGAGGCGGCGCAGGAGAGGCTGTGCCGTAGGATTGCTGCCATCTCTAGAGGCGGAGGCCAGTAGAAGGGGGAAGAGATCGGTGTCGAAAGAGGGAATTCTATCAGAGAAGGAAATGTTCAATGGAGGTGATGTGCCCTTGTTGTTAGATCCTTTTTTGTTTCTTCGTCGTTTTTTGTTTGGCTTGTCGTGAGCAATGGGGACTCCAACTACATCCTCTTCCATGGAGAAATGGATAAATCCAATTCCGTTTTGTTCGAGGGGGAGATGCAGACGGACATGGAGATGAAATGCAATAATTTAATACTGGGCTGGGCTGGGCTGGGCTTACTTGTGACACATATAGGGCCTGTTCGGATGTTGTCTTCTCTGTAGGAATAGATGGGATTTTAGGTGAAGTGGGATCATATTCCTTTGAACCGTTCGGCAGGTCTTTTTTCTACCCGTCAATTCTCATTGTTTCTTTTCAAATACTTGCTTGGATTCTTGTCATTTATTTTTTTAGAAAAAATAGGATCTTGTCCCCTATTTGTTTACAAAAGATTCATTGCTAATGTAAATACTTAAAATGTAAATACTAAAAAAAAGTGATAAACCTCATTTTTAATGTAAATACTCACATTGCTCCTGCACTTCTCTGAGTAGATCTTCTACTGTCTTGATTTTATTTGTAAATATCGTTGAAACATCTCTCTCGCCAACAAATGAACATAGCCAATAGTAGAAGTTCTCTTGATTTCATATCTCTATTTTTGTGTACCATCCAAAATTGTGCCTATTGTTTCTTTAATATAAATTTTCAATTTCATGCCGGTAATGCAAAAGATTGGGTGAGCCTCTTATATAACTGTAACACAAAATCACATTATGAGAATAAATGTGTGATTGTCTCACCTGTCCTTCTACACATAACACACATACTTGGCATATTTCACCATCTTTTTGCCAAATTCTCAACAATCAAGATTTTACCATAATAAGATAACCATGCAAAAACTTTTATTCTCGGAGACACCTTCATCTTCCAAACCTTTTGTATTATGACCTTGAAGGTTGGTTCATCTTTCATTCTTTGATATGCTAACTTAACTGTGAATTCACCAGTGTTGCCTAATTGCCAAGTTACCTTGTCTTGTGTTGTAGCTGTTACCGGCCTTATTGCCAGTATAGAAGTCAATTCTGCTAACTGTGAGATGAACTGCATTGATCCTATCATGTTGAACATAGATGGAATGTCTTGTATGTTCAGGACTTCTTGTAAGGAAATATCAGGATCAATTACTTTCAGGAAGAGAACCTGTAACTCATCTCTTAGCAATCCAAATCCCCAATCATGGTGCCAGAATTTGATGAAAGCCTCATTTCCTACTTCCCATTTCATATTGCTATGAAACAAAGCTTTTGAATTTTTAAATGATTGTTTAAAAAATTTGCAATCAGGAGTATCACACAATCTTTCATTGTGTGATATTGTCATGGCTGACTTCCAAAGTCTCATCTCAGGCTTACTCCAATACCAGTATCATTAAAAACATGTAAGTCAATTACACCCAATCCTCCCACTTTCTTTGGTTTACATACTAATTTCCAATTTGCAAGGGCCATGCCCATTCCTTCTCCTGCATTCTTCTTCCAAAGAAATTTTCTTCTTGTCTTGTCAATTTCACTTATCACCCAGACTGGTAATTTGAATACTAACATGAAGTAAGTAGGTATAGATGAAAGCACTGCATTAATCAGAACCAACCTTCTAGCAATTGATAACTGAGTTTCTGCCCAACCTTGCAGTCTATTGTTGATCTTTTGTATCAAAGGAATGTATGCTGATTTTGGTAATTTCTTATCTGACAGAGGTAGTTCCAAATATGTAAAATGGAAAGAGCATTTTTTGCATCCCAGTAAATTTACCAAATGCTGAAAAGTGCGTTCAGCTGAGAACAGTATTTCTAAAACTTTTCCATCTTCCTTTTTTTTTAGTAAGTATTGTTGTGAAAGCAAGCATTTTTTTGGGGGAATTTCATGTATATCCCTCAAAAGTTTCAATATTACATATTTATCCTTGAAAATTGTTTAAACTCACATATTGTCCAATCTAACTCTATAACATATCATATACCTCCAAAAATAATTAAATAATATTTTTAAAAACTTTAAAATTAATTTTACAATATTAATTAATAATATATTGACCATTATGCCCTTCGTTTATGTCTTTTTAGTCCGCCTGAGTTCTCTTCTCTCTAAGACGTCAAAACTCTCGCCTCTCTCCAAACGAAGATGGAAAAATTAAAGCAGCGAGGGGTGGCAGAATTCTGTGAGGGGAGGCGACAAGAGAAGGCGGGGAGAAATATGTGATTTTGAACGTTTGGAGAGAGAAGCGGGAGGTTCGGCGCCTTAAATAAAAGAGAACCCAGGCAAACTAAAGTGACATAAACGAATGGCATAATGGTCAACATATTATTAATTAATATTGTAAAATAAATTTCAATGTTATAAAAATATTATTTAATTATTTTTAGAGATATTTTATATATTATAGATTTAGATTGGATAAATATGTGAGTTTGTACAATTTTCAAGGATAAATATGTAATTATTGATTTTGGAGAGATAAATACGTAATATTGAAACTTTTGAGGGATATACATGAAATTCCCCCTTTTTTTTGGTAAATACTTGTTCCTATTCCCGATATTTTTATTAATAACCTTAAACAAATGAAAAATGTCAAATATAACCCTCATCCCAAATATTTTCAAAACTAACCTAACCGCCCCATTATTGGGCGGTTCACTCTACCCACCAAACCGCCCAGTGGTTGGGCGGTCCACACGGCCAAGCAAACCGCCCCCCAATCGGGCGGTTCACTATGAAGCCTATAAATTGCCCATTCTGGCTCTCATTCTCACACTCTCTCGCCCCGAATTCGTCGCTCTTCTCCGCAGGTAATTTTTTTTTTATTAGTATTTATTATTATATTTTATTATTTATTTTACTATGCATTACTGTATATTACTGTTTATTACTGTGTAATACTGTGCATTACTGTTTATTACTGTGCGTTACTGTGCGTTACTGTGCGTTACTGTGCGTTACTGTTCATTACTGTTCATTACTGTAGATTACTGTAGATTACTGTTTATTACTATAGATTATTATTATTATTTTTTTGTAATTAATTTTATTAAAAAAAAATTTATTGTTGTTGTTTACTAATAATTTAACTGTGTACTATTATTTTGTAACTGATAAAAGTTTGTTTATTAATGTAGATAAAATGTTGGTTACACTATATGTGGGCGGGAAGTTCGAGGTGGGTGTGGAGGGAGTACATTACTCGAAAGATCCGACCCACGGCTTTGAGGTAAATGAAAACACCTCATTTCTGGAACTTAAGCAAATGGTATTCGAAAGGATTGATGTAACCCCCAACCGGTATGACATAGATTTGGTTACTCGGGTTGACACAGGGCGGGATAGACCTTACTATGTAAAGTATCCAATAACAAATGAGGATGGTTGGAGATGTGTTTACAATACTTTTCAATCTACGGGTACCCTGATAATGGAGTTGTATTCCAGAAAGTTTCTGCGTCGGACCAGGGTTGGACCTTCTACAGACCATACAGGTTATGATAGCCCGGTGCAGCAGCACTCATGTTTTGACCACTCGGGTAACCAAAACTTGGGTCATGTATCACCGTCTGAACCGTACGCACCACCCGTTCATACTGATTACACTGCTGATTACACCACTGATTATACCACTAATTATAGCACCGACCTACCACCACCACCACCTCCACCTCCTATTCAACCCGTAGTAGAAGCCAGATTTCCTTCTGTACCACTGTCCGTACCTATACTTGTACCTGTTATTGTTCCCCGGAGAGATGCTATGCTGGAGGCTGAAGGGGTTGATGCCATACCGGAACGTGAAATTAACTCGGGTGATAGTTGGGACGGGGATTGGGATTCTGATCACTTGTCAGACGGTGATGGAGATTATTTACCCAGGCAGGGCATATTTCCGATTAGAGGTTGGACAGACAGGCACCCGGTAGCCACATTCAACGATACCACTGCTTTTGAAGAAGCAGACATAAGCTATTTTGGGAAGCGTGTCGTTTACACCTCAGAACTTGCTCCGGATCAGGTTTATACCACCCTAGATGAACTTGTGAAGAAAATATATGAAGTTCATATCCGCAACAACTGGGAGTGCAGAATACAAAAAAAAGAGTCAAAAAGGTTAGTTGTTGTTTGCAAAGACTCACCGCAATGTGAGTTCCGACTGTATGCAACCCCTGTGGGTAGGGGGCGTCATGGATAATTAAGAAATGTGAACCCCCACATACATGCAAGTCTGCGTCGTCAAGGACAGACCATTCACAACTTACGGCATCACTTATTGCCGATGTAATTGAGCGAGATGTTAAGAATGACCCATCGATCAGCCTTAAGGAGGTCGGTAGAGCGGTGAGACGCGTTTACGACCATGTGACCCCAAAATACAACAGGTTGTGGAGAGGGCGTGAACTTGTGATATGCCGACTGTTCGGTAGTTGGAAGGATTCATACAACTTGCTTGCACCACTGCTCCAAGCCATAGCAAGTACAAATCCCGGCACAAAGTATGAATGTTGGAATGAGTACGCTCCAACTAGCCGTAGAGCAGATGGGACTATGGACTGAGTTCACTCTCCGAATGAGTATGCTCCAACTAGCCGTAGAGCAGATGGGACTATGGAGTTTATTAAAAGGCCTTACAAGTATGTTGTCAATATCGGAGATGACAATACTGTAACATGCACATGCCAAGGAATCCAACTAGCTCACCTACCTTGTTCTCATGTTATGGCGGTGTGCCGAGTGAGAAACTTCCGTGAGGATGATTTTATCGTCGACATGTACCGTACCACTTACCTTACGAGTACTTGGGGTGCATCCTTCCATTCTTATCCCAACCAGCATGCGTGGCCGGCCTATGTTGGAGATAAAATCGTCCCCCTAGAAAGTGGATCAGGTTAGGGAGAATACTTTGTGTATGCACTGAACTTCTTTTTAATATGGTTATTTAACTCCTTTTTATATCAGAAAAGGGAGAAGGCCCCACAAGCGTGCTGTAATGACAATGGATCAGATGCAGGGTAGGCGAATGGGACATCAGGCTCGCCGTTCAACTTGTGACAGGCAGCGAGCAGGTACATTTCATTTTATATTTTATAATTCATTTTACATTTTACGATTTCAATAACATACCATTTTTGGTGAACTGGAATGCAGATGCCATCAACGAAGCCAACGAAAGAGAAAATGCTAGAGTTGTTGCGGAGGCAACCGGTAGCGGTAGTAGTCATGCAGAGGCATCCGGTAGCGGTAGTAGTGTCGCACAACAGACTGGAAGCAGATCGAGAACTCGTCGACTTCTAAATTTATTCGGTCGTCGTCGCTAAATTTGTGAACTGATTTAATTAGTAGTTTTGTAACTATTTTTGTATGCTTCATTTTTGTTATTTTCATAGCGCAATTAAATATACACAAATTGACAACATAAAAATATTTACCACGTTAGCCAAATCGACAATCAATACAACAGTCGTATAATCGACAATTATTATAAAAGAATCGACGGTTCTAACGTCAGACGACGCATCCAAACTCAACCAAATTTTATTTAAAATTACAATAAAAAAATAAATCATTTTCATATAAAAATTACAATATAAAAAATATATCTTACAAAAATAATACAAACTTATCATAAATATATATCTTAATATATCTTAATATATGTTGTAAATATATCTTAATAAAAAGATATCTACACAAAAAAAATGTATTTAATATATCTATAAAAAAAAAAATATCTTATAAATATATAAATCTTAATGAAAAGATATTTACAAAAACAAATATATCTTAATATATCTTAAAAAAATATATATATCTTATAAATATATCTTACTAAAAAAAAATATCCTAACATATCTGTAAAAAAAAAAAAAAAAAATGGCTAACCGTCCGATTGAGGGGCGGTTTACTTGGCCGTGTGGACCGCCCAACTACTGGGCGGTTTGGTGGGTAGAGTGAACCGCCCAATAATGGGGCGGTTAGGTTAGTTTTGAAAATATTTTGAAATGAGGGTTATATTTGACATTTTTCATTTGTTTTAGGTTATTAATAAAAATATCGGTTCCTATTCCAACGGTTATATGTTTGTTTCTATTTTCAAGTGCAGTGGTTGTTGGCTGTTAGTATTAAATGCTATATTAAAAATATCATTAAATATTGTATTAAAAATATCATTAAATATTCAAGTGTAGTACTAGGGTGCGGAACTTGTCCGAAGCCCTTTGGACCATCTTTGTCCAAAGGGTGATAAGCACCGTATGATGCTAATCAATTCATATCGCAAATTAATTGCTCTTTAATGAAGGAGTAAAGTCTTTCTTTCCATTGTAAATTTTTCTCCATTACTTAAAAATGGAAGCCTTCATTATTTTCTTAAATGTTTTATTTCATACTAGCAGAATTGAATCAATTGGTTTATTTAGAAATGTAAAATTGAAAATAACATAGTTTAATATAAGTAAATAACATGCTTCATAAAAATATAAATAAATAACAATTTTAGTTTCATGAGTTCATGAATTTTTATACGATATTACAAATTTTTTCTATTATAAATAAATCAATCTCTGTAATTCATAATTAATAGTATTAATAATTAAATTCATCTATAATAGAAAAAATATTTATTACCATACAACAAATTTATTAATAACGAATTTAAATTGTTATATACTGTCTATGAAAGAAAGAACAATGGATGCCTCTATTTGCGGGACAAATGGAGATTTTATATAACATGTTGTATGCCGGATTTAGATTTTAGAAAAATAATTGAATTCCTTTTATTTGTGTACGACATTCTGTAAAAATAGGAAGACTTATTACTATATCAACTTCGTTGGACGAAGATGGTCCAAAGGGCTTTGGATAAGTTCCGCATCCGTAGTACTAGTAGTGGTTGTTGCTTGCTTTTAAATTGTGACAAAACCCCATCCCCAAACTCTACCAATTTTCGCAGACTAACAGAGTTCGAGGAAAATGGCGGGGCCAGCGAAGTCGTCTGTGGAGGTAGTGGTCGTCGGCGGTGGAGTCGCCGGAGCATTTGTCTCCAAGTCCTTGCAATCTCATGCCCAAGTCGTACTCATTGAACCGTACGCTTTTCTCTCTCTTTCTCTGTCATTTTTGGGAAGAACTCCACAATTCTAGTATTTCCAATTGCAACTTCTCAGTTATTTGCAAATTTTTGTTTAGAGTCAAGCAAGATTTGAACAATAAATTAAACATTTAGAGAGCCGGATTGCTACCACATGATCAGCAAACATTTACTAGGATAATAAATTAATAATCAGGTCTGGTAAAAAGTGATATAAAAAAATTTCACACTGAGTTTAATTAAAAAATATATCATGAGGACTAAGGAGGTTTATTATATTGATGAACTTCTTTTTATTTTGCAGGAAAGACTATCTAGAGATTCCCTATGCTGAACTGAGATCCAAAGTAGAACCATCATTTGCTGAGAGAACACTCATAAAGCACACAGATTACCTACCAGATGTGCACATTATCAATAGCCGTGCTACTGGAGTTACTGAAAAAGAAGTTCTGACCGAAGATGGTGGCTTGGTACCTTATGACTATCTAGTCATTGCAACTGGACACCTCGGTTCATCTACAACAATTAGAGATGACAGACTCGAAGAATTCAAACAAGGTTTAAGGATTTAAATATCAATTTGTGTTACCACAAAAGTCAGATCAGATACTGGCATAATCTTAGAAGCCATTATGGATTAAGTTGACCAATTAGAAACGTAATTGCACAAGCAAGGGACTGTTATGTTCAATTCGGGAAGATTGAAAAAGTAAATTTAAATTCTCCCTCAAATAAATATTTTATTTCAGGGATTTCAAGTAGCAATGATTGCTTAATTATAGAATTCCACTTTTAGTTTTGTTACTTGTTCATGTAATCTAATCCCCTAATACCAGCAACAAATTTTGCATGCACAGACAAACAAAAGATAGAATCCTCCCACTCGATTCTAATAATCGGAGGTGGGCCCGTAGGCGTTGAGCTGGCAGGAGAGATTGCTACCGACTACCCAAGCAAAAAGGTCACTCTGGTCCACAAAGGCTCAAGGCTTCTTGAATTTATTGGGCCAAAGGCCTCAAAAAAAGCACTAGATTGGCTAATCTCGAAAAAAGTAGATGTGCTCTTGAACCAAACTGTTGATGTAACAAGCATGGAGGCATCCAGTGGAATTTATACACTCTCGAGTGGTGAAAAAATTACAGCTGACTGCCATTTTGTGTGTGTGGGAAAGCCGATTGGGTCGGGTTGGCTGAGTGATTCAGTTGTGAAGGAAGCTTTGGATCCTAAGGGAAGGTTGATGGTGGATAAACATTTGCGGGTTAGAGGGTCTCAAATAATTTTTGCAGCTGGAGATATTACTGATATCCCGGTAAGTCTGGCAACTTTGTTGAGTTTGGTTCCTTTTTTGTTTTTGGTGACAGAAGTCATTGGAAACTAACATACGACTTATTTGAGGTAACAAATTAGCCCTCTGATTAAGTTCAGTGAAAAGAGTATTAATTTTAATTTGTCAACAATATACCCTGAAGTTTAGTATGTCAGTTTTGTTATAAGGCATATAACGAGAAATATGAAATTAGGAGAAGTAAATTTTAAGCTCTTGTCTGTATTTTATAAATAAGATATGAAGACATGATTAAGCTTATTCTGATGAGAGGCACACTTTTACAGTTCCTTTTTGTTGCTTGACTTGATGGCTGTTAAACAGTTGAATTTGGTTTAAAAGCCAGGTTTGTGAAATATTAATTTTTTTAGGACTATTAGAGTGTAATTTACAACTCAGGGCTGTAATACTTTCCAACTTTTTTCTCTCAAAATTATAACAGGAAATAAAGCAAGGGTACCTTGCTCAAGCACATGCAATGGTGATAGCTAAGAACATCAAGCTTCTCATAAATGGATCTAGCGAGAGCAAATTGGCCACATATACTGCCAAGTCTTCTGCCCCGGCACTCGTTTCTTTGGGAAGAAATAGTGGGGTGGCGCAAATATCATGCTTCTCATTCAGTGGTTGGTTGCCAGCTATCATAAAATCTAGGGACCTCTTCATTGGAAAAGTTAGAAAAGAAATTGGCTTGAAAGCATAAAAATTGATATATAATTAGCCATGTGTGTGCTATGTAAAGTGATTTTGAATGCACCTTCTTTCTGTATTGTTTTCCAATTATTAAATTATAAAACTAAATGAGTATGGTAATTGCCACCGTACCCATACAGGATTGATATGTTTGCTTTTCATTTTTCTAATAGTTTAATGACCCTTTTTAATGATTGTCTCTTTCCCGAAACAGTTATCTATAAAGGCTTAAGAGAGTCGGATTGGAGGGATTTTTTTTTAAAAATCCATAATTAAAAAAATTAAAATTAGCAAACCAACATGATTACTCGGTTATTTTCAAAAACCATAAGAACCGAAATGCCAATTCGGTCTCCAATTTTTTTTTCCCCTGAGACCGAATTGACATTTCGGTCCCCCCCAATTTCACAGTTTTTCCGAACCAGTACCACAGAAAATCGAAATTGGATGGGGACCGAAATGCCAATTCGGTCCCGAGGGAAAAAAAAATTGGAGACCGAATTGGCATTTTAGTTCTTATAGTTTTTGAAAATAACCGAGTAATCATGTTGATTTGCTAATTTTAATTTTTTTAATTATGATTTTTAAAAAAAATCCGGATTGGAGCATGAGGCATTTGAGCCCTCATAATTTTATTGCATAAAAAATTAATAGATACCCGACAAAAATATTATTGCAGCGAACATGATTTGTTATTGCAACTGCCAGCTGTAACCTTTTCGTCCTTGCATTTATTTTCTCCAAATAAAAAATATATATTACATTAAATTTCTAAAATTTCATAATGAAATCTACAAAACGTACAGCAACTAGAGAGTAAATGGAGGGAAGAATCAATTACAAATTAGTAATTCCGTTTTGCTCAAGTAGTCTGGTATTTTTTTAGTAAAGGTTAGAAGTTAAGTCATCCAACTAATTAATATTCACAAATAATTGTTATTTTCGGATTTCGAACCTACAACCTCCTACACGAAGAGCATTATCTTTACCACTAGATCAAAAGCTAGTTCTCAGTCTAATTTGGGGTTACCTAACTTGACGGAATTAATTATCAAATCCGTCATAAGTTACTTCTAGGGGTATGCCATGTTTGGATACCTTATGCTCTTCTTGATCCATCAATGGAGAGAGACATCTTCTTTGGTGCCCATTAAAGGGCTGGAGGGAAAGAGCAATAACCAAAGATTGATTGATCAAGAAGAGCAATAAACTTTACAAAAAAAATTAGCAGTTTTTTAGAGGTTTAATTTAGAATTTTAGGTTTCTTTAATAACAAAAATACTTTTAATTAGGAATACTTTTAATTTAGGATAGAGAAACCTTCAATTTATTTAGCCACAAGTTGAGAAATAATCAAATATTTCTAAGTTGGACTTTATCCGGACAAATTTTTTTTTTTTTAAGAAAAATAGGGGTCTAGTTGGGACAAAGATTTTGTTTATTATTAGCCCCATAAATAGAGGCTATATATTGTCTTCAAATTATTTCTAATGGAATGTATTTAGCATCAAACATGAGATCTCTTAAATGAAAAATAATGTCATAGCAAATGTGATATAGTGTTGAAATCTAAACAAAGAAAAACTTGTTTATACTATCCATGAAATTGTACTATAATTGAAACAATTGTGTTTGAGGACCTCTATTATGTATGAGAGAAGTGAAATTCAGATGTGTTTATATTTTTTTCAAAAAGTTTTTAATTTGATGATAAAAAAATTATGTGTTATATTAATAGAAATCAAAACTCTTATAATTATAAGTTCACTTGTTTGGTGTAGTGTATAACTTGAGCTTATTTTTACTATTAAAAAAATTGATGAACACTTTACATTATATTATGTTCCTTTAATTTAGTTAATTGATTATATTATATTTAAGATTGAGAGACGCACTGTGAGAGGATGTGCTGAAATTGGTACTATAAATTAATATTACCAACCAATTCTAAAAAAAATTACCAACCATTTTTTAAAAAGTTGCTGAAAATTAAAAAAAATTAAAATTACCAACAATTTTTAAAAAAAATCTCCGAATAAATTTACCTGTCTATGAGTGAAGTGGTACTGAAAAAAATGGGTTGTGATGTGCATGTCTTAATTATATGGTGATATGGATAATGGAAAAATGTTGAGATAGCCAACAAATAATTAATTATTTCAGCCAGCTTGCAACATTATATATATGGAGCATTTACTTGAGGATGTTTATCATTTCTCTTCCATGTGTCAACCCATCAAAAGTTTATCAACTCCAATAAGAAAATCGGATGAAATAATATAACAAATCAGCAAAAAGTTAGCACGTCTTTAGGGGACTAAACAAATAATTGGCAATTCTTAATTACGTAATGAAATTAAATTTTAATTATTGAGACGACAATTTGAAGAAGCAATGATATATATATATGAGGAGGGATGAATCTGGCTAATATGTTACGCGTAGCATAGAGGGCCTCCGTGTTACGACCTAATATTTGAGTTTTCAAAATTCTAATGGTCAATCCGAACGTTCAACATAATCTCCATATGAATATATACTTGCAAATCAAATTTTATATTTTTAGAATTTTTTTACTATTTTTTTAAATAGGTAGAAAATCACTTGATCTGCAAATTCTGTACCATTCATATCAAATGATTTTCTACCTATCTAAAAAAATAGTAAAAAGATTTTAAAAAATGTAAAATTTGGTTTGCAAGTACATATTCATATGGAGATTATGTTGAACGTTCGGATCGACCATTAGGATTTTGAAAACTCAAATATTAGGCTGTAGCACGAAGGCCCTCTATGCTACGCGTAGCACCATAGCCAACTCCGAGGAGGGATCCACTTGTAACATTTGAAAGTTACAACATATTATAACAATTTAGTTTTGTGATTTTTAAAGTCCAAACAGTCGATCCAATCCGTTAAACATGATATCTATATTAAAATGTGCTTGGAGATCAAATTTTATATTTTTTTTGAATTTTGTTACTATTTATTAAGTATTTTACAAAATTGATGTTTTTCGGTGGTCCACAATTGTCTAAAAACAACAGTTTTGTCAAATTCTTAATAAATAGTAAAAAAAAATTTAAAAATGTAAAATTTAATCTTTAAGCACATTTTAATATAGAGATCATGTTTAACGGTTTTGATCGATTATTTAGACTTTAAAAATTACAAAATCAAATTGTTGTAAGGTGTTATAACTTTTAAATGTTGTAAATGAATCCCTCCTATATATATATTTGACACGAAATAAGGTTAATTTATTTATAGGCTTGTAAAATAACAATGCATCAACTTGGACGGAGAAAATTTGAGAGAATTGCCAAAATATATTTTAAACCACAGCATTAAATATATATATATTGCTCTTTCTTACAAGAGAAAGGGCAAAGCTAAATATATACAAATACCCAATTGCAAATAACAATGTCCTCAAATTAAAAAAATAAAAAGAAAACAGAAAACAAACCTTATCTTGTACTATTTCATAAAGATATGAACAAACCCTTTTCATTTTAGTTGACTTATGTCATTTAACCAATACACCACACCACACACACACACACACACATATATATATATACTAACTAATAATCGAAAATCAAAACATATGAGCAATGTTGAATTCCATGTTCCAATTCTCCCAACGGCGTGCGGTGAGGTCTCCATGCCTAAATGGAGGCATTTGTGTCACCATTTGTTTCTTTACAATTTCAATTCTTTCCTGCTTTTTCCTCTTGTCTTTCTTCGCTGGTATTGGTTGGGCCCTTATATACCTCTGCGCCGCGGCTTTTCTATCTTCCTTGTACATTTACTGGTTAAGGCGACCGAGGCAAATATCGAACATGATACCAGTTAGCGCCTTTTTTTTAGCTGAAGAAGCAGATACAGGGCTTGATGCATCAGCCATTGCAGCGCTGCCATCGTTTCAGTACCAGAGGTTTTCCAAGGATAGCAGCAATGGAATTGATGGCAATGGATGGTTGCAATGTGCGATTTGTATTGGGAATGTGCAGATAGGGGAGATGGTGAGAAACTTACCGGCTTGTAAACACTTGTTTCATGTTGAGTGTGTAGACATGTGGCTTAGCTCGCACTCAACCTGTCCGATGTGCCGCACAACGGTCGTGTCGGATATTGAGGCGCAACCTCCTGTCTAGATTGAAGAACTTTGAATAGGTTTTGATTTTTATTCATGAAATTAAGTAAGTATTCATGTTATAATGTTGTATAGAGATTGAAATTTGATGTTCTGTACATAGCACATGCAATATATTGTCATTTCTTTAGATTTCATTTTCATTTGTTTCCCTACTGACAATTGCAAATATATACATTTTTTCTTTAAGTTGAAAAGATGTCATTCCTTCTTTTTTACTTACTAAGACAGAACTGATGATGTTGGTATTTATAAATTTAACTAATATTTAAAAAGATGTTATGATTTTAGTGTTGTTGTCTTGCCAATAGGTTTTTCTTTGTCCCTCCAATTTTTGAGCTGTTCAAATTCAATGGTCACATCCATTATAGGCATCAGTCAAGTTTTTTGGAAAAAAAAAAAAAAAAAAATGAGAGACAAAAGAGAATTAGGACAAGTAACAGAGAAGAATACGGAATTTCAAAGGATCGAGAAATTCACTCAAATACTGAGGTTGAAGAAAGTTAAAGAAATTTAAAAAATAATTATCCATTAAATTGATGAAATTAAGTTAGATAATCTGATAGATATTTGTCAGATAGATATTCTGATCCTACGATGATCTCCATGAGATTAGATACCTTTCTTTCATGGATGCAGACAGAGGGGGTTTTATAAGCAATTAGCAAAAATCTTAGAGATAAATTTTAATGACAGCGAATATATTGCTGTCAAGAGCAACCGCTCCTTTTGTTTTTGGATACTGGTAAATAATAATACACGCTCAATTTAGTCAACCCTGGTTCGGTGGAATGCCGGAATGACCTCCACCCAGTAGGTATGTAGAAAATTATCTTCCTTTTCTGACATCTGTAGATTGAAGGCTATGATTTAAATTATCTTCCTTTTCTGATAAAATTAAATATAATTAAAATCAGCATCATCTCATTTATATAGTATTATGTCATGGCCTATGACGAAAACAATTATAAATTGCTATAAGTTTCTAATTTAAATATGCAATATACTATATATACAATATTTTGTTATAAGATGTTGGACCATATATACTACTGCTTTTCTGAAAATACTGATCAAATCTCACAAATTATGATGAAATTGTCCAAAAAATGTACTCAATTTGTTTCTTTTTTTTATACAGGGAACATGTCAATTGATGACACATGGAATGCAATTCTGGCGAGTGGCGGTGCAAAACCTGTAAAGTTAATTAAGAAAAGTGTGAAACATGATGAAATTCTTGAGACAGTTGATCCTAAAGCAAAGGTAAAAAAACTCATCAGTCATAGGAGGTCCTTAGAGAACTAAGGAGTCTTAAGCTTATCAAACACTTACTCCTTTGCAAAACTTAAAATCATTTTCTTAAGCTTTCTTTTACACACTTACTCAAACACTTAATCCTTTGTCAAACACTTTCTTAAGTTTAAGTAATTAAGTCTCTTTAAGAAAGTTAAAGACTCACTTTCTTAAATTTCTCTTGTTAAATATTTCTTTCTTAGTGGAGTTTAAAATTTAAACCTACCCCATCTTGCTCAACACTACCTTAACGATAGAGGAATTATTATGTACCCCATATCGATGTGGGATGCGAAGCAAAAGTTGGACAATAGTTGAAGCCATCCGATCTCGGGTATTGGAGAACCCGAGCCAACAGATTCATCCAGTAGCGCCTCTTCGTTTTTCTTTACTTCTTTATGAAATTACCTGTTACGCCCATAGTGACAAGGTTCGCGTATAATACCCGAATTATATCCGAATAATTCGTTTTTTTGGTGATGCCGAACCGAACGCCGAATTATTCTGTTGACCGAACTTTGACAGAATTATACCCGAATAATTCGCGAATTTTTCCCAAAAAAAAAAATTTTTGGTTTTTTTTTTTTTTTTGCTTCCTTGTAAGACTGAGATTTCTAATCCGTATTATTCTGAATTATTTCCGAATTATTTCCGAATCACGAATTTTTGACCTCGCCGAACCTTTTCCAAACAATTAAGTTGTCACTACTTACGCCAGATTTATGGCCTACAGCATAGCGCCGCATCAATATTGTTTGTATAGATCAAGCACATACAGATCTTTATAAAACGGATCGGACTGTTCCAAGAAAACTTAGGACCGATTCAAGCTTTCAATTAATGTTGCTAAGATCAGCTAGATCAGCTAGGTCCAGTGCAGTGACCTGTAATTGTAATTGTTCATAAAAAATAATAGGCTCAAATTTTGAATTTACATCCGGACTATTAAAATTTATAATTTTTGTATGCATTAATATTTTTCTATTTTTTTTAAATAAAATTACACTACTCAATTATTGAGCTTTCTTAATTTCAAATTTTCAACTTCGCTGCATTCACCTATTTGTCTCGTGTTCCTACCTTTTTTTGTTTGTCAACTTGCAACCAGCTTCACCCGAAAAAAAAAAAAAAAAAAACTTGCCACTAGGCACTCAGGGGCGGACCCAGATGGTTCCGGGTGGGGGCCAACTGCCCCTCCTGGATTTTGAGTCTTAGTGGAGATTTATCGGTCCGACAGATTTTGCCCCTGGAATTTTTTTTGTCCCCCTCTGAACGTTTGATTTGTAATTCAGGTTAAATTTAGGGTTAAAATTGAAACAAATTTGTTGAATTTGATTGGTAATTAGAATTATAAGTCAGAGTATCAGAAATTACAAGTCAAAGTATTAGAAAGTATAAGTTAAAAATTATTTTTTATCGAGTACCTATGGTTAATGGATTTAAACCCGATTAGGTATTTAAATCTGATTCTATATTTTTTTTGCCGCCCCTGCAGGCACCAACTGCAGGGCACCATGATAGGATATATATCCTTCGAATTTACCTCACCATCTGGCATACAGTATGACTGACACAATGGAATCAATGGGACACGAATAGGGGTGAAAATGGTATGGATAATATCCGATCAGTATTCAATCCGTATTCGAAAAATTAGATGTGAATATCTATGTGGATATGGATACTAATATAAATTTTACGTTTCAATTATTCGTATCCGAATAGTATATATATATAGGGATGGGCTATGGTATATATATAGAGAGAGAGAGAGAGAGAGATAGACTAATATGCTTTCGGTAGCACTTCGGCCGAAGTGCTACTAATTCAAAATCGGGTTTTCAAAGTCCAAATGGCCGATTCGAACCGTTCAAGTTGTTCTCCATATTGAAAGCTGCTTGGAGACCAAATTTTACATTTTTTGGAATTTTTTTACTATTTATTAAGCCACTTTGAAAATTGCTTATCCGGGTGAACAGTAAAAACAGTGCAACCAAATTATGGACCATGTGATCAGTAATTTTCAAAGTGGCTTAATAAATAGTAAAAAAATTCCAAAAAATGTAAAATTTGGTCTCCAAGCAGATTTCAATATGGAGAACAACTTGAACGGTTCGGATCAGCCATTTGGACTTTGAAAATCTAATTTTGAATCGGTAGCACTTCGGCCGAAGTGCTACCGAAAGCACATTAGTCTATCTCTCTCTCTCTCTCTCTCTCTATATATATATAGGGATGGGCTATGGTGAGACGTGGAGTAAAACAAGTTTGTACTTCACGCAATATTTTTATTTTGAAAATCCAAACAACCGATCCGAACTGCTCAACATGATCTCCATATTGAAATGTGCTTGGAGACCAAATTTTACATTTTTTGGAATTTTTTTAATATTTATTAAGCCACTTTGAAAATCACTGATCCGGGTGAATAGTAGGAAAACAGTAAAAAAATTTAGACCAATGGTCAGCGATTTTCAAAGTGGATTAATAAATAGTAAAAACATTCCAAAAAATGTAAAATTTGGTCTCCAAGCACATTTCAATATGGAGATCATGTTGAGCGGTTCGAATCAGTTGTTTGGATTTTCAAAATGAAAATAATGAAGCGTGAAGTACAAACTTGTTTTACTCCACGTCTCACCACAGCCCATCCCTATATATATATATATATAGAGCTGGGCTATGGTGAGTTGTGAAGTAAGATGTCATTTTTACTTCATGCTCATATTCTTATTTTGAAAATCTAAACAACCGATTCGAACTGCTCAACATGATCTCCATATTGAAATGTGCTTGGAGACCAAATTTTACATTTTTTTGAATTTTTTTACTATTTATTAAGCCACTTTGAAAATTGCTGATCGAATGATCCAGAATTTTGTACTGTTTTTTACTGTTCATCCGGATCGCGATTTTCAAAATGGCTTAATAAATAGTAAAAAAATTCAAAAAAATGTAAAATTTGGTCTCCAAGCACATTTCAATATGGAGATAATGTTGAGCGGTTCGGATCGATGGTTTGAATTTTCAAAATGGAATATGAGCGTGAAGTAAAATGTTCACAACTCACCATAGACTATATATATATATATATAGAGTGAGGCTATGGTGCTATGCATAGCACGGATGGCTAGTGTACTACGGCTCAATATGGTACTTTTTAAAATCCTAACGGTCGATCCGACCGTTCAATGTGATAACCATATGAATATGTACTTGCAAACTAAATTTTATATTTTTTCGAATTTTTTTACTATTTTTTCGGATAGGTAGAATTTTGATGGTCCAGAATTTTCAAAAAAACACTGATTTTTCTACCTATCCGAAAAAATAGTAAAAAAATTCGAAAAAAATATAAAATTTAGTTTGCAAGTACATATTCATATGGATATCACATTGAACGGTCGGATCGACCGTTAGGATTTTAAAAAGTACCATATTGAGCCGTAGTACACTAGCCATTGGTGCTATGCATAGCACCATAGCCTCACTCATATATATATATATATAGGCTAATATGTTTTTAGTAACATTTCGGCCGAAATGCTTCTAATTCAAAATAGGATTTTCAAAGTCCAAACAGTCAATCCAAACCGTTAGATGTTCAATCTATATTAAAATCTGCTTAGAGACCAAATTTTACATTTTTTTGAATTTTTTTTACTATTTATTAAGCCACTTTGAAAATTGCTGATCCGGGTGAGCACCCTCAGGAAATGCACCAATTTTTTATTTTTTTTAGTTTTGTTCAGTTCAGTTCTGTGTATAATTTGTAGTATAAAAAGTTGATTAGATTATGTGTATAATTTGTAGTAATTTGCGCACCAACTTACTTAGTACAAAACGCTGCTCAGATTGTGCGTATAATTTGTAGTAATTTTTAGTTCAAATTTAGTACAAAATTTTATTTGTTAAACAAGTGTGTTTTATTTTCTACAATTTCACCGTCAAATTTGATGTGTACATATAATTCTAAACACCACAGAACAAAATATAATATAACAAAAAAAAAATTTAGTCCAAGAATTTCAAACATATTATAATGGAACAAAAAAAAATGGTGCACTTCCTAAGAGTACGCACCAAAAAATAAAATAAAATAATTAATTTGATGCCCATCTCCAGCTGGCGTAATTTGTTGTGCATCCCAGGTTGCATGGGTTGTAAAATTTGAAATCTAGAGTTTTGTGTGGTGGTTGTTTAATTTCGAATTATTGGAGTGGTAACTAAAAAAATTTCAGCTCGGTGACAGAGTTGTTTTTTTTTTTCTTTCTTTCTTTTTCTTTTAAATTCAATCCTGGTAAATACTTTTATTTTCTTTTTTTAAATACAATTATTAAATAGATATCGTCATCTTTTTAATCAAGAAAACAAAAATCTGGCTGAGCAACATTTAACGTTGGATGTGCTGTACCTTTCGATGAAAATACCGGTACAATTAATTATTCTATTTGTATTTTATACGTATGATGCATTTTAAAAAAAAACTCATATATTGACGTATCTAGGCGAGTTACTGCGCACCAGATTTATTTTAACAAATTATGTTAATAAATTCTACTTGTAATGTACTGAAAGCGTCATCATTTCATTTTGAGCAAGTTACAGTTGTTTTTTCTGCGTTATGTTGACCACGTTACGTGCAATTCTTTATTTGTGGTCTACAATATTTTTTTTTTTCAGTCATTTTCTCTTTACTTTGCACAACAACTTTCAACTTCTTCGTTGGTTGTATCGCCTCGTTCCGACATTTTTAAAAATATCCTAAGTTAATTACAGATTAATATATAAAAATTAAGTACAGATTAATATATAAAAATGTCCACGACTGTTCCAAAATTTTAAATATGTCCAACTGGTCATTTAATGGCCGGTCCCGCAATTTTTTTTTTTTTTATTAAAGAGGGGGACCGGCCATTTTAATGGCCAGTCCCCCATTTAACTTTTTTTTTAGACAAATAGATAAAATGCTGAAATCTAAGACTAAAAAATCGAATTATTTTTTTAAATATTTGTTAGATTACTTTTTTGATAGATATTTATACTAAAATATGCTAAATTATTAATTTATGCTGATTGACACTAAATTACTTTAAATTATGTTAAATTTTTTTAAGAAACAAATAGCTAAAATGCTGAAATATAACACTAAAAAATTGAATTTATTTTTAAATATTTGCTAGATTACATTTTATATATATAATTAGCATATTTATACTAAAATATGCTAAATTACTTGAAATTATGTTAATTTATGCTGAATTACTAAATTACTCTAAATTACAATAATTATGTAGAATTATGGTAGAATACACTAAATTACGCTTAATTACGTATGAATAGGGATGATATCTTCACTGAGAAAGCGAAAAACGACGGCGAAACTTCAAACGGTCATAAAACAACGCTCGAGTGTCCGATTTCAGCAAATGACCACTTTTCGAAAAGCTTGCGAAAATACGCATGCGCCTGAACTTGCTACGCTGGATTTCCAATTCAGAATCGCCAAAAAATAAATGGAAGAGTCTCAAAATTTTAGTTGAAGTTTCCGATTAAGATTTTTATTTCTATTGTTCAATCTACGTAGCTCAGTAAATTAGTTATATAATGAACTTGTAGAATACCAATTTTTATTATTTTTGGAATTTTTTACTATTTTTTATGATTTATGAAAGATGGCATAATTTAGCGTAATTTACCGTATTTTAGCATAATTCTACATAATTATTGTAATTTCAGCATAAATTAACATAATTTCAAGTAAATTACCGTATTTTAGCATAATTCTAGTGTAAATTAGCATAAATAAACATAATTTCAAGTAATTTAGTGTATTTTAGTATATGCTATTAAAAAAATAATCTAACAAATATTTTTTTTAAAAATTCAACTTTTTAGTGTTATTTCAGTATTTTAGCTATTTGTCTTAAAAATAAAAAATAAAAAATTCACAGGACCGGCCATTAAATGGCCAGTCGGACTTTTTAATTGGGACCGGCCATTAAATGACCGATTTGTGCATATTTAAAATTTTGAAACAGTCGTGCACATTTTTATTAATCTGCAATTAATCTAGGGTATTTTTAAAAAATGTCGGCGCCTCGTTGGTTTTATCATTCTGTGTTCAAACAAAATCTCCAATCACCAAATTACAACAACATCGAAAAGGACACCTGAATCTGGCTTCGAGAAACCACCCCCAAATAAAGTGCCATTAATTTAACGGTTTTAATTATTTATTTCACACGGTAACCCGCTATGATTTTTTTTTTAATGTAAATATTTAAAGTAAAATGAGTAGTCTCTATCTTTTATTTTAAAACAAAAATATGTAGTACTATACGAACATTCTTGAGACGTTGACAGAACTCTAGATGTACTTTAGAAATAATAACTAACTCATTTAAGGATATAATTATAATTAATTATGCCATTAATTGTACCTTAAGCATTAGACACGTCTAAAAAATTAAAAAATGGTGACTAACTTACATCTACCAAAATAGAATAATTATATGAATTCCCCACTCTAGCCCCTGGCTGTCACCGCAGCAACATTAGAGAAATGTTGTACTATGATCCTCACTAATTATATAGTCTCCTTTTCCAGTCCCGCACTTGTCCCCACGTTAACCTTTATAGGTATAAACTTGAAATATAAGATATTAATATTTTAAAACGTAACTTGTTATGATCATCTTTTTTCCAGTCCTCCAATTATCAACATTTATCTAATGAAGTAGTGAAGACCTCGTATCTTCACATAACCTTCCCCAATCGTCCCGCGTCAACCTACTCTAACAAAAATAGTTACCCTTATAGAAATAAATACTTCAATGCATAGGTATAAATATTTACAAAATAAGATATTAATACTTGATGTGTTAGTTGATATGATCGAACGCCTGAAGATTAAACTTTGTACAATATATATACATATAAATACTCCAGTGCATAGATAAAAATACTTACAATATTTGATATTATTACTTTCAGACGTCATTCAGCGCCATATGTAAATAAATATCAAGTTTTGCAGTCTCCATAGATAGTTATGGCAATATTAATATTTCTAAAAACGTGTACGGTCCCCCCTCCCCAATTTAGTTTGAGGCCCCACAAATATTTACGTAAAAATTGTTCATCTCATAGGTATATATACTTCTGTGCATAGGTATAAATACTTTTGTGCATATGTATTAATATTTTAGAAGAAAAAAAAATTCAACACTGGAGTTTTTGCGGTTCCCCAAACAGATATGGTAGTTATGGTGCAGGGACGTTTGAGGGATTAGTTAGAGGGACCATTATTTACGTAAAAATTGTTCACTTCATTAGTATAAATATTTTCGTAAATAGGTATAAATATTTTTATGCATAGGTATTAATACTTAAAAAAAAATTCAGCACTGGAGTTTTTGTAATTTTCAGACAGTTATAGTAATTATAGTCAGGGACTGTTATCAGAGTCCATTAAAATAACAAAGCATCAAATCAGCAAGTCTCACCAAATTAAAATCGTAGTTTGGATAGGTCAAAGCATTTATCAATTGAATCTAGAACAAATTGAAGTCCTTCCTCATGACTTGATACATTTATAGAGAGCGTGCTCCGTTGATATAACATAATACCATTTTATACTCCAAGCTAAGATACCTCACCTCAAGCTAGCTTATATCAATGCTACCACCTGGGATCTGTTTCAGGTCTGTGACAGCCACCTGTTCTGGCAACAGAAAGTGCAGAATGATTTTCCTACTTGTAGCCCCATTTGTTTCCTTCGTCATCCTGTTGTACTTGTGCGCCGACACCATTTGGGTCGTCTTCTTCCTCGTCAGCTCAGCAATCGTTTTTCTCGTGTTCTATATTCACAGCCTAATGGAACAGTCAAGGAGGTTGAGCATGATTTCAAGCGCAACTTATAATAATATCGACATAGATACGGGGTTAGATGCCCGTGAAATAACAAGTTTGCCGACATTTAAGTACGAAAGGGAAAACAACAGCAACAACAGTTGTGAAAGTAGTGAGAGCAACAGCAACCGATGGGCGCAGTGTGCTATCTGCCTGAGCATATTACAAACTGGGGAGACGGTGAAACGAATACCAGTTTGTAAACATTTTTTCCATATTGAGTGCATCAATAAATGGTTGAGATTGCACTCGACTTGTCCGATGTGTCGCTCGTCGGCGACATCAACCACTATGAGACCTCCTGTTTGACTTCTGGTTAATTAGTTGATGCTTTTTATGAGATTTGATTATGCCGTGGTGATTTGGAGCTTAATAAATGTTGATATATGAAGATATCTTGTACATAGATTTTGACTGTTTTGCCGAATGCTCTTAGTATTATTTTTTCTTTTCTTTTTTTTTGCCTTTCTCTTTATAGAGGTGTAAATGAACATATTTAACTTAGTTCTGAAGATACTTATATTTGAAATAATGTACAGAAGTTGTCAAAGTAAGTTTTGTTTATTTTTTTCGTACAATTAATTTTGTCTTTGTGGAAGAACACTGTTGTTGGGCAGGTACCAATAGGGGTGCTAATGGGCCAACCTTTTACCCAACCCATAACCTGTTCAAAAATCTGAATAACATATCTAGGCCCTGTCCAAACTGATTGGGAAAAGGAAAGGCCCGAGCCCTGTCCAAACCAAACTCAATTTTAGAAGCCCGGGCCCTGTTCATTTGATGTTCGGACCCTGTCCGTTTCATCCAAAAGCCCAGCCCTGTTCATTTCATTCCGGGCCCTGTCCGATAAAGGCAATTTAATCACAATATCGGGCCCTGTTCATTTCTTCTGACGATAACTCTTGCATAATTCACTGTCCTTTATTTATTTAAAGGAAAATATTAAAAATATCTATGTAACTATTGTGTGGAATTATGACCTACAGCCAAGTAAAATCTGTAATCTACCATTATTTTTCAGATAAATATAACTCGAGGTGAAATTCAAACTCCTCACAAGTCACAACACTTTATAACAGCTAATTCAACACTTTTCAGATAAAGGCAATTTTTCAATGACTTGTGAAATTCAAACTCCTCACAAGTCACAACACTTTATAACAGCTAATTGAAATTCAAAATTGATTCCAGCAATAAACCCAAAATTGATTCAAGCAATTAATTAACACTGATTAAGATAGAAGCACAAATGTCATTGATCACAAAAAAGTAAACTCCAACCTGCACAACACATTAAAAAAATACATTAGGTTAAGCTACTTATACAAACCTATTCCTCATATTAAAAAGGTTAATTAGTTCAATATATGCATGGAATAATTTCAAACTGTAACCTATTCCTCATATTAAAAAGGATAATAGAAGTACAAAGGATATTGAAACTTAGAAAAATATGAACAATAAGTAGATATTTACCATACTGTTTTCTATGTAGGTAGCACATTCATCAGTGCTGCCTGAAGAGCATGATGATGGAAATTTAGCTGGTAAAGTCATCTTAGAAAGCCAATCTAGTGACCTAAGAAAAGAAAAAGAAAAGATTACAAGGTTTAATGAAATTGAAATAGGGAGCTTAGAAAGAATACTTCTAGGAATTCATGTGAAATAGAATATAAACATTGATTTCATACAGCTGTACCTAACAATAATCCAACAATACTTTCAAACCATAAATGCATCAGTAAACTAGGCTAATTGGTACCAAATCAGTAGTGAACAGTAGTTTCAGATTCAGAGAACAACGTTTACCTCTAAAATCAAGGACGATGCATGAATGGGCAAATTGGTACCAAATCATTACTTCTTTGCAAACCTTATATACTGACAACCATAACATCAGTCTAGTATACATTGATAGTTTCAAATATTAATATATGAAACAACGACCTAGTAAAGGACTTTTTTAAATATTTCCTTAGTTGTCTTTTTTCTACATCCTAGATTGATTTTGATTATTTTATTTTTCAACTGAAAATGAGTAAAGGAGAATTTATAATTTTATTATCAACTTTTTAGAAGTTTGAATCCGTATTTAACATTTACAAAATAAAATTATTTTAGAAGGTACAACACTGGAAGGAATATATTTTTAAGTTCACTGGAAGAGCACCAGTAGTGGGGTTGAAGCAACACAGGGGCAAATGGTGCTACTTATAGGAGATCTAAGGGGTAAAATGGGAATACAATGAAAACCAATATACCAGTAAAATCCAGCAGGAAAACCAATATTATGTTAGAGATATTTCACAGTACAAGGGGTAATTGCCAACTTTGAGAAAAATAAACGTCTCTGTTAGATTTGCAACTAACCTTTGAATATTCTTCAAGGAATTCAGTCTTTTCTGAAGTTCAATCACCTCTTCCTGAATATCCTACAAATTACATAAAACACCCTGAAAGAAATTGCAAGAAGTCGAATAACACCCTGAAAGAAATTGCAGGAACAACAGATTAGCACCTCCTATAAAAAAATTACCCTAAATTTCTCATTGACTAATGGAGAGGATAAAATTTGACAAAAAAGGGTTAATGTAAAAAGGAAATTTATTATGGGTCGTCCTTCACCAACAACAGCATAGCCTTTATAATGACAAAGCAAAGACACTTGCCAATCAGATAATTGAATTTAGTTGGTGCTATAGTTGAATCAAGTTCCCACTAATTTTTTGTTCCAATTACAGGATGTGTTTTATCCCGATCTGCATATAAAAAAAGAGTATATTACAAATCATTGAAATATACTCAGTAGTATCCAGACATTGAACCAGTAATCAATTACAAAAAACTGAAACACAATTGTCAGTTTGGTCAGGTACCACATACCACATACCAGGTTGTAGGTTGCTAATGGATTTCTTCTACCTAATTTATTTGGCTTTTCCATTTTAATTAAGTAGTATATAAGCATATACCTTATTTTAACCAAGAAATGCCATAACTGGCCAACTGGTACAATCACTTGTCAGTATCATGAGAGAAGATTCTGTCCGGTAAGGTACTGTCGTACTGGTACAATACCTGAAAGAAATACCCGATTGACCAAACTAGTTAGCTCAAATTAGAAGCAAAATCTACTACTATCATACCTCACTAGCGAACTTTATTTAGCTAAATTAACAGAAAACAAAAATCCTGAAATATTCCAAAAAGAAAATACGAATACGAGCTCTTTCAATAAGGAAACAGAAATCTCCAAATGAAACAGAAAACGGGGAAAAGAGAGAGAAGAGAAGAGAAGAGAAGAGAAGAGAAGAGAACTGATTGAGGGAAATTGAGTGTAACCACCCTGGTAGAAGAAGCGGTGGAAGAGGAAACGAGCGAAGAAGGCGCGCCTCTAGGTTAGTAACCCAGAAGCGTGACATGCGGCGCCATGGAGAAGAGGCGGCGCCATGGATCGCTAAGTGACTAAGTCTGAGAGAAAATAGAATGTGAGAGTGAGTTTGAGAGACCGATAGGGCTGAACATGGTCTCAGACCGATCATTGCTCAACCGGGCTCCCAACCGGGCTCTCAACCGGGCTGTGAATTAAATTTTTGTTCGGTTACTGTTCATGTTCAGCCCGTGACCGGTCCGTACTTCTTCTTTTCAATTGAATTTGAACCGATTATTAAGCCCATTTATATTACAGCCCGTCCAGACTTTGTCCAATATTTGTCCGGCCCGGTTGCCCATGGACAAACCTGTCCAATTAGCAGGCCTAGGTACCAAGAGCGGACCCGTTAACTCGGGACCCATTACCAAGGCAAAATTTCCAATGGCGCAGACCAAGACTGTTCCAGCCGGCGATGGATGGTATCAGATAGTGTATTGAATAAACCTGGGCGGGTCAAACCCGGCCAGGTCCGCCCGGGACCCGTACCCGTCCGGCCCGTATCCGTTCCCGGATTTGACACGGATTCACGGGTAACCCAGATACGGGTTGAAAAGGGCCGGACCCGGTTTTTTGCCATTAAACCCGTGATACCCGTACCCGTTTCAAACCCGGACCGGCCCGTGTACCCGTACCTGTACCTGTACCCGTGATACCCGTAACCAGGTTTGACCCGTACTCGTACCCTACCCGGGTTTTTTTTTTTTTTAATTCAAATTTTCTCCCCACCCCTACCCTACTCGGCCTACCCGGACTCGGACCCCTTCCCGGTTTTTTTTTTTTTTTAGATTTTTGTTTTAAAAATTCAAATTATATTCCCCCGAAACAAAACTCTTTAAATACACCCCCATTCCTCACAAATTTTCACATCTCAATCTCAATCTCAATATTTTCATTATTCTCAATTTTAAATTTATTGTTAAAAGAAATATAGTTGTAAATTTAATTCATTCAACAAATACGCAAACGGAATTACGAAGGTATTGAAATTACGAAGTTTGGCACCTCCCGCAAGATTTTCCTGCTAGATTTAAAGGTTACATTTATTTCATGTTAGATTAAATTTTGTTAGATTGAAATATTGAATATTAGATTTATTTTTTGTTTCAATTAGTTTAACTTAAATTTATTTTTTTTAGATTTTGTAGAGGATGTTAGAATTACAATTGAATGTTAGATTTATTTTTGTAGAGTAATTTAAAATTAAAATTTGATGTTAGATTTATTTTTTGTTACATTTATTTTTGTAGAGAAATTTAGAATTTAAATTGAATGTTAGATTTAATTTATGTTAGATTTATTGAATGTTAGATTTATTTTTGTAGAGTAATTGGACTAAAAAATTGAATCTTAGTGGATAGCTAAAAATGTTAGATTTTTTTTTTTGAATATGTTAATTAGATTTATTTTTGAATATGTTAGATTTTATTTTTCGAATTCGGATTTATTTTTAATAGGTTAGATTTATTTTTTGAATATGTTAAGTAATTACATTTATTTTTGAATATGCAGATCCTAATCCTGTTGGTTGCTCTCCTCTTTCGGGTCCTTCTATGCCTGGACGGGATCAGCCCCTTGTTTCAAATTCATGCACCAACTCTCAGCGCCAATTTCTGTCTGTTTTACAAACACCTGCTGCCAATGTACACCCTGTTTCTCATTCTTCTATTCACCCTATGACCACCCGAAACAGAGATCATACACGTAAACCTCGTGTTTTTCCTGATCATGTGGCCTTACTCGCTGACACTTTCACCCTAACCGAATCCAAAACCTACAATCAAGCCAAGGATCATCCTCATTGGGTCGAAGCAATGACAAAAGAGTATGCGGCTCTCATGTCAAATGGTACTTGGGATCTTGTTCCATCTTCTCCAAATCAAAATTTAGTGGGTTGCAAATGGGTGTTTAAAATAAAAAGGAAGGCCGATGGTTCTCTCGAAAGGTATAAAGCTTACGGGAACCTCTTTGGATCTCATTCAAGCCCTCATTCGATCTCTTCAAGATTCCTTTGCTCTCAAAGATCTTGGTTCCTTACATTATTTTTTAGGAATTGAGGTCAACCAAACCGATCAAGGCCTTCACCTATCTCAATCCAAATACCTTCGTGACCTTCTTACTCGAGCTAATATGCAACATGCTAATCCACTTCCATCTCCTATGGCCTCCAACACCTCTCTCTTTCAATTTAAAGGTGATCCTTTCAATGACCCGCATCTTTTTCAATCTATAGTTGGTGCTCTCCAATACGCAACCTTGACTATACTCGACATTAGCTTTGCCGTGAACAAGGTCTCACAATTCATGCATGCCCCAACCTCTTCTCATTGGGCTGCCGTGAAACAGATTCTTCGTTACTTAAAGGGCACTCTCACTCATGGTCTTACATTCCGACCTTGCTCATCCTTTACTCTTCATGCCTATAGTGACTCGGATTGGGCCAGGTCTCCCGATGATCGCAAATCTACTTCAGGTTTTTGCATTTATCTCGGCCTCAACATCATTTCTTGGAGTTCCAAAAAGCAGCCCACGGTGTCCAGGTCCAGCACTGAATCCGAATAAAGAGCTATTGCGGTTACAAGTGCTGAGTTGATTTGGTTGCAATATCTTCTTAAAGAGCTCCACGTTCCTTTCTCTCAACCACCGACTCTATGGTGTGATAACATTGGCGCAACCTACTTGGCATCGAATCCCATGTTTCATGTAAGAACAAAACACGTGGAAATAGATTTTCACTTCGTTCGGGAACGGCGGCAAGCAATTCTCTTCAGATTCGGTTTATCTCCACCCATGACCAGCTGGCCGACATCTTCACCAAACCTCTTGCATCACCTCAGTTTGCTCACTTGGCATCCAAGCTAACGATCTGCTCAGTTCCTTTAGCTTGCGGGGGGGGGGGGGGCTAATAGGAATAACAGCATAACTGAATTAGTTAGGCATTAATGAAGTTAGTTAGGCTGTTGAGAATGTTGAATAATGTTAGTTAGACCGTTGACTGCTGTATAGATGATAGTTAGCATTTTCTATAAATATCTCCATGTACTATGTATTCAGTAAGCAAAGATCAATAACATAAATTCTTGCTCCTATTCTCTATTCTCTTTCTCTTTAGGTCGGCACATGCCATGGCGTCTCGTCTCTGGTTTTTTTTTTTCGTTTTTTTCCGACGGACTGGAGTATGCCATGGCGTCCCGCAGACGCATACCTGTCTTTCTATTTTTCAAATTCCGTTCAACAATTTCTCATTTTTAATATTTTATTTATTTATTTTCTTATATATAAAAATTTCGGCAGATCCACACCCGAGAGGGTAACGAATCCCACCATCGCAACAGCTTGGCAGCTACTAGTCCCCTATAATCAATCAGTGTTCTCCGCTTCCATTCCCACACAAAATGCCTTCTCCGTTCCCCGCTGTGCGCACCGTCAAAACCTACGCAGTAACTCCAAGACCCAATCCCCAAGCGCCACGCCAGATTGACCTCAGCGCATGGGACACGGCCATGCTTTCTTTCCACTACATCCAAAAGGGCCTCCTGTACAAAAACCCACCCGATCTTTCGCTGGAGCAAATCATCGAACGCCTGAGGAGTTCTCTAGAGGAGGCACTTTTCCACTTCTACCCCTTATCAGGCCGGATGAGGGCGGTCACGTGCGAAGGGGGTGGTGTCACGTGCCACGTGGAGGTGGGATCCGAGGGGGAGGGGGCGGAGTTTGTGCATGCCATGGCGGATGGCATTGGGATCGCTGATGTGGTGGCAGCGGACGGTCAGGATTTACCCAAGTTTTTGAATGAGTTTTTTCCTCTTGACCTGGCGGTCAATTTTGATGGGTGTAACAACCCGCTCCTCGCTGTTCAGGTCAGTTGTGAATTTTTTTTCAATCGGTAGATTTTAAATGTTGCGTCCTTGTGTCATTTCCTGAGATGGCAGTCCACCACTATATGAAGAAATGAAAAAAAAATGCAACAAGTTGCTTGCAAGCATATTATATAAAGTGCTGACTAGAATCTTAAGAAGCACAATTCTAGTTATGCTTTTATAAATTTTTATTTTGTGAAGTTCAATGAGTAAAATTCTTTCATGCAGTTGTACATACTTTGTTCGATTTGTATTTTGAACTTCAAAGTGCTTCGTCCAAGCGCTTCATGTTCTTCATATTTTAAAGTTCAAATAGTCGATATGAAGTGCTCAACAGTCAATATGTTCTTCATATTAAAATGTGTTTGGAGAATAAATTTTACATTTTTCATAAACCTTTTACTATTTTTTAGAAATTTTGAAGAATCACTGTTTTAATATAGAAAGGTCCGGAATGAAAAACAGTGATTTAAAAAAAAATAGTAAAAAATTTCAATTTTTTTTTTTTTTGTAAAATTTGGTCATCAAGCACATTTTAATATGGACACATGTTCAAAAAAATTGTATTCTTGCAGATAATTTTGTTGATGCATCTCTCTAAGTCTATAAAGTTTTCCCTCCTAAATTTGGTAATCATTATAATTTTTTTTAGCAAGGATGTTATGTTCAATTTTGAGAGTTGGAATAATTTAAACAATTACAGGTTACAGAGCTAATGGACGGAATTTTCATCGGTTGCGTTTTCAACCACGTGATTGGCGATGGTACTGTTGAAATAGATCTATACACGGTTCGTATGTCTCTGTACACGGACCGTGTACCTGCACCGCCAGATCAAAGAAGGAAGGCGGCAGCTGGCTATCAGAATTAATTTCCTTAATTTGTTTCCTTATTCTAAAGATTGTTTCTCTTCTCTATATATTCTCTTCTTCTCCCTCCTGTAAAGACATCTATTAAAAAAAAGAAAAGAAATAAAAAGAGTGTGTGTGGGTGTGGAGGACGTAGGTACCAAGTTGGTACCGAACCTCATTAAATCTTGTGTCTGACTCAATACACACGGACCGTATACTTCTGTATACGGACCGTACACTTTACTTATACTTGAATTTTTACATGGTATCAGAGCGGTCCAGATCTAGGGACCTCTAATGGAAGGTGACAATCCGAGAACAGGGAGTGGGAAGGACCAAGACCACAGCGTTGACATGACTCTACTCCAAGCGCTGAAGGAACTTCTAACCTCCCAGAAAGCGATGGCTATGCCGGTTGAAGTACCGGTTCATTCGATCTCCGTCAAGTTTGATGGAACTAACTACGGGCTGTGGTTGTCCATGATGGAGACGTACCTGGCCGGCAAGGGCAAGCTAGGCTATATACGTGAAGGTAATCCGGCACCTTCGATAGGTGAGGCCGGGTATGAGCAATGGAAGATGAATGACTCAATGGTGAAAGGTTTGATTCTTAACTCTCTTGACTCAAGCCTTATTGGAAATTTTCACCGATATTCTACTGCAAAGGAGGTTTGGGATGCCTTGGCTACCACCTTCTTTGATGGTTGTGATTCTTCTCAGATCTATGACCTTCAACAAAGGGTCCACCAATTAAAACAATCAGGTGGATCTTTGGAGAAGTATTACAATGAGTTGCAGGGGTTGTGGAAGGAAATTGACTTCAGAAGACCAAACCCTATGGTGTGCATGATGGACATTGAGAAGCATAATACTTGGGTTCAACAAGATCGAGTCTACAAGTTTCTAGCTGGATTAGACGATCGTCTAGATAGCACTCGGGCGGATATCATCCAAAGTGTGCCCTTACTAACTGTGGAGCAGGCATATGCCCGGGTCAGACGAGAAGAAATGAGGCAGAAGGTGATGTGCAGCAATGACAGTATCTCTCAGCCGGCAGTCATGGCAGTGAAGGGTGCGGACCGTGCGGGCCCACACACGGACCGTGCGGGTCCATACACGAACCGTGCATCAGAGGTATCTCTTTCTCTTAAATCTGAAATAAAACAGGGAAAGATGGTTGAAGGAGGATGTAGTCATTGCCGCAATCCAAAACACACTAAAGAAACATGCTTCAAGTTGCATGGGTATCCAGACTGGTGGCGCGAACTCAAGGAGAAAAAGGCTGCAGGGAACAAGAAGGGACCCGGTGGACAAGCGCACCTAGCAGGGTGCTCGGACCGCACACTCGGGAATACGGACCGTGCACTCGGGAATACGGACCGTGCACTCGGGTATGCGGACCGTGCACTCGGGTATACGGACCGTGCAGAGGACCACACAGGCAAAGCATCACTGACACTTTCGACTCATGTCAAAGGTACAGACAGACCTGCAGAAAAAGGTAATGCTCTTGTCACTCAGAATTTAGAAAAGTGGGTGATAGATTCAGGAGCAACTGACCACATGACCTATTTAGATTCAGACATTGATAAAATTGGGGAATCTAACCGAAAAGAAATTGTGAATGCGAATGGAGTTCCCTCACAGGTTATGGGATCAGGAGTTGTTAAGGTGACAGAAACTTTGTGTCTGAAAGACACTCTACTTGTTCCCTCACTAACCACAAAGCTTATATCAGTAAGTCGATTAGCTGAAGATTTAAATTGTGTGGTATTAATGTATCCAAACTTCTGTATTTTCCAGGACATCCTAACGAAGGAGATACTTGGGCGTGGTATTAAACGAAATGGACTGTATCATCTTGAAGACTTGAGTACTGGTTCGACTTGTCTAGCGGGGAGAAGCACTCAGAGTGATACCATTTTGTTGTGGCATAAAAGGTTGGGACACCCGTCTGTGGGGTATATGCGGAAAATTTTTCCTTTCTTATGGACTGGTATATCAAATTTTGAAATTCAGTGTGAAACTTGTATTAGGAGTAAAAGTCATCGAAACTCTTATCCTAGTGTTTGTTATAAAAATTTGGATTTTGTTGATCTAATTCATTCTGATGTGTGGGGTCCAGCTCCGGTTAATTCAGTAAACGGGGAAAGGTATTTTGTTCTTTTCACTGATGACAGTACTAGAATGACATGGTTATATCTCTTGAAACAAAAAAGTGAAGTTGAAAACTGTTTTCTAGATTTCTCAAACCTGATTCAAAGACAATTTGGAAAGAAAATTAAAGTTCTTCGAAGTGACAATGGGGGGGAATATGTGAATAATTTCTTAGGAAGTTTTTTCAAAAGTAATGGGATTATACACGAAACATCTTGTGCCGGTACCCCTCAACAAAATGGTGTGGCCGAAAGGAAAAATCGGCATATTTTGGAAATTGCTAGATCATTGTTATTAGAAAATGATGTACCCCAAATTTTTTGGAATCATGCCATATCTACAGCTGTATACCTTATGAACAGAATGCCATCTAGTACCTTAAACTTCCTTACCCCTTTACAAAAACTTTCCTCGTTTGTGAAAATTCCCTCAGCATTAAATTTGGCACCAAAAGTGTTTGGATGTACAGCATATGTACATGTTCCAAGAGAGAAAAGGACCAAACTCGAACCTTGTGCTATTCGATGCATGTTTGTCGGGTATGGTAATAATCAGAAAGGATATAAATGTTTTGACCTAGAAACCGGAAGAACCTATGTGACCATGGATGTGTCTTTCTTGGAAAATGAATCTTATTTTCGAGAAAAACCTTCACCCTCTCCAAGGCAGGAGGAAACCAACCATACTATCTGGTGGGAAGATACACAGGGATACACGGGCCGTGTAGAGGAGGACACGGACCGTGTGGAGTCTAACCCAGAGGTCACGACCCGGATGGAGAGGTACACGGACCGGATAGGGGATGATACGGACCGTGTACCCGAAGCTGAGTGTACCACATTGGAAGCAGAGATGATACAGTCAGACGAGGAAGAAGAAATACCACGCTCGAGCTCTCCAGAGGATGTTCCTGAGGTAAGTTCTCTTCAAACTGAACCTGAAAGAAGGTACCCTCTAAGAACCACCCGGAATATACCACCAAAACGGTATAGAGACGAGGGTAACAGACAAGACAGATATGCCATATCTAATTATACCAGTACTGTTGGGTTGTCCAATATGGTAAGAAATTTTACTGCCGAACTGTCCAAGATTCAAGTACCAACCAGTGTTGATGTAGCCTTGCAAGATCCCAAATGGGTTCAAGCAATGGAAGTAGAAATGGAAGCCCTGAAAAACACACAGACCTGGAAGTTAGTGCAACTGCCAAGTGGCAAGAAAACTGTTGGATGCAAGTGGGTGTTCTCGGTGAAATATGATGCTACAGGTAAAGTTGAAAGGTATAAGGCAAGGTTGGTTGCAAAAGGGTACACCCAGACATATGGAATAGATTTCCAGGAAACTTTTTCCCCTGTTGCAAAACTAAACACAGTTCAAGTCTTATTGTCCCTTGCAGCAAATCAGGATTGGCCACTACACCAATTCGATGTGAAGAATGCTTTTTTGCATGGCGACTTGGAGGAAGAGATCTATATGGACATTCCGCCAGGCTACACACACCAAGCACAGGAGAAGTTGGTATGTAAGCTGGAGCGAAGTCTGTACGGATTGAAACAGTCACCCCGGGCATGGTTTGGGCGTTTTTGCAAAGCCATGAAGAAGTACAACTACACTCAAAGTGACTCTGACCATACTCTGTTCTACAAGCATCATCACGACAAGGTAACTATCCTAATTATCTATGTTGATGACATGATAATTACAGGGGATGATAGTGAGGAGATAGGGTGGCTAGAGCAAAGATTATCACAGGAGTTTGAGATGAAAAATTTGGGAGGGTTGAAATACTTCTTGGGAATAGAGGTGCTCCGCTCAAAAGAGGGTATCTCTCTTTCCCAACGAAAGTATACTCTTGACTTGCTTGCAGAGGTAGGGGGATGCTAGACTGTAAGCCAGCCGATACACCTATTATTCAAAACCTGAAGTTTGAAGGTCTTCCAGATGACGCAGCTGTTGATCGGGAAGCCTATCAGAAATTGGTAGGTAAACTTATCTACTTATCACATACCAGACCCGACATTGCGTATGCTGTAAGTATGGTAAGTCAGTTCATGCATGACCCAAGGGAACAGCATATGGATGCTGTGACAAGAGTTCTGAGATACCTCAAAAAGACTCCAGGAAAAGGTATCCAATTCAGAAAAACCGGACACCTGGATATTTGGGGCTACACAGATGCTGATTGGGCTGGAGATAGAATCGACCGTAAATCTACATCTGGATACTTCACCTTTGTAGGAGGAAATCTTGTTACTTGGAGAAGTAAGAAGCAGAATGTAGTTGCCTTATCAAGTGCAGAAGCAGAATTTAGAGGAATGTCCAAAGGTCTGTGTGAACTCCTATGGTTGAGGAAACTCATGATCGAGCTAGGCTTTGAGCCGAAAGGAGAAATGCAACTTTATTGTGACAATAAATCAGCAATTGAGATAGCACACAATCCGATACAACATGACAGAACGAAGCACATAGAAATCGATAGGCATTTTATCAAGCAGAACTTGGAAGAAAAGATCATCTCATTCCCATTCGTGAAATCCGAGGAACAACTGGCAGATATGCTAACAAAGGGAGTGTCGACAAAGTGCTTTGAAGAATCGACTGTCAAGTTAGGTATGGTAGATATCTACCTACCAACTTGAGGGAGGCTGTTGAAATAGATCTATACACGGTCCGTATGTCTCTGTACACGGACCGTGTACCTGCACCGCCAGATCAAAGAAGGAAGGCGGCAGCTGGCTATCAGAATTAATTTCCTTAATTTGTTTCCTTATTCTAAAGATTGTTTCTCTTCTCTATATATTCTCTTCTTCTCCCTCCTGTAAAGATATCTATTAAAAAAAGAAAAGAAATAAAAGAGTGTGTGTGGGTGTGGAGGACGTAGGTACCAAGTTGGTACCGAACCTCATTAAATCTTGTGTCTGACTCAATACACACAGACCGTATACTTCTGTATACGGACCGTACACTTTACTTATACTTGAATTGTTACAGGTACCTCTTACTGGATGTTCTTCAATGCATGGGCAGAGATAGCCCGATGCAAAGCAACAGGGAATGATGAGGTCGGTCTCTCTTGGCTTCCAGTTCATGACAGGTGGTTCATAGGAGGCTACGAAGAACCTCCTATCAAGCTCTCCTACTCTTCTCCTGCAGAATTTATTGTGCGGTTTGCTCCACCGCCTCTGAGAGAGCGAATGTTTCACTTCTCTAGCGGAACCCTTGCAGAGCTGAAGGCAACAGCGAACCAAGAATGTGGAAAATGTACAATCTTAAATATTTGAGATATTTTGTGCATGTTGTTCTTGATCAAATCAATGTAACTATGTTTCCTTTGATACATTTTCTAATTTTGAGGAAATTGACTTTGACCATGCTTATGAAGAATTACAAGAGTGTTAATAAATATTTGAAATATATTTTATATAATTGTATATTATATGTTTCATGTAGGTACAATATCTACTTTTCAAGCTTTGAGTGCCTTGATGTGGCGTTGCATTATACGTGCTCGATGCCTGTCTCGTGACCAGAAAACAAGTTGTCGTTTGGCTAGTCAAAACCGAACTAGGCTAAAACCCCAGCTCATGGCAAACTATTTTGGAAACTCAGTCATTCCTATTGGCACAACTACAACAGTTGGAGAGCTTCTAGACAACAACCTCGGTTGGGCCGCGTGGCTGGTACACCAAGCAGTTGCTAATCATACTGACTCTGCTATTAGAGATATGATGCATAAGTACATGGCAAATCCAATTGTGTACAACTCGCGTATGTTTGACAAACAAATCATAATGATGGGCAGTTCACCGCGGTTTGATATGTATGGTTGTGATTTTGGTTGGGGCAAGGCAGTAGCGGCACGTAGTGGCAGTGCGCATAAATTTGATGGTAAGGTTTCGGCATACCCAGGATGGGAAGGGGGTGGGAGCATTGATTTGGAGGTGTGCTTGTTACCAGAATACATGGCTATGCTGGAGAGAGATGAAGAATTCTTGGCAGTGGTGTCTCCACCGGTTGAGTTGGGGGTATTATTAGGGACATCTACTCAATAAGTTCAGCTAATAATGGTTGGATTTTGTTTTATTTTGTTGGGTCTTTAATTTCTTTACGAGCTTTTTTATTTTGTTGGGTTTTTTTAAAACAATTACATGGTCAGCAAAATCATGGTTGTGTTCAGAAAATGATGGAACAAATTAAAAAATTCATGCTAAGCAATCACCAGTTAGTACAGAGTGGAAGGCACATCATGAGGTTATGCAGACTTGGATGCTGCTATCAAGCAATGAAGGATTAAGGTGTTCTCGTATCAAGAGGGAAGAGAATTTGTTAGCCCACAAATTAGCAAATTTGGGTGTAGAAGTGCTACAATTAGTTATCATGGTTGTACTTTTCTCATGTTTTTAGAAATGTGAAAGTTGTGTAATACTGGTACTGTATTTCTGTCAATGCTGAAATGAATAAACCTACTGGCTTTCTCTGCCCAAAAAAAAGTTGGTTATAAAAATACATTTGGTGTGATAAACCATTATGGAAGAGAAACCTCAAAGAAAGAAAAAATATGTTAACCCAATAACATTTTAAGCTTGAGCAACAACTAAGATTGTACAACCTGATTGCATGTTAACCCAATAACAGTACAAGCTTAGTCAAAAGCATAAAATGGTGAGGCATATTTGTGTATAACAGCCTATTCATATGAATTACTAGTTCAATTTTTTGAAAAAAAAAAGGAACAAAACTGAACCACAATCATACTATTGATACCTCAAAAAATGAGTATCGGGCTTTAGTTTTTGGGCTAGAAGTATTTCTGTAAGTTGGGTATTGTATTTACCGTTTTATATTATTTTCGTTTATGACTGGATGATGAAATTCAATGTGAGAAAAGGCTCAACTATAATTGTTAATCGGTTTAATCTTTTAAACATAACCCCGTTAGTGGATCAGAACAACCACATACTTAATATAAAAATATAAAAATATAGATAAATCAATCAAAAGACAACTCAAAAGTCAAAACATCAAAACATTAGTTATTGTTATGGTCCCTAGGTTGACCAAACATAACTCAATATTTAACTTACTAACGACACACAAACTCTAAATTGACTTTACCTTGGAACGCTTGTTTGATCACAATACCTCAGAAGTTTTTTGGAAAACACAAAATACAAAGGTCTAACATTTATAACAAACATTCAAAATGTATAATATGTGTCACACTAACTAAAGCTGCATCTGAAAAAAAAAATGTATATTATTAATAATATATCATTTAAGTAATGTTATTTTTTATTTAATATGTCATTTAGAAAATATTGTTTGTTATTTTGTTTAAATTTTTTTATGAAAATATGTCATTTTGTATGAGAATTTTTTTATCTCTTATAATATATTCCCGTTGCAACACACGGACACGAAACTAGTTTAAGTATATATAATTTGGGAATAATAAAAGTAGTTTACAGTTATAATAATTGTTAAGGTAATTTTCAAAGATATAGTATGACTATATAAGAATTCAAAAACTGAATATAATTAATTGAATATTGTTATTATGAAAAATATTTTTATGAGTTGAGTTTATTTCTCTTTAATTCTCAGTTGATTTGAATTTTAATTTTTCCTACATGTGATGTATCATTGAACTTGTTAGATTATTAGATTTTTAGGCATAGATGTCATACGCAGCATCATTTGTCGGAATTAGGGCTGTAAATGAGCCGAGTTTGAGCGAGTTACCTCCAACTCATGCTCAGCTCATTAAATAAATGAGCGGGTCAACTCGAGTTGAGATGGTAATAACGAGTTGTAGAGCTAACTCGAACTTAGCTCGTTATCAACTCAAGTTGGCTCACAACTCGTTTATAACTCATTTAACCAGTTAATTATATACTACTAGTAAAATAATTTATCTAAACACAAATAATTAAAATAGCCTAGTAATAGTTTTTCTAAATACAACCAATTCAAACATAATTATATAAAGTATAACCACACGAGATATGCTAGCTAGGTGAAATTAGAAGGGTCTGGGTTTCTGGGATTTATTGTGACCAATGCTATGTAACTCGAGTTATAAATGAGCGAGTTGGGATAAGCTCAAACTCAACTCATTTATTAAACGAGTCAGCCAACTCGAGTTGGAACTGACTCGAGTTGTAAATGAGCGAGTTAAAACGAACTGTAAATGAGCGAGTTACGAGTTTGAGCAATTTTACCTAGCCCTAATCAGAATGACATTAGATTATCACATCACTAAAATATAAGTCTATTTCATAAAAAAAAATTATTTATGTATTGACTTAATCATGCGTTAGAATATTACGCAAGTCCTAATCAAATTCAAGATCTGTTTTGACACGAATATAAAATGAATTATGTGCATTAACCTTAGATTGAATTGACCTAGTTTTTTTTTTATCGGTGGTTCGGATCTAAACTCAAATATTATATTACATCATACAATTTCAGCTGGGCAAAATTTTAGCGTACTGATCTTCTTTTCGTTTTTTTTTTCTCTTTTTGTCATTCCGTAATTTAGATAACAATCTTGAAAATTTATTCTTGGACCTATTTATAATATTAAAACCTTTTAATGGACAGCTGATCGGATGATCCAGAATTATTTGTTGCCCAAGTTGAGGTTTATTTTAATTTTATATGTTGTAAGCTAGTAACATTCAGAAATTGGTACACCATTTATTTAAAGAATGCATCTACATGATTCTGGTAAGATAGCATGTGATGATAGAACTGGCAGATGCAGTACCAGTACAGTTTGCGCTCACACAATTCCAAGATAACATTGTTCACTCGGTACACTTAAATGAAAGAAGGATAAAGGTGGTTATCTGTTTCGTAATATGAAGAGAGAGATGCAGGAGAATTTTCAGAGAGGAAAACAAAGAACCAAGAGTGCTGGCAAGAGAAATCAGTGCAAAATACCGAAGTTGGTTTCAGATGGCCTAATCACACATTTCAAAGTTAAAGACGCAAGATTTAAGAGATAGGTTTTCTCAGTTTCTGTCAATACTGCTTCAATGATTGTTTCCCTTTTATGTTTTATGTAACTTTCCTACATCTTATTTCTTGCCTTGGCAATCTTTTGTAAAACTATAACAACTCTGGTGTTCTATTAATAGAACTTGAAGACTTGATCTTCATTTTTCTCTAAAAAACATCTCACTAAATTGCAAACATTACTCGAAAAATACATAGAACTTCTTAAAGCTCTGAAAGAAGGGCACAGATTTTTGGTTAGGAAACAGAGACAGCCAAAAGAATGTATAAATATTTTTATCACAAGAATAGATCTTTATTTACAACAGGTATGTGATTGAAATAAAGAGTTCTGTTATCACTCATCATATTTATTTAAAGGCAAATTCTTCTATGGACATAAGGACCTATTTGTAAAATGAACATATTTTTATTTCAAAGTTCAAACAGTCGATCTGACCGTTCAACATTATCTCCATATTAAAATGTACTTGGAGGTCAAATTTTACATTTTTTTGAATTTTTTTACTATTTATTAAGTATTTTACAAAATTCAATGGTCTGAATTTGACTAGTTTTTGTAAAATACTTAATAAATAGTAAAAAAATTCAAAAAAATGTAAAATTTGACCTCCAAGTACATTTTAATATGGAGATAATGTTGAACAGTCGGATCAACTGTTTGAACTTTGAAAATGAAAATATGTTCATTTTACAAATAGGTCCTTATGTCCATAGAAGCATCCCTCCTATTTAAAATATAGTGCTGGGTCCTAAGGAAAATAATGAAAAGATAGTGTTATTCAAGTTCGTGTTTCAAAATAGTATTGAAATAATGTTAATTTGTGCTATTCCAAATATTGTAAATATTTTTTATTTGTATTGTTAGATAGTACAGAGTAGAGTGGGAAAAACGTGCCGTGCCGTGCTGTGCCGTGACTAACACGCCGTGATTTTGGTCACGTGCCGTGCCGTGACCAAGTAAATTTTTCACGTGCCGTGCCGTGACAAAAATTACGAGGGGTGGTCACGGCACCCGAGTCACGGCGTGACTTGCGTGCCGTGACTAAGTCGTGCCGTGACCAAACATGCGTTAGTCACGTTTGATCGCATTTAATGTTTAAAAAAAATGAAACGATTCTTTAAAATTCAAATGTTTTAATTGAAATTTAAAGGTAAATATTTTAATTAAAATAAAATTATACCTATATAGGAAGGTATGTTAGTATATTGTCTCGTGACTGCCGTGATTGGCGTATCGTCCGTGTCTACCGTTACGTGACTCGCGTGTCCCGTGCCGTGCCGTGTTTTCTTTGCCAACAATTAGTCATGATACGCGAATAGTCACGGTACGGGACACGCGAATCACGGCACGTAACCGACACACGTGCCGTGCCGTTACCGTGCCATTCCGTGATGGAGTTGGCTCCGCCGTGCTATTTTTCCCACTCTAGTACAGGACATATGCGAAGAGACTGGGTTACCATAATATCCCTCGCCAATTTCAAACCTTTGATTGAACATTTTGAATTGCAAGTAAAATTCAATAACGACTCTCTTCCAAAATTAGAATTATTCGATCTTGAACAGTTCAATTATACCCATAATAAGTACCGTTAAATATCACATAGGTTAGTAATGGTGGGGTATAATAGTTATACTTTTACTAGTTTTACAAACAAAATATTTTTAAAGATTTGATGATTCTCTATGGAATCCATAGATTATTTAGTACTTCAATTTTGTTTTTATAATTTATATGATTGATTAAAGGTGCTTAATATTATGTGCATATCAAAACTCATAATTTCTCATAAAAAAGATACTCATAATTTCTTTTTTAAACATTTTAGATCATTTTCATTATTTTTTTATATTAGGAGTAATTAAATCGTTGTTTTTAAATATTTGAATATCTAAAAAAAATTGAGTATATGGACTACAAGAATTGACTATTCAAAATTTGAAAATCAAGATTGAATTAGAAGCACAAACTGGTGAGTACTTCACAAACACACACGTGCGGTCAATCAAAGTTTCTCGTTGAACTTTCCTTTGTACAAGTTATGCATGTCAATGTTAAATAGGTTCAGTGATACCGATACAAATTTCCTTTGAACTTTCTTTTGAACTTTCCTTTGTACAAATTTTCAGTTTTTTTTGTACGCGTAGAGTATCCATGTTTCTTTTATGGTGTAGGTTCAGTGATACCGGTACTCATGTAATACTGGTTTTTATTTTTTGTAGTTTAGTCCAACAAATATTTGTAATTTGAATTTTTAAAGTAATGTTAGATACCCAACCGCCTTTTCTCAAAAAAAAATTATAACATTATTGACTTATTATACAATTTTTATAATTTTCATATTTTTTTTTATATTTTTTTTATGAATTTCAACAATTTAAATTATAATATAAAAAAAAATTCACATGATTAATTTACGTCACGTCATATCACATCACGTGTGGTTGATCATTCGCGTGACGTGATCATTTGCTACTATTTTAATCAGGTCACTTCATATCACGACGTGTCATGGATTCTCTTCCCTATGGCCAACCACAATTCCAAGAAAGCTGGCCGAAATAGACGGAAGTAGAAAATTAAGCAGTGGGGCCTGGGGGGCTTTCTTAATTTACCATAAAACCAAGGTCCGAGGTTGCTTTATGCAGAAAGTAATCTCTGATCTAACCATTTGAATTAGATAACAAATTAAAATTTCTCTCCTCTTGGCACCATCGTAACATATGAATAATTCGGGTTCGGTTCGGCAGGGTCAAAAATTCGTGATTCGGGAATAATTCGGGTATAATTCGGAAATGATTCGGAATTACAATACGAGACCTCAGTGCATATTTAATTCTTTACTGATGATTTATTATACGAGGTAGTGCTTGTAGTTGCCACAGAAGATCATTAATATTCAAAAATTGAGTAAAATGAGAAATCAGCCTTTTTCACGTGGGTGGCAGTGCTTTGGACCAATTGGGAGCAAGCACGTGGGTGGGGCAGGGGTGGCTGGAGCCATTTTCGAAACCAAAATTTTTACTGTTGTGAGAAATTCAAATTTTTCTCCGAAAAAAAAGTGAAAAAAACGCGTTTTATTCGTAAAATTCGTTAAATTCGTGTTTTATTCGCGTTTTATTCGGTCAAAAGTTCGGTCAACAAATAATACGCCATTCGGTTCGGAAACACCCCAAAAACGTTTTATTCGCGAATTAAATGCGAATTATTCGTGAGTATTGTTACTATGCTTGGCACTCTATAAATACAGATCCCCACCATCGCAGCAGCTTACTAGTTCCCAATAAATCAGTGTTCTCCGCTTTCATTCACACTCAAAATGCATTCTCCATACCCCGCTGTTCGCAAGATCAAAACCTCTGCAGTAACTCCAAGACCCAATGCCCAATCGCCACGTCAGCTACACCTCAGCGCATGGGACACGACCATGCTTTCTGCCCACTACATCCAAAAGGGCCTTCTCTTCAAAAACCCATCCGACCTCTCGGTGGAGCAAATCATCGAACGCTTGAGGAATTCCCTAGAGGAGGCACTTTTCCATTTCTACCCCTTGTCAGGCCGAATCAGGGCGGCCACGTGCGAGGGTGGTGGTGTAACTTGCCACGTGGAGGTGGGATGCGAGGGGGAGGGGGCGGAGTTTGTGCACGCCGTGGCAGATGGCATTGGGATAACTGATTTGGTGGCAGCGGACGGTCAGGATTTACCCGTGTTTTTGAAAGAGTTTTTTCCACTTGACCTGGCGGTCAATTTTGACGGGTCTACCAATCCGCTCCTAGCTGTTCAGGTCAGTCGAGACATGAGAGTACATTTAATTGGAAAGGGTAAAATGTTGTGTCATTGTGTCAATAGGTACGATAAGGGTCGGGTGAAACTATTTTCATATACGTATTCGTTACAAATTGTTCTTATTTGTATTTTACTTTTACCCGCTACGAATTATCTCATATATACTCTATCTTTATCAGTTATGGTTGTCTAATAACAAAATGGTAATGGGTAAATAACGGGTAGTAGTTCTAATATAATATTTATTTTTATTATTTACTAAATAAAACATTAAAAAAAGTATTACGCAATCAATTCAAAAGGAAATTTTTTGCAAAGAGGATATAATTAATACGTCCAAAAAAAAGTGTACTGACAGGTAATTTTAAGATACATCTCTCTAACTTCAGAAAGTTTCCCTTCCAATAATTGATAATTTTTTTTTTTTTTGTATATATGCAAGTTATTGTCAATTATGAGAGTTAAAATCATTTAAACATGTACAGATTACAGAGCTAATAGATGGAATCTTCATCGGTTGTGCTTTCAACCACACGATGGGCGACGGCACCTCTTTCTGGATGTTCTTCAATGGATGGGCAGAGATAGCCCGATGCAAAGCTGGCGGGATGGAGGTCGCGCTCTCCCAATTTCCCGTTCATGACAAGTGGTTCATAGGAGGCTATGGAGAACCTCCTATCAAGCTCCCCTTTACTTCTCCTGCTGAATTTGTTGTACGATTTTCTCCTCCGCCTCTGAGAGAGCGGATGTTTCACTTCTCGAGTGAAACCCTCGCAAAGCTGAAGGCGAGAGCAAACCAAGAATGTGGAAAAGGTACATCCTTAATTTGAGAGATTTATGCATGTTATTTTCTGGTTAAATCAATGTATATATATGTATTCTTTGTTACATTTTCTAATTTTGAAGAAATTGACTTCCAAAATGAGCTTTTACTGTTTAAAAACTACGTAATCTCTATATCTAAAAATAAGATCATATGGCCGTGCTGATGAACAATTACATAAGCGTTCATATTTAGGTACAATATCCACTTTTCAAGCTTTGAGTGCACTGATGTGGCGCTGCATCATTCGTGCTCGACGCTTCCTTCCTGACCAGAAAACAAGTTGTAGTTTGGCAATCCAAAATCGAGCAAGGTTACAACCCCCACTCCCAGCAAACTATTTTGGCAACTCGGTCTATGCTGTTAGGACAACTACAACAGCAGGAGAGCTTCTAGAGAACAACCTCGGCTGGGCCGCATGGCTGGCACACCAAGCTGTTGCTAATTATACGGACTCTACCATCAGAGATGCAATGCATAAATATATGGCAAAGCCATTTGTGGTCAACTTGCACATGTTTGATATACATAGCATAATGATGGGCAGTTCACCGCGGTTTGATATGTATGGTTGTGATTTTGGTTGGGGCAAGGCAGTAGCGGCACGTAGTGGCAGTGCGAATAAATTTGATGGTAAGGTTTCGGCATACCCAGGATGGGAAGGGGGTGGGAGCATTGATTTGGAGGTGTGTTTGTTACCAGAATACATGGCTATGCTGGAGAGAGATGAAGAATTCTTGGCAGTCATGTCTCCACCAGTTAAGTTGGAAGTATTATTGGCGACGTCTAGTAAATAACTTCTTAATTCTTATGGTGACTATATTTTGTAGTTTATTATTTGTGCAAGCTTTTTTGTGAGAAAAATAAAAATAGTTTAAAGTGTTCGTATTTGTTAACATGAGAGAAATTTGGATTGCTGAGGATCAAGTGTGCAGGACTGCTCTTCCTTTGTATTATTTAGACATTAATATATTATGCCCGGGAAAAATGTAATCAGGCCAAATACTGACCATTTAACTATACAGTAAAAATAATATATGAACAAAGCATAGCTAACAGTTTCATAATAGGTATATTAAGATTATTGATCATAATCTCAACATTGGATCAAGAATGGAGTCCGAGAGAGCTAATTCGTCTAAAGCCATCGAACCGGCCCAACTAGCAACTAGAGTTGCTTTCATTATATAAAAAAAATAAAAATAAAACAATCAACCGGAATCATTCAATAAGACAATATAAACACGATACCGAGATAAACCCATGAAAATATCCTTTATCAAAGACAAATAGAAACTATGTCACTTAATTTATTTTATCAAAATTCAGAAGACTATAATGGGTACCTAAACTTTTGATACTGTAAACTTATAACAAGAATGTCACTTGAGAACATTACAAGAATGTCACTATAAACAAAATTGCTTTTGGACAGGGCCTTGGGCCGAGTATGGTTGGAAAAGCCCACATAATTTTGCAGTGGTAGACCGGACCTTCTAATCCAACAGTATGTTGCTCATCATTTTTTTAGTTTGGCAATATCATTATATGATCAACTAATGTCCAAATAAATGTGGAATGGAAAAGAGCAAATAATTTTAGATAATTATTGAGTTGGAAGTGTTTTTTGTGAAACAAAACAGAGAATTGTTACCGGATTGAAGTTTCAAATTTTGAAATCGAATAAACCGAAATATTACCGAAAGTTAACTAAATTTAGGAGAATCAATTACCCATAATTTTAACTTCTCCCAATCACAGTTTTCAAACTGCTTGGAAAATCGATATATTTATTCAACGCATTAGTGATAAGCTAACACACTAATTCAAGAACAAGTCAAGTAATTTGTAATTCAAATCACAAAATATAGATGAAATTTCCGTGACATAAATGATTTCGGAGATTATTTTCTCAAAAATATTACAATGATAAACTAGTTTGTATATCTTCCAAAATTCCTTATCAATGTTCGATATAGAAAACTTTATTTATAATATTACGATCTTCCTAAGTTAAAATTTTAAGGGATTATGAGCTTATTTGACAAATCGAGAAAGAACAGAGGCGGAGCTACAGTCATCCAAGGGTAGGCAGTTGCCTACCCCTGAATTTTGAAAATCTGTATTGAGTATATAGGATTGACCCATTGTCTAACCTCGATAAAGACTATTGCATACACCAGATAATGTTTGTTGTCTACCCTTGAAATAAATTCGTAACACAAATTTCGCAGCTGGTGTCGATTCATTGTTTGGAAGAGGAAGGAGTGAACAAAACGAAGGTAGAAGATGATTCTGACAGATGGGACCATTATTTATATGGTTCAATTGAATGGGCCGACTTATTAGGCCTGAAAAATAAAATATTAAAAGACATGTGACTGGAGAGGAAAAATTTGAGTGGATGACCAGTCAACATTAGAAAACTTGAAGATTCATTTGGGAGAAAAGAAAAGTAAGCTGATAAAATTAACAGGAAAAAGTTAAAGCAGATAAAATAGTAGCGTCTCTAACTAAACAAATTTTATCAAAGAAAAATAGATAAATAAATAATGTATGGGAATTGTCTTTTAATAAAAAATAACAAAAGGGAAATAATTTTTTGACAAAATAAATTAGTATATTTTTAGTAAATTATTTGAGTATAATATTTTGAGTTAAACATAATTTTTTGACAAAATATATTTGTGTAATTCTTTTTCTATCTTTTTTTTAATTATGAAACATGTTTTTTCTGAAGAAAAAAATCAGAGTTTTCGATCTGATCTGGCTGATTCCTATCAATTCACCCGATTTGAATTCCACCATCAAGTTACCAACTTTGATTCTGATTTTCAGAGCCATGGCTATAGGTTTTTGACATCGGCGCCACGGCCCGTACTTGGCTCTGGCACCTTGCCGTAAACCCTAGCCACTATATTGTGTTGTGGCAGTGTGGAGGCGAGCTGTGTAGAACTATTCAGAGCTGGCAACGTTCATATTTGTAAAAAAAAAATTTGCCTACCTCTGATAGAAATTCTGGCTACGCCACTGAGAAAGAACATGGGATGGTGTTATTTAGAATAGTAAATTGAAAAGATATTAGAAGAATGATATTTTCCAATTATTCGATATAGTCGAAGTGTTGAACGATAATTATATTTATATTTAAATACACGAGGAATAAAAATATCACTCTAAGTCCTAATCAAATTTAATTACCTTTTTATTATATTTTCCAACCCAGTACGTAGATTGAAGCCAACAAAACATCATGTTTAATTATGGAGTAAACCTCTTACTCCATAATTAGAAGAATGCTATTTTCCAATTATTCGATATAGTCGAAGTGTTGAACGATAATTATATTTATATACACGAGGAATAAAAATATCACTCTAAGTCCTAATCAAATTTAATTACCTTTTTATTATATTTTCCAACTCAGTACGTAGATTGAAGCCAACAAAACATCATGGAGTAAACCTCTTACTCCACAATTCAGTTGTTAAACAAGAAGTAAAATAAGAGTAAGGTGGAGTAAGATCTGAATTAATCTGAAATTAGTTCCTCCTCCTCCGTTAGAAAATTAGCGTGTATGTCCCACCGTGAGAATTGACAGGGACCTAATTGCGAAGTTTTGAAACTGTTGGGTGAAACGATAAAAATCTAGGGCCTTGTGTAATTTAAATTAAGATAGGGATTGAATTGCAAAATGGAGAAATTTTATTAGTGTTTTCGGTTTGGGCCTTGGTTTAAATTAATTGGAATTGGCTTAAATTTTGATCGGGTTGTACAAACCCAACTTAAATTCAATTAGCACACCAACCCGTAGTTAATTAGAATTAATAAATTAAATACTTAGATTTATAGATTCTAAAAATAAATATATTATTAATTAATAAAGACAATTGATTAACACCATACTACTAATTTTATGCATCGTTAAAATAGTTCAAGTTATAATAATAAAAGTAGTAGGCTAAATTGCTAAGCAATGTACTATATTTTATACATAGATAAATTAACACTTACGGAATTTTAATTAAAACTCTAGTTGTAAGTTGTAAATTGACAATTGGTTAATAATGTATTTTATTTATTTATTTTATTTAGAAACGAACCCAAATAGGTAATTAGGATAAACATATTTAAATTAGATTAAATTAAATTAGATTTAATTTAGTTAAGGAATTTAATTATCTACATTACTTAGTAATAAAATTGTCATAATATTATAAGTAATTTAAATACAAAGATATAAAATAAGTTGTATAAATGATTTTCGTATCATATCGATTATTTAACAATTGGTTAGTGGCGTATTTTATTTATATACATACTTAGGAAATAAATTAAATTGACTATTAGAGAATAAAATAAAATATGTATTCTTCGTTACAAACGCTTAAACGCGATGAATTATCGTAATATTTAAACTTAGTAAATTATCTACATGTTTAATCTCATAAGTAAATAGAATTTCTTTTAAAATACTTAGGGAAATTTAATTAAAACAGTTTATCTTCAAATTAAAAGTTGATAAATAATAAAATAAGGGTAGCAAGGGTTACGATAATTAGTTTCGATCCTAATTAGGTTACATTACGAATTTCAGGACATCCGACCTACCCTGATCCTGACTCGTGGACCGATCCCGCTGACGGCGGTACCGGAGCATACGTGGAGCACGCGGATTGCAGAGGCGATTAGCGCACGCCTTCAGCTTGCCCTACAGGTGTGGGATATCTGATTTACTTTTTCATGGCGTACTCTAACCAGTCGACCACTTGACCTGTCATACGCACTTTAAATTTGTAGTTGCATTAGAGCATGTTTATCCTTTCAGAACTGTAATTAAAAATTGCACAAGCCCTTCTAAATGAAAATTTACTGCTTTTAAATAGGAGTAGAGTAATTTAATTATAGGTTTTAGACTTTATAGATATTAGGCTATTATTTGTCCTCTTCTCGTAGAGAACAATAGTATTATCATTTAAACGATCATATGCATTGGTGAGAGCTGAGAAGAAGACTGAGTGACTGCGCTCCGGCTTGTTGGGATGGAACGAGTCGGGTCCGCAGCCATTGAGCTGAGGGATGAAATGAGACTGTGTGTCTCGAGACTGCGTGTCTCAGGTTTTTAAAATGGGGCTGCGTGTCCCAGGTTTTTATACGAGGCTGCGTGTCTCTTGACTGTCCCATTGGTCTGGCCAGGCGGTGGAGTTCCGTCGTCTACTCATGAGGAGACGGATTAACTAAACTTACGACTTGCTTGTAGATTTCTCCTATTTGTATATGTAAGTTGAAGGATCGTTTTAGAGCAAGGAAAAATACACGGATTGAGATATATTCATCGGCGAGTGGGCATATACTCTTGCGAGTTAATGCTCGATGTCCCTGATATTGTGTATCGTTTGCTGTCACGATGTCTCTGGGCATCGTGTATCATTGGCTCCCTGCCCACCGTCCTTGGACTAATATCTTGTGGGACCTTGAGTCCGATTAACACAGCACGGGGTGTACATATATTTTATCCGTACTATTATATTAAAATTATGTACACACAGTACCTCGGTATTGGACTCCGATTTGAGTACTTATATTCTATCCTCTTTGTATTTTTATTTTGGGAAATTTTGCATGCTGTCATGATAGGATAATCGCATCATGTCATCTATTATATGTATTTTTCTTTAATATATAAAATAATAGGTTGTTTATAGTTAAGCATGTGCATTTAAAGTACGAATTACTGAATTTTGCGTAGATTACCATTAAATGTGCTTTGACCAACGAGGATCCCTGAAAGGGTAATTCTGGGTCACATACTGAGCGATTGGTCGCTCACCCACCTTTTGATGTGGGATTTTAGGTACTGAGACGGGTGTTCCGCAGCAGGAGATGCCAGGAGCTGTCCCTGATGGCCACGCCACTTCATGATAGATTATAGGACCTTTTGATTAGGATTATGAGTCCGATGATTTTTGTCTATACATCGGTCTCGTTAGATTATGTATCCCTTTCATTTGCTTGTGTTTTATTTTATGATATGGATTGTATGGACCCGTATATGTTTATGTTTATTTAGTGATGTATGACTGATGCTTATTTATATCATTTCGCTTCCGCTGTTTTTGTTGATTATTGTATTTGATTAGCCTTGCGTGTTTAGAGCTAATTAAACACGAGGTGGGGACTGATCACACCTTAATCCGAAAATTCTAGTTCGGGGTGTGACAAGTTGTCTTTCATCTTTTCCATGCGCTAATCTCATAAAAGTAAAATTTTCATGCAAAAATCTGAAAAAAGACCAACAGTTGGAATTGGAATAAGATATTATTCCTTTTGGATAACAATAGGTTTATTTCCGTCCTTCATGTGCTACTGTTTGTCTTTCATATGTATGGGTTTCAAAGTAATATTAAGTGTATGGGTTTAAATGGAACACCAAGTGTCGATGCTAGTATATGGTATGCTATAATACAGCTTGTCGAGGCTGAGTCTGGAATACCAAGTGTCAAGTGTAGTATATGGTATGCTATAATACAGCTAGTATATGGTATGCTATAATATAGCTATTCTATAAATGTATAAAATTGTCTAGGAATGATATCATATCTAAGTAGTAGAGCAAAACTAGGGTGTGATGTGCTCACTAAGAGGGGTTGGTGAGCACACCTCCAAAAGGCTATCGGATTGACTTCGAACTACGAATCCAAACCGTTGAAATTCATGTACTTCGTGAGTGATGCATGTACATGAAAAAAATTTAAAGTTTCGAATTCATTTAGTACATGGTCAAGCGGTCAAAACAATGATGAAAAATGAATACATAAAACAATTTAAAAAATAACTTATAAAATGTTTATTGTTTTGACCGCTTGATCATGTACTAAATGAATGCGAAACTTTAAAATTTTTGCATGTACATGCATCACTCACGAAGTACATGAATTTCAACGGTTTGGATTCGTAGTTCGAAGTCAATCCGATAGTCTTTTGGAGGTGTGCTCACCAACTCCTCTTGGTGAGCACATCACACCCTAGTTTTGCTCCTAAGTAGTATACATATAACATAAATCCTATCAATTATAAGTGTTAATATAACTAGTTATTGAAAGGACCTTATGAAAGGGTTAAAATCATATAAATAAGAATCTCAAAGTGTAAAGAGTACGGGATGACATAAGTATAAAAATAGTAAAATGTGGTAATCAAATTAATAAGTAAAAGAGGGTTAAAATCAATACAACTATTAAAAAAATAATGTAATATAACAATAGTATAAATAACCAATTATCAAAAATCCACATAAAAAGCATTCAAAAATGAACTAACAACAGGACCGCATCATATATAAAAAAGACTCTTATAAGAATAAAATAATAAAGAGAATAAGTGTAAAAATCAAATAACAAAAGAGTAAAAGAAAAAGAGGGTAAATGAGAAAATCGGTAAAAATCAAACGTGCAACGCACTCAAAAAATAATAAATAAAACAGAGAAAAGGGAAGAGAAGAAAAAAAGAAATAAAGAGTAAGAGAAGGTAGAAAAGTAGAGAGAGAGTAGGTATAGGTATATTGTTTTACTTTTTAATGCAATCATGTTATTGTTAATTTAAAGAGACAATGGAAGGGGTATATTTGTTTAAAAAAACAAATTAAATGAATAGAAGGGAATAAAAGAAATGATATAAAAATTATATAAGGGATATTGAATATTAAGATGTTTTGATGGAGAAATTAGCTATTTTAAAAGTTTTCATGAGTACATAAGAAATTTTCCAAAAAAAAAAAAATACTAAAACGGAGGTAGTTAAACTTCAACAACCGGACTACTTCATTCCTGGAAAACTATTTCAACTATTTTAGAGAGGAGAGATTGCAACTATTTCAACTCTTCTTTTACAAATTTTATATGACTTGTAATTTTATCTCTATTTCATATTTCAAATTAATGATTCAAGCTCCTCAATATTATGTATGTATTGTAATCTCAAAACAAAATTTTTACAGTTTTAGATTATTTTCATTCTAAGAGTTGTTGTTGTGTCATTTTTTCCGTGGACCAGATCCAGTCAACTGCATGCCTAGCTATTGTTCAGTCAAAAAATTGTTACTTTAGTGCTATATAGCACGTTTGCCATTTCAAATGGGATTACCGCTTTCTCAAATTTTCAATTCCACACTATCTAAAATAAATATTTTTTCGTACCCCGAAAATAAATAAAGTGTGACCTTTCTAATTTGTAGTTAACATCCAGTGTTGTAAATAACGGTATGTGCTCGTCGGACGGACAGAGTACCGCCAAGCGATTAATCGAAAATAATTAAGAATAATCAGTCATAATTAGAAAAAATTGGCCGATTAATCGGAAATTGTTTTACGGTTTAGTTACCGCCAACGACTAATCAGCCGATTAATCGGCCTAAACGGACGTTTTTTACAACACTGCATCCATATATCAAATAATTTAGATGCATATATATATATCTTAAATTGTGAATAAAAGAAGAGTACGTAGAATTAGACAAAATATAATGAATTGGAATTCAATGACAATATATATGAATTTAACAAATTTGAGAACCATAAAAATTAATTTACAGTTTCAATCTGACTTTACAAAGTGATTTACAATATATATTTATATCGTGCAAAATAGAAAATGGTAAAATTAAATATCAAATAATGTGAAATCTACAACGTTCTAGTTTTGACAGCTTGGATGAAATATTAAAAAAGATTTACTCAAATAACTTGAAATTTGATGCACAACTAGGTCTACAACATGTTTATTTACTTTTATCTTTCTTTTTTTAAAGATTTTTCTAGCTCGGTTTTTAATGAGATTATTAAAATTGTTAAGACAGTCATTGTTGTCTCTATATAAACACCTTTGTTGAAAAAAAAAATTAATTTGGTAAAACATTGAATATATCAAACCTACCACATGCGTTGGAGCTCAATTTCGTCGAACTTTCCTTTAAACAATAACATCTAAGTTTCTCGTTGAACTTTCTTCGTACCAATTATGCATGTGAATGTTATCAACATTCAACCAAATATTTGCCGAAATTTTTATTAATACCCTTTAAAAAAAAAAAATAGCAAATCTACTCTCCGTATTGAATTTTTTTCTTTTAAATAACCTAACCGTCCCACATTGGAGCGGTTTGCTTTTTTTTTGTTTTTTTACAGATGTTTACCAAACCGCCCCACAATGGGGCGGTTTGCTATAAATATATATTATATGACACCACATTGTGGCGGTTTGCTCTTTTTTTATTTTTTATCTTAATATTTTCATCTAATATGTATATTATATGACACCTATCCTAGATGAGTATATAGGATACGTAATCAATTTAAAAAAAATATAAACAATCGACAAGAGCTAAGGCGATTATTACATATTATTTATCTGATCGTCTGATCGTTTGCAAGGATCGGATTTTGTGTTGTTACATCGATCATATTTTGTGATGGAATGTGTGGTACCCCACAAGATCCTGTCACATTAGATTACTTCGAAGATGCATTATAATTTGCAATCTCAACTTGTTATAGCCTTATAGATCTCATAAATAATGGACACATCAAGACATAATAAGCCGAATACCATGCTGGAGCATAATATATACTTTTTATAAAGAGTATGACTATAAAACTATTGTAAATATTAGTACTCAGCTAATTAACAACACCACAAGAGCATTCACTTGAGATGAGACTATACAACACTGTAAATATTAGATAAAATATTTTCCTACATATTGACAATTTTCACAAGAAATTGTTTTTCTAAACAGCTTAATACTTGAACAGCCGCCAGACACCAATTGGAGACGTAAATTTGACAAATGCATATCTAAAGTTGCCAGAAAACAAAGGAAAGAGCCTCAAAACTTGCGTTGAAATTCCGATTAAGTTTTTCATTTCTATTTTTCAAATATGTAGAATACCAATTTTTATAGCAAACATTCATTCTATACACACTAAACATCTCTAAAAAAATAAAGAATATTTGTAGCAAACCGTCCCATTATGGGATAGTCAGCTAAACATCTGTTAAAAAAAAAAAAAGCAAACATGATGGTTAGGTTATTTTTAAAAAAAATTCAATGCGGATGGATGATAGATTTGCTATTTTTTTAGGATATTAATAAAAATTTCGGAAATATTTGCCAATTTGATAGCTTCTATTCGATTTACCCTCAAAGAAGCAAAGAAGGAATACAACAGTAAAAACTTACTTTCTCAGAAAAACCGAGTAATTTTTTTTTAGGCATTTGCTTCGGTGGACATAAGGACTTATTTGTAAATGAACATATTTTTATTTTCAAAGTTCAAACAGTCTATCCTTCCGTTCAACATTATCTCCATATTAAAATGTACTTGGAGGTGAAATTTTACATTTTTTTTAATTTTTTTACTATTTATTAAGATGGTTACAAAATCGTTGTTTTTCAATGGTCTGGAAACAGCGATTTTGTAACCATCTTAATAAATAGTAAAAAAATTAAAAAAAATGTAAAATTTGACCTCCAAGTACATTTTAATATGAAGATAATGTTGAACGGTCGGATCAACTGTTTGAACTTTAAAAATAAAAATATGTTAATTTTACAAATAGATCCTTGTGTCCACCGAAGCATCCCTCTTTTTTTAACCTATATTACCTACTTATGCAGTGGGGCCTGTGGGCCTTTGTTAATTTACCATAAAAAAACCGAGGTTTCTTTATGCAGAAAGTAATCTCTTTACCTAACCATTTCAAAATGTTGACCAATTAGAAATTTGGAATTTGTCTCCTCTTGGCACTCTATAAATACAAATCCACACTCGAGAGGGACACAAGCTAAGTACCACACCATCGCACCAGCTCCCAAGTCCCAAAAATTCTGTGTTCTCCGCTTCCATTCCGCACAAAATGCCTTCTCCATCCCCTGCTGTGCGCATCGTCAAAACCTACGCAGTAACTCCAAGGCCCAATCCCCAAGCGCCACGTCAGCTACACCTAAGCGCATGGGACACGGCCATGCACTCTGTCCACTATATCCAAAAGGGCCTCCTGTTCAAAAACCCATCCGACCTGTCGCTGGAGCAAATCATCGAACGGCTGAGGAGTTCTCTAGAGGAGGCACTTTTTCACTACTACCCATTGTCAGGCCGGATTAGAGCGGTCACGTGCAAGGAGGGTGGTGTCACTTGCCACGTGGAGGTGGGGTGCGAAGGAGAGGGGGCGGAGTTTGTGCACGCCGTGGCAGATGGCATTGGGATCGCTGATGTGGTGGGAGCGGACGGTCAGGATCTACCTGAGTTTTTGAAAGAGTTTTTTCCACTTGACCAGGCGGTCAATTTTGACGGGTCTACCAACCCACTCGTCGCTGTTCAGGTCAGTTCACAATATTCTTAATCAATAATCATTAAAAGGTTAAAGGTAAAGTGTTGCGTCATTGTCTACGTGACTTCTACTACTGAAAAGCTGAAGTAAGTAAACACCAAAATGAAGAGAAGAAACATTTATTGTTTGCATTTCTAGAGACTGGTATTAGACTAGTGTTTTGCAAACGGGCCAGTCCGGTCCGGTCCAGTCTAGATCCGGCCAGTCCACGGTTCTCACGGTTCACGGTTCCCATGGTTTACAGGTTTAAACGGTCCAAGTCCGGCGGGTCCGATTTTTTGTGGTTGGCCCAAACACGTGCTAGGACCGTGGTCCAAATTTATACGGTCCGGTCCGGGTTCGGATCCGGGTCCGGTTTGAGTTATGGTCTTTATTTTTATTTTTTTTCAATAAGTAGTCCAGTAATTTTGATCATATTCAAAATTCAATTTGGAGAAAATGGCTACATAGATTTTTTTTGTTCTTTATATTAAAATAAATGTATGAAAGTCTAGTTTTCAGATAATATAATTTCTCTATACAAAAATATTACAGATTGGTACAGTTTTAACGATTAATTGACAGAGGTCAGAAATAAAAAAAGCTGAAATTCCAATGAGCAGTTCTATAATTTTGACCAGATTCAAAATTCAATTTAGAGAAAATGACTTCATGAATTTTTGTGTTATTTATATCAAAATAAAGATATGAAAGTATAGTTTCCAGATAATATAATTTCTCTATACAAAAATATTGCAGATTGGTACAGTTTTAACGATTAATTGACAGATATCAGAAATCAGAAAAGCTGAAATTCCAGTGAGCAGTCTTATAATTTTGACCATATTCAAAATTCAATTTGGAGAAAATGGTTACATGGATTTTTGTGTTATTTATATTAAAATAAAGGTATGAAAGTCTAGTTTTCAGATAATATAATTTCTCTATACAAAAATATTACAGATTGGTACAGTTTTAACGATTAATTGACAGAGGTCAGAAATCAGAAAAACTGAAATTCCAGTGAGCAGTCCTATAATTTTGACCAGATTCAAAATTCAATTTAGAGAAAATGGCTACATCGATTTTTGTGTTATTTATATCAAAATAAAGGTATGAAAGTCTAGTTTTCAGATAATATAATTTCTCTATACAAAAATATTACAGATTGGTACAGTTTTAATGATTAATTAACAGAGATCAAAATAGCTAAATTCAGATTGGGTTCGGTTCTACACAGTGCGGTCCGGGTTTGGTCCGATCCAGTCCTACATGGTTCCACGGGTAAGTCCGGTCCGGTCCTACACGGTTCTATTTAAAATTAGTGACTCAAACCCTTGTTAGACCCGTTTCTAGCCAAGGTCCAGTCCAGTCCGGGTTTCGGCACGATCCGGGGATGTTCGGGTCAGAACCACGGGTTGTCCGGTCCGATCCTGAACCGGCCAGGTTATTTCAATACACTATTAGACTATTAGTCCACTAGAAAAAAAAATTAAAATGCAACAAGTGGCTTGCACGCATATTATATAAGTTACTGATTGGAATTTTTTTTGAGTAAAAATTGAAAATCAAGACATCTAACCATTTAATATTATTGTTATTACAATAAATGATTTTTTCTTCTATATAGAGATCATGTGCCTTTGTTACTAGACTAAAAGCTAGTTTTTTTATCGATTGGAATCTTAAGATGCACAGTTCTTTTTTCCTAATTATGCTTATATGAATTTTCTTTTTTGAGTAAATTCTTTGACACACAAATGTATGCTTTGTTCGATTTGTAATTTGGTGCTGACAAAAAATTATATACTGTAATACAACAATGATATATATATATAGCAGCATTGTTGCCCAGAAAAGAAGTATAACACACACTTAACCGCAAAAGCGGATATATATGTCCAAGAAGAATGTTCAATATATATATATATATATCTAAATAAGTCGAGACAACTTTCCCTCCTAGGCTTGGTCATTTTTATAATTTTTTGTAGCACAAGCATGCCTTGGTCAATTTTGAAGGTTAGAATCATTTAAACAAGTACAGGTTACAGTGCTAATAGATGGAATCTTCATCGGTTACGCTTTCAACCACGCGATCGGCGATGGCACCGCTTTTTGGATGTTCTTCAATGCATGGGCAGAGATAGCCCGATGCAAAGCAGCAGGAAAGGAGGTCGTGCTATCCCAACCTCCGGTCCATGACAAGTGGTTCATAGGAGGCTATGGAGAACCTCCTATCAAGCTCCCCTACTCTTCTCCTGCCGAATTTGTTGTACGGGTTACTCCACCGCCTCTTAGAGAGCGGATGTTTCACTTCTCGAGTGAAAGTCTTGCAAAGTTGAAGGCGAGAGCGAACCAAGAATGTGATAAAGGTACTTCCTTACTATTTGGGAGAACTTATGCATGTTATTCTTTGGGCAAATCAGTGTGTTCTTTCTTACATTTCCTAATTTGAGGAAATTGACTTCCAAGATACTTTAATGTGCTTAAGAACTACTCTAAGAAGATCAAATGACCGTGCTAATGAAGAATTACAAAAACATTCATAAATATTTGATTCAATTATATACTATATGTTTCATTTAGGTGCTATATCTACTTTTCAAGCTTTGAGTGCGCTGATGTGGCGATGCATCATACGTGCTCGATGCTACCCTCCTGACCAGAAAACAAGTTGTCGTATAGCAATCCAAAACCGAGCAAGGTTACAACCCCCGCTCTCCGCAAACTATTTTGGGAACTCTATTTATGCTGCTAGTACAACTACAACAGCAGGAGAGCTTCTTAACAACAACCTCGGCTGGGCCGCATGGCTGGCAAACCAAGTTGTTGCTAATCATACTGACTCTGCCATCAGAGACATGGTGCATAAGTACATGGCAAATCCAATTGTGTACAACATGCATATGTTTGACATACATAGCATAATGATGGGCAGTTCACCGCGGTTTGACATGTATGGTTGTGATTTTGGTTGGGGCAAGGCTGTGGCAGCACGTAGCGGCAGTGCAAATAAGTTTGATGGAAAGGTTTCGGCTTACCCGGGATGGGAAGGCGGCGGGAGCGTTGATTTGGAGGTGTGCTTGTTACCAGAATATATGTCTGCGCTGGAGAGAGATGAAGAATTTTTGGCTGTGGTGTCTCCACCAGTTGAGTTGGGGGTATTGTTGGAGACGTCTAGCAAATAAGTTCAGCTAATGGTGATTGGATTCATTTTTACTTTTGTTGTTTCTTTCTTAAAATGTTGTTTTGTGAGGACAAATAAAAGTAGTTTAAAATGTTCGTATTGATTAACAGGAGAGAAATTTGGATTGATGAAGAATGAAATGTGTTCTTTTCTTTTTCTTTTTGTATTATTTTGGCAGTATTATATGCGTGATGTATGTAGGGGTGAAAACGGAGCGAATATAGGGCGGATAGTGGTAAAACCGAATTGAAATCTGCTGAAATTTCTCATTCGTGAACAATTTTTCTCTGAAATTTCAAATTCAGCCATCCAACTTTCTCTATGCATGCATATTAAATAATTGGTTTTTTGTGCACGCATCTCAAAACAACTCGACGGCTAGATTCAAAAAAGCAGAAATTTCAGAAACACTGTTCACAAATGAGAAATTCAGTAGATTTGTTTCCGGTAAAACCATATCCATATTCCTTTTTAATTTTTCGAATACGGATCGGATATCAACCAGATACGAATACGGATCGGATCGGATATTTATTAAAATAATATTAAAAAATACCAAAGTTCATAATATTTATCTAATTTTTATGGTGAATAACAATATTTTTTTCATAATATATATTAAAATATATGATATATATCTATTATTCAGATACGGATAATTGAAACGTAAAAACCATATTACTATCCATATCCACACGGATATTTAAATATTAGATATCCACATCTAATTTTTTGAATACGGATCTGATATTATCCATACCATTTTCACCCCTATGTATGGAGCAGGACGAAATTATGATCAGTTAGACACTTAGACTACCAAAAAAAAAAAAAAGTTACTTTCAGACGTAGACTATAGCTTCCTAAAATAATATTGGACATAATTAACTAGACAAGTATAGCTGACAAGATAACAGTTGAATATAGCAGAAGAGATGAGCTATGAATTAAACAATTTATCGTATTATTTGACAAGAAAATTATTCCAACATTAACAATATTACTGAGATTAATAACAAAAAGCTTAAAATTTTAGTAAAATTAATTTACATGTGGCTTGGTGGATATATAATATATATATTATTGTTGATTCCGTAATTTTTTTAGTTACCACCTCAAACTTTCATAATTCGCACTTTATCACTGTTTGATGGAAAATTCACAACTTGCCACGTACGTAGATTGGGGTCTGCACACAATTTTTGTTTGGTGCTCATACTTGATTCAAACTTTCATAATTCGCACTTTATCACCGTTTGATGCAAAATTCTCAACTTGTCACGTGCGCAGACCTAGTCCTGGCACCAATTTTTTTTTTTTTTTTTTTTTTGTCTTTCCTCTTATGTTATGTTCTATTAAAAAAAAATGGTGGTCTGCACACCTGATAAGTTCTGAATTTTTAGAAAAACAATTGTAAAGTACAAATTATGAAAGTTTGAGACGGTAAATAAAAAAATTAGGTCTGCGAACCTGATAAGTTCTGAATTTTTAGGAAAATTATAGTAAAGTACAAATTACTAAAAAAAATTTCGGCTGCCGATCACGCTGGATGAAGAAATTCAATGTGAGAAAAAGGTTAACTATAATTGCTGATCGGTTAGGAGTAGAGGTATAGAGATATTCATTTGTATATCCTATTAGGTAATCTTGAATCAGATGCGATTTAGTTAGTATGATACATGTTATACATTTTGAATGATATGTAAGAATGCTAGTAATAAGATATATGTTTTGGTCAAAAAACCGTCTTTTCGACTTTCGTATCAGCCTAGCAGCGAAGCGCTTCACAGCGAAAGGGGCAAGGGCTGCTGAGACGAAACCCTAGCAGCGAGTTGCTTGCTAGAGGGGCGGAGAGGCTTCAGCCGTCCCCTCTCGGTCCCTATGCACGCGGTAAGAGAGCTAAGTCACGCGAGGCAGGAAGGGTTGCTTGCTAGAGGGGCGGCGCGGGTTCGGTTGTTCCCTCCGACCTAGATCGAGAGTGGTTGCGCGCAGCGGGAGTTAATAAAGCAAAACCTTAGATTGAAGACACGGCTGAGGCGAGCGGGTAGCCGGGCGAAGCAACAAGGGTTGCTTGCGAGAGGGGGCGGCGTCCCCTCTACGCCCCTATGTGTGTGGCGAGAGATGCAAGGCGACTGAGGCGAGGTGGTGAGGCATGTGAGGCAGCGAGAGGCAAGAGGCGGTCATGATACTGGTAAATAGGTGGTAGCAAAGGCTCTGAAATGGGGCAGGTTCTGTTAAGATTCGGGTAGCTAGGTTAGGATTGTAAATAATTTAATATTAGTAAGTAATAATTTGTAGAACTAATGAGATCTAATCATGTAAATACTTTTTTATTAATGAAAAACTGTAAGATGGTAATTGCTTTCTTACCTAAAAAAAATATGTTTTGGTCAACTATGATTTTGATTTTTGTATTAAAATAAAAACAGAAGAGTAACAAACTGCTTGGGCAAATTGCTTCCGTGCCTTGCATGGTTAAATGATAGAGTTTGTAATATTAGTATATTATAATTAAGGATTATATACATAGTAATCTATTCCGGGAGAACATTCACAATTAAATTAAGGATGGATTCCAAATGAAACCACACTCAAATGTCCTTCTGGAAGTAAAAGATTGTAGTCCAGATTGCTTCCTAAAAGAAACCAAATTCATATCAACTATTTCGTAGAGTTTTGTACAATGACCTTAACCTTTGCTTATATTGTTGAACAAAAGCTCTGCATCAAGTATGCATTCTGAATCAGACCAATGTTTCGTCCCCTCACCGAGTACTCGAACCGCCATCCCCGACATCCATGCCTAAATGGAATCGTTTGTGGCACAATTCTGATTTTCGTAGCATCAGTTGTGTCATTTCTTGTCTTGCTTTTCTTCATCAGCATTCTTTGGGCATGTATCTTCCTTGTTTTTTGTACCGTTTTATCTGCCTTCTACATCGATTTGTTGAGACGGGCACCAGAGGGACCCCTTCTGGTACAAACTCTGCCTCATGAGTTTGTGCCAGTAGAGACAGGGTTAGACGCTTCGGCTATTGCTGCCTTGCCTTCTTATCGGTATCAAAGATATTTTGATTGTAACAGCAACGATGTATCTGATGGCAATGGATGGTTGCAATGTGCTATTTGTATTGGGATGCTGCAGATAGGTGAAATGGTGAGAAGTATTCCACCTTGTAAGCATTTGTTCCATGTTGAATGCGTAGACATGTGGTTGAAATTACACTCGACGTGCCCGTTGTGTCGAGGAACAGTCGCACCAACTGTCGCAACCTCCAATCTAGTGGCAGAGGTATAAAGTAAGGTTGTCTGATGCTATGTTTTCTTGAGATGATGAAATGATGTCATGTATATATGCATGTGTAAATTAATGTCCATAATGCTTTTACTGAAAAAAAAATGTAATCTATTGTTTTTTTAAAGAATTGCAAAGATAGTATGTTTGCTGACTGCTGAAAAGAAGTATGGTGGAAATCTTTTGTATTTGTTACATTTTTACTGTGAAAACAGTTAGTCAGCAACGTCAAGCAAATTAATGACCCACAGTCAATTCTTCCTCAAAATTGGAATTTAAGAAATGACATATGGCCAAATAAAATTTTATCTCAAGTTTTTACTTCTATTTAATATCTATAAATACTCTCTATACGGATTTCAAACTTATTACCTTTTATACGAAAGATGTTATCTTTTTATCACTAGACCAAAGACTAGTTCTCAAGCAAATTCCAAAATTAAATCAAATTCCAACCTCCCATTCTAAATACCAACATCTAAATTAAATCAAATTTACAATCCGGGCGAGGCAAAAAAAAAAAAATAGAATAAAATACTTAGCCAACTAACTGTCTATATGTCAATATGGCATTGCATTTCGGAACGGACTCTGCTGCTTTTATCTAAGAAAAGCAGGGTCCTACTTTTCCGATCCCAACCATTCAAATTCGTTGAGATTTGTGCATGAAATTTTTTTTATCGAGATACGCAAATGGAAAATTTTGAATGGTTGGGATCGAAAAAAACAAAATCCTACTTTTCTTATACAAAAGCAGCTGAGACGGATCCTTGTGTTTCCCTTTGCAGAGAGCGTGCGTACGGCTCCTCTTTGGATTGTAATTAGGAAGTATTTTATGTTTTTTAAGAATAGAAATGAAGGTCAAATTTTTTAATTTTTTTCAATATTTCATTGAAAACATTATCTATTATCATTAATTCAAGAATTTATTCTCGTAATTAAAATTTAATGAATGGTCACAAACTGATCATTTGAAGTACTGCTTGTTGTTAAAGATTTAAAAGTTTGGTCGAGACCATCCAATGAAATTAATTTTCTCGAGGAAATAATTAGTCGTTGCAACTTAATTTGGGTTTAATTTTTAGGTTTGCAAAGTGTTACTACAAATTTTTATATGATGACGTGTTCGTTTTGGTTACTAACTTTGATTTTGACGTCAATAATTCAATACAGTTAATTGATAAGTACGTCAGTTTAGACCGGCTTTGGTCATTTTTATGTTTAAATAAACAATGGTTCTTTGATTATCTTAGTTATTTGATTAATTATACTTTATGTACAATAATGATACAGTATCTGCGAGGGATACTATCAGTATACCCTCGCGTATACTCTCGTCATTAATAGAAAAAACACATTTATGTTAATATACCCTCACATATAGTCACTTTTTATTCTCGCTGATACTATCCCATTTAGAAAATTTATCTTTTTTTCTATAACATATATAATAGTTCATATCAAATATATCTTTTTTAATATAAAGTTAGTGCATTTGGAAGCTTCTCATTTATTTTTTTAAATAAGAGAATTTCATCATTCGTTTCTTTTATTTTAGACATCTTTTGTAAAAATTAAATTTGTCTTTTTATTTATTTATAAAGAGACGAGACTCATTATCATATAGGTAAAGTTAATTTACTATCCTTTCAAAGTTTTTTTGGAATTACTAACAAATTAATTAATACCATCTAATGACCTCATAAACTTACAAAATACACCATATTAATTAAAAAATTACGATAATTTGCATATATAATTATTGTTTTGAACTAGCTACTGACTAGAAATTTAGTGAGTAGTACAAAATCAATTAGTCATTCATGAAGCGAGTTAAAACATTAATTTTTAGTTTTATCATAATCTAGTCGACGACCAAATAGTTCTAAATTCATATCATGTTTCATTCAAATATATTTTACCTAACGAGGAGGCTTCAAATGCATCATAGTTTTGTACTCCAATGATGTTCCACATTCTTATTTTTGTCTTTAAAATTCAAATAGTCGATCTGAACCTCTCAACATGATTTTCATAATATAATATGCTTTGATACTATATTATATTATTTTTGAAAAAAAAATTACTATTTTTTTAGATTCATAAGAAATCGTTGTTTTAAGGAGATTTTGGACCATCCAAATAAGTGATATTATACCTATCTTAAAACATAGTAAAAGAATTCTAAGAAAAATATAAAATTTGATCTTTAAGCATAGATCATGTTGAGCGGTTCGGATCGATTATTCGGACTTTGGAAAATGGAGATAAGAATGTAAAACATAATTGAAACACAAAACCACAGTCAGTGGCGGAGCTACATGGGCTCAGGGGTAGGCACTTGCCTACCCCTGGAAATTTTTTTTTTTCTTTTAGACCGGTATTTTTTGGACTTTGCCTACCCCTGATTTTGGGCTTTGCCTACCCCTGCCCTGCGCCTCAGCGCCTGCGCTGCGCGAAGTCACGAGAAAACAAAAAAAAAAAACTCGCGGAGACAGAGAGGAGAGGCGAAGCAGAAGAAGTGAAGAACCGACTACCTCTGGAAGAAGAAGCTCCGCCTTTGTCTCTGGAAGAAGCTCCGTTAATTTTTCGTTCAAACCCAAATCCGTTAATTTTTTCAAACCCGAACCGTTAATTTTTTCGAACCCGAATCCGATTATTGCCTACCCCTGGCTCAAATCCTAGCTCCGCCACTGACCACAGTGCATTTGAACCCTCCCCTAATAATAATTATCGTTATAATAGTTTCTTCAATTTTATTAATGTGATTTTCAAAGTTGGTAAAGTTAATTGATTCTCAAGCCTTGGGGGCTCAATGACGTGTTTAAATCATTTATCTCTTCATCTCGAACATAGGGTTAATGTCGGTATATCTATATTATATTAATCTATCCAATAAATTGGCACTAATTGAGTATAGATTTTGTCTCTCCTATAAGATCGGTAATACTATGCGATATGGTTGACTATACTTTTTTAAGTGCATGTGCTATTTGTACCATATTCCTAAAAATAATAAACTAAAAAATCACGATTTTTGAAGAATTCAAAAACCACCCAGGCCGCCAAAAGTCCCTACGGCCCAAAAAACTAGGGGCCGCTCAATGCCTCTGTGGCACCAGTCTAGGGGCCGCTCAATGCCCTTGCGGTCTCAGGGGCCTGTTTTTTTTCCTATATGTACTCATTTAGAGGCAGAATTTTATTTCTCACATTTACTCATTCTCTCTCCTGGACATGAGCATCTGATCTGTAAGTTTTTTTCCTTTTATTTTCAATTTTTTTTTAATTTTTCAGTAAGTTAATAATTAATTTAGTTAATTTTTAATTTTAGATTTTTTGTGTATTGGATTCAAAATGATTCTTATGGTATTCATTTACACTGGTGGTGATGCTTTAATAGGCCCTAATGGGGTTTATTATAGTATAGGGCTTGTTATTGTGATTCTGGTAATGTCAGGTACTGATTATGTGGGGATTAAATCGGTTATTTGTCAGAGTTTGGGATTGGATCAGGGTCAGTATGACCTTAATATTCAGGCCAAAATTAGCATGCCCACTAGTTCAGCACAAACCTGGTTCCAACTCTTTCCAGTTCAAAATGATGGAGTCTGGCAGGTGTTGTACAACCAAACCATGAGTTTTTCTGGAGATGCATACAAGGTAATTGACCTATATGTGGAGGTTACCCGAGTCCGGCGTACCAACCCACTTATGAGGTTAATCCAGGGACGTAGTCGGGTTAACTCATCTGGCTCAAGTCTGTCCCCTCTCCAAATTGACCAACCGTCTAGAAGTAGAGCCCCAATTCAGAGGGACCAACCGTCCAGTAGTCAGCCCCCCTGTCGGGCCCCACCCTGGATTGACCAGCCTTCTACTAGTCGAGCCACTTCTTGGGGTCAATCTTATGATCCGTATGAGGATGATGATACAGTGGATCCAGAATTATAAAAGGCAGAGGAAAATTAGGGTGACATCAATCCTGAGGGTATGAGCGATCAGAGTGACCAAGAAGATACCAGGCATGTGCTTGGACAGAGAGGTTTTTCAGGATGGATCGCGGGTTTGAGCACCTGGTTTCGGCTTTCAATGATACATCAGGGTTTCAGGAAGCAAATGTGGGTTTGTTTTAAAGGGCAGCAGAGTATGAGGATAAATTGTCAGAGGGACAAACCTATGACTCAAAAGAGTAAATGAAGAGCGCAATTGCCAGGTTTCACATTCTTTGCAACAAAGAGATAAGGAATACGCACAATGACAAGACCAGAATGAGGTTCAAGTGCAAGGACAGTAGATGTTGCTGGTACATATATGCTATTGCCACTGGTTATGGTACACAATGACTTGTCTCTAAGTGCCCAACAAAACATTATTGTCACGCGGATTCGACAAGAATAGATCATGCACAGTTGTCGGCTACTATGGTCGCCGATTGCATATCGGCTCAAATGAGAAACGATGTTGATTTGAGTATCCAAGCTGTCAAGATCGTTGTTGCTGAAAGATACAATGGTCAGATACCAGCATACAACAAACTGTGGCGTGGCTAGGAGTTGGCAATTGCCCGCCAATTTGGTATTTGGGAGGAATCAGGCGCGCTTGTAGATCCATTGTTGGAGGCAATCAAGATAAAAACCTCAGGTACTATATTTTTCCTTCTATTTTTACGACATTGTAACAAAATAAAAAATTTAACTTATTTTTTTACGGAAACATTGTTTGATGTGACATCATTTTCCACTGGTAAACTTGGACCATACAAGTATTTTTATAGGGCGGCTTGGGCATTTGGACCGTGCATAGCTGCTTTTCAACACTTCAGACCAGTCATCACCGTTGATGCTTGTTTCCTGTTAGGCAGGTACAAAGGTAATTAATTAATTTTATTTGATTTATTTAATTTTTTTAATTTAGTTAATTTAATTTTTTTAATTAATTTGTTTGTTTTAATTGATTGATGGTTTAATACAGGTAAATTGTTGATTGCAACCAGGTATGATGCAGAAAACCAGCTTCTCTTATTGGCTTTTGGGCTGGTTGAGTTAGAGAGTTTCGAAGATTGTGGGTGGTTCATGCAATGGTTGCGGCGCAATGTAATTCGCTCCAGATTCGTGTGTGTCATCACTGATAGGGGAAAGGGTATCAAGAAGATTTTCAGACAAGATGATCTTGGGTGGAACGAGGAGGATGAGGATCAATGCGTTCACCGTCTTTGTGCTACTCATATAGCCGAGAACATGAAGAAGAACCATTGCAGTGAGGTGACCATCAAGTTTTTCAAGATATGTGTGGCTAAGAGGAAGATGAGGAGATACGAGCAAGGAATGCAAGTAATTGGTGACGTATGTGACCGTACTCTCAATTGGCTGAACGGTGTGGGGAAGATGAGAACGAGTGTCCAAAACCATGAAAGATGGTGGTTCCCGTTGGAGAATTATGACTACAAATGAGTTCGAGTCGCTAAATAAGTCTTCAGGTCATCATGTAAGTTACTAGTAGCTGCAATAATTGATGACACATTTTACAAATGTGTCACATGGTTTGGGCAAAAGAGAGCCAAAGCGGAATTTGAAGCAAGACAGTGTCAACAGTTCTCGTGTCATGTGCATAAGATATTTTTAGTTATAGTTTTTTCTTCATCTATTTTTAATAACTTCATTTAAAAAAATCATTTCTTCATTTTTTTTAATTGTTCTTAGCTTATTAACAAACGATTCGAGAGGTCAAATACTATGAAGACGCTTGGAAGGTTTGGCAACTATAATGAGTTCGACGTAACCTCCACACAAGGGAGACTTCACACTTTCCTGCCTGACGATTCTGACCAGTTACCAAGGCCAATTTCAAATATACGGTGGTCATCAGGGAGAATAACACAGTGGAATGCACATGCCAGAAGTCTCAATTAGACTGAATACCGTGTTCTCATGTTTTGCTTGTGTGCCGTCTCCGAGGCATCAACCCTGGCGGCTTTGTAAGTCACTACTACCACATTAACACATAGAGAGGTGAATGGCATGTGTATGACAATCAGTCGGAATGACCTGAACACGAGGGCCCTGTCCTTGTTCCAGAAACAAAAAATGTTACTTTAGGTAGAATATGACACAACAAGATTCTGCAATGGATGGACATACTAAATAAGAGGAGAAGAGGACACCAAGCAAATCGAGATACACAGAAAAGACAGAACAGAGCTGCTCGAGATGCACGAGATAGTTAATTTATTTTATTATTCAATTTCAACTTTCAAAAAATTATTGAAATAATTAGATTTAACAGTCACTATTTGTTTGTAATCAATGAATTGGATGTTTATTTAGGAATTAAATTTATGTTTTTATTGTATTGGGTGTTTTAATTGCATTGGTAAGAACATTGTTTATTTTAGATTTATTAGACGTATTTTTATTATACTCGTGAGAACATATGCATTATATTGTTTTATTTATAACTTCTTTATATTTATTTTTAGATTGTTATTTGATGCAAAATATATTTAATTTTAACATATTTTGCTAAAAATTAAACAAATAAATAAACTTACATTTAACTTTTTATCTAAATACAACAAAACCAACAAAAAAAATCAAACTATAAGTGTTTATCAATTTGTTTGTTTAAAAGAAAAAGAGGAGCCATTAGACCATTGGGCGGCCCCCAAACTGGAGTCGTAAGGACATATGGTGGCCCCCAATCTTTAGGGCCGCTATACCATTGAGCGGCCTGAGTATTCTTCGAAATATTCAGAAACTGGAGTGAAACATTAATTAATTTGTGTAGAAGCATTTTGAAAAGTTAAACAAGACATTTCACTCAAATAAAATTATTGTCAGTAAAGTCGATCATTTTGGTGGGAAAAAATAATTTATAAATATGGTCTAAATCATAATTTATTGAAAGACAGAGACTTGAAAAGTGTACAAATAAACTATAAAAGTTTGATTAAAACAGGTGTATATATATATACACCAGATGCTCTTAAAATAATATAATACGATTAACAAAGCCAGCTATAAATTAAAATAATTTCGATCTATACAATGCAAATTAAAGATCTAGAACTAATTCTTAATGATTGCTTCTGTTACTGTATTATAATTCCATCAATATAAATCAGGTGCATTAATTAAGTGCATCCCCAAGCCCCAAGCTAAACTAACCTCAAATCAATAATTTTTAAAAAAAATGCAACAACCCAGATTCAATTACCACGCTGTGATCCCCAGAAGACGAGAAATCAATAATGGCATGATGTGCTTAATCATCACGCCTATTCTTTCCTTCCTCATCCTGATGTTCTTCTACCGCGGCCTCAGCTGGTTTCTCAGCTTTGTCTTCTTCTTAGTTCTCGCCTTCCTCATTGGTTGTATCATCAGTGTGCTAAGGCGGCCACGGAGGGCTTCAATCACGGCTAATTTCAGTAATTTCAGTGATTTTGGTGTTGTAGATGCAGGGTTAGATAACTCAGCAATTGAAGCTCTGCCAACATTCGAGTACGAAAGAGAAAACAACAACACCGGCAGTGAGTTTGGAGAGGCTAACAGCGATTGCAGTAGCTGTACAAGCAACAGATGGGCGCAATGCGCCATTTGTCTCAGCGTATTGAAAATTGGGGAAGTTGTGAAGCAATTACCGGCTTGTAAACATCTCTTTCATATTGAGTGTATCGACAAGTGGTTGAGGTTGCATTCGACTTGTCCCATGTGCCGGTCGACAGTCTTGACATCGACATCGGAATCTCCCGTGTGACATCTAATTTTGCTTTCAAATTCCTTCTCTGCTAGATCATCTCGATCATTTATATATGTTTGATGTTCTGTTTCTTGATGTTTTTTTGTCTTTTTTTTTTTTATATATTTGTAGTTTTCATTCTTAAATTTGGGCCGCCTAATATTTTAACAGTACTTCTAAAAAAGTTGGCCCATTAACTGGTAACCTTGACATTTATCTTCTGACATAATCAATTAAAACAAATTAGTCCTTCTTCTTTAATTATTCTAATAAAAAAATTGTCAGAAATTTTGTTGAGCTCTTTTCTTTTATTATGTGAATGGAAAGCCTGGAATGCTGTAGATTGCTTCTTTGAACAATTTCTTTTAGAAATCTTAGGATGGAAATTAAAATTACAGTTTCAAGTTTCAACTTGAATGCTACATATATATAGCTCCATTATTTGGAACCAGTAGTATTCTCGAATCATATAAAAGCTTCCACAGAGTAATTAAGTAAAAATATGAAACTTCAACGAAAACTTAGCTGCTAATTAAAACTTGAAGGGTATATAAAATGGTATGATGAACAAAAAGGAAACAGAATCCCTTTGCAATTCAGTATTCACAGAGGATCCGTGAAAGTCCCTAACCACATTTGTTTATTTCGTTTTTATTTCTTTGCTAATTAAGTAAATGCCAAACATGTACTTTTTACAACCACTTGAAATGACAAAAATATTCCAATCCCTTTTTGTAGCCTTGTATCTCAAATACACTTTAGAAGTAGGGAGAATTTCATATACCACTAAAATACCTTGAATTACATATTTTCCCTTCTAAAATTCATAATATCACATTTACCTTTATAATTTCATTTTACCCTTTATATATATATGTAAGTGACATCTTAAGTATATACTTGTGTGTGCATCACGAGTACATACAAAAATTATTAGTCCTCACACACATGCTAATTAGGAGACTGAATATTTCTTAAGGGATAAAATGGAATGTTTATAAATTTATAATGAGTTTGAACCAAAAACACTATAAATTGAGTAAATTTGAAAGTTTTGTAAATTTAAAAGAGTAAATATGATATTATAAACTTTAGAAGGGAAAATATGTAATTTCGATGCTTTTGAGAGGCATACATGAAATTTCAATTATTTCTCAAATTCTATAATTAGTTATCACTTTGTAAATCTGTCACCTAATTGTTTTTTGAAAATATATATATATAGAGAGAGAGAGAGAGTGACTAAGGTCAAAGTGGTAGTTCCTAGCCCCCGGTGCTACCAAGTTGTTTTCGGATTTTCAAAGTCCAAACGATCGATCTGAACCGTTCAAGTTGATCTACATATTGAAATCTGCTTGGAGACCAAATTTTACATTTTTTGGAATTTTTTTACTATTTATTAAGCCACTTTGAAAATTGCTGATCCGGGTGAACAGTAAAAACAGTGCAACCAAATTCTAGACCATGTGATCAGCAATTTTCAAAGTGGCTTAATAAATAGTAAAAAAATTCCAAAAAATGTAAAATTTGGTCTCCAAGCACATTTCAATATGGAGAACAACTTGAACGGTTCGGATCGACCGTTTGGACTTTGAAAATCCAAAAACGACTTGGTAGCACCGGAGGCTAGGAACTACCACTTTGACCTTAGTCACTCTCTCTATATATATATATATTAGAAGGATAGCTAAATTATAAACCTACTGCAAAAACAATCAATGCCTCATTTGACATACTTAATTATTACCGAACATTCTCATTCGTCCGATTTTGAATCTTGTGTATATTATTATTGCACTTTCCCAAAATAGTGTTGTATTTTTGTACTTACCATTTTTATTTTTGAATTTGTTTTCATACCACATAATTACTTTAGTTATGCATGTATACCCCATAATTAATTACTCTAACTGAATTTGATCATGAATAAAATAGATGCGCTACTTTATAATTTCTGATCTCTTGTGTAATAATTAAACCAACACATGTACCAGGTATTTTATGGATTGATAATTTGCTATTAAGGTTGAAAAAGTGCACAACATTGCTCTTGATACAGTTGCAAACTTTATTACTGTCCACAGAATATCCCGAGTAACACGCGGAACTCATAGCCGACTTACTAATACTATTTCACCAATCACCACAGAAGTATATCAAACTGAACCAGATATAGCTGGCGTTCCGTTTTATTGTAAGCCCCACTAATAGAAGTATATCAAACTGAACCAGATATAGCTGGTGTTCCGTATGCCAGGTGCAATTAAACAAAAATTCTATTTCTGCTATCTTAGAGTTTATAAATACCCCCTCTCTTCCTTCCTCTCTTTCACTTGGAGTTTTAGAACTTCAAGGAGTGCTAGCTCTCTTCTTCTCTTCAGGTAAGCAAGCAGCTCTTGCTAGTTTTGGTTTGATGATATAATATATATATTGTTACGAAGTTCTATTCTCTCTTGAGGTAGATAATAGGCTCTTGCTTTGGTTTTGTTTTGATGGTAGGTACAAGTGTTAATTAAACAAGATTGTTGGTCTTGTTACACATCTACAAGGTTTGCTTTTGCAGAGTGCAATTTTGAAAGAAACAATTAATTATTTCATAGAATGGAATTAATATTGCATGATCAATCTTTGCGAATTGATAGGACTCAAACAGAAAATTGAGATAGATAGATAGGCTCAATTAATAAGTGTTTTGTAATGTAATTTTATGAGGTATCTAATAATATATTATATTGTTAAAAATAAAAAAATTTAAAAAATAAACCTCAAAAATTCTAATTTATATAGGAGTTCTTGGACTTCTTTTTTTACAAATTTGCATGAGTTGCAAATCCTCAGCTTAATTTTGATGGAGATAATATTACTGCATGTTTTCTGAATTGTTTTCAATAAGGTCAATTACAGTCAAGGACAAAACCAGAAAATTTAGCTTGGAGGTCCAAAATGTAAAATGCATAATGCATAATAACTGGAATTTGTAAAAACTTGATTTATATTCTTACCACTAGACTACAATCATACATCTAACATTTTATTCAAGAAAATCTTGATTTATAATTGTTACCACTAGACTGCAAGCATACATTTAACATTTCTTTCAAGAAAATCTTGATTTATTCCAAGAATCTTTTGTTCTGTTTTAGAAAATTAAGTATAACTAAAACATTATCCCAATCTCATTTCAAATGCTGTATACTCTTAATGTGATTCGTAAGTAATAACAGTAATTCTTAAAAAGAAATTTTAGTTGTTCACTTTAGTAGCATTTCTAGTTTGTGGACTGGAAAAAATGGAATATTTATCTGATTACCAAATTACATAGCCTCTGCATTTAAATAGGACCTGATAATATGGTTTGTGACCATCACTTTTTTATTTTGAATCTTTTGTAGTTTGTATTGAATTAAAACCAGAAGATGGGAAGACGCAAAATTCCGATTGAAAAGCAGGATTCAGCCACTCAGAGAAGCACTACTTACAAAACCAGGTACAAGGGGATATGCAAGAAAGTAAGGGAGTTGTCTATTATGTCTGACGTGTCGGTTCTCGTTGTTGCGAAGACGACTGCGAACACTGGACGGTATAATGCATGCTTTGAAGGGGATAGGTACGTAGTTTTCTTTACTTGCCTTGCCTTGAGTCGTTGAATTATATATAATTTAATTGTGATTTGTTAGCAATCTTTGTTGTTGAAGGGGGTGACTAAAAAATTATGATACAAATTAAAAAAACTATTTTATGTGATGTGTTTTTCTTTCTTTCATATTTTTTCAGAAGCTGCCGTGATTTCATGCTGCAGTTTTTGAACGAGAGTAATGAAATCAAAGCAAAATCGTATGTGATCCAATCTCCCTCTAATTAATTTTCTTCTTCCTTTTCATAGCATCACATCTTAATTTGGTGTCACAATAGTGTATTATTTTTTATTACTCTGATACACCCATAATTATTGATCCACTATATTGAATTAATTAGCTTTTATTGTCTTAAATATTATTGTTCACTTTCACTTTTAGACAAATAAAACTTAATTGATCTGCAAGGTTGAACTCTGATTAATTTTTAACCAAAAAAATATATATCTGATACAAAATGTTGTTATTAATTCGTGGAAATATATATACTTGAGTTTGTACATCATTTCTACTACAAAGCTATCTAACTAGTTGATCTATTTAAAACCTAGCTAATTAATTCACCTATATATAAATCCCTTCACACAGCATGCATGGAATGAACCTTCAGAGTGAACATAATTGGTAGTGTCACATTTTACCAAATTTAGAGTATTGACATATATAGATGTGATATGATGTAACTATATATATATGTGCCAAAAAAGACATATATAGATGTGTCCTGAAGTATAATATTTTCATTGTAGAAATAATTACACTTTTCAAATCTACAAGTTGCTAGATTTTATTTATATATAGCTTTATTTTTGTAGCATGCATTCAACCGGAGAAGAAAACAATGCGGTATGTTGTTGAATTTTATTGTCAAAGAGATTACAATTTTAATTTGATTTTACTTTTGGGCTCAAAATAATGATTGTTAATTTATGTGAAAACAAAAGAAGCATCTGGAGAATTTAAAACGACAAGTTGCAGAAATTGAAGATCGTCTACATCGTCTACGCCCTCTACAGTAAGATATTTCATAAATAGTTTACCTTATTTAAATATTTTCTACTTTGTCGATTTAGATTTTTGTTCAAATGTATATTTTTATTGTTTCATCTAAACATTAGATGACGAGCTTGTTATGTAATTCCAGAAAAATTAACCAGCTACAAAAAATTGAGAGCTTAGAAGAACTGCATGAGATGGAAAAATCCATCAGGGATTTTAACAGTACTTCAAGTGAAGATAAAAAGGTATGTTTTGTATTTTATTTTATTTTCTAATTTGTGTACCGGAATTAAAAGTTGGAAAAAGGAAAAAAAAATTTGTTGATGATAACATATTAAACAAAAAAACAAATTAAAAACATACCTTCAATATGGGGTATTTTCAGATCGACTTTTCCCGCTGAATTACATCCAGCGGGTTACATGGCTTATCCCGCCGGATTATCCAGCAGGTGAAGCTTCGTGAAGTCCCGCTGGATTATCCAGGGGGACACTCAAAACCCGTTGGATAATCCAGTGGTTATGTTGGCTATAAAAGTAGCCCCAGTCCCACAGAATTTGTCATTCTACTTCAAAATTTTCACTTTTTATCCGAGATAGCTAGATATTAACTACATTTAGAAAATATAATTCAAATTAATAAACAATGTTTATCTTTTGAAATAATAAATAAATTTCAGATGACCCGGGAGCTTCCTCTTCCGGTTTATTATGAGCCCATTGTACCGGATCCCTTGCTCCATCAGCTGCAGATGTCGATGAATCGTCAAGACCGGGAGGCAGCCGAGTATCAGGCAGCTGAGTATCAAGCCACCGAGTATAAGGCAGACGTATATCGGGCAGCACAGTGGCCACCTCCTAGGGCGCACGACCATGAAGCTGGACCTTCTTACCAGCAGGAGTTCCGGATGCATACGCCGTAGCCTGATATCACGCGTAGTATCAGGTGACGATTACCATACTACTACGCATGAGCGTGTAGCCATGAGGAGATTCACACCAGCAACAGCCCAAGTGACATTTTAGCATCAGTGCCTCTGGAGTCTTCTTATTTTCTTCTTCTTGTTTCATTTTGTTACCTGAAGGATTTTACTTGTTAGTTAAAATTTAGACTTTTGTTTTGGTGTTATGCGTTGTAGTTGGCTGAAGGAAACTGAAAATGTCTTGTATTTTGTATAATCAATCAATCGATGCATAATTAAAATTTATTCATGATGTTCCTATAATCAAATTTTTGGATAAATTTGTGACTTCTCTTTTTGAGGAAAAATAAGGGTAATGCCATCATTTAATTATAAGATTGTTGCAGTTCAGCAATTATAAAGATGTTGTAACTTACATAATTAAATACGATAATGCTCAAAACAGTTGAGCATACAAATACTAACTGACAACAAAATGAAACAAAGTAAAAAAAAAAAATAACGAAAAGATAAAACAAAAGTTATTTAGAAGAGGCCATCAGGAAGTAACATCACTTCATCTGTCTCAGCTTGATTAGTAGCCATCGAGCTGTATTTCCACTGCATTTGCACCAATTCAGACAAGCAATGTGAAGTCTCAGTAAACCTTCTACAACAATTTTCCCTCCACAACACAAATTGTGTTATGAGAAGAATTAATATTTCAACTTTACTAAACTTTGGGTATAGTAAAGCTGAAACCGTATCTTCCTTATTATGCAGCCAGGGGCGGAACTAGAAACTTTTGAACTCAAAATCTCTCAACTACAAAATAGAGTTCTAACCACTAGACTACAAGAAAACATTTGATTATTATTGAGAATGGCTGAACTATATAGAAAGTTCTGAAAAAATTAAATTTAATTAAATTTCAATATACATAACTAAAATTTTAAAATCATAGGGTGGCTTAGCCACCTTTCCAATACACTGAGATCCGCCACTATATGCAACTGTCCTCCTGGTAAATTGACTTGCTGCATTATTGCAATCTACATGTACATCCTCTTACTGTTTGAGCATTCATTAAACAGGTGGTTGATCGATTCAGCTCTTACTGGTAAATTTGTGACTTTTATTTGTCAAACTCTCATTTAGAGTTTGAATCTGTACTATAATACAAATCCAGCATGCTCTTATTGAGACATTTTCTTACTCTCTTGCGCTAATGCTCGATCGATGTAAAGATCCTATAGTGTGTAAAACAGTTTCCTTTAATGAAACCAGTAGCATACATGCTACTTCTTCAAAAATAATATTAAACAAAACAGGATCTTTATTTGTGCTAACTGCTAACCAATGAAACAAACAGGAAAGGCAAAGCATATAACATTCTGATTTCCCTCAAAAAAAAATATAACATTCTGATAAATGAACGCAGAGCATCAAAGTACGTGCAACCCGAGAATACAGTTGGCATTCCATTTCATACCTTCCTATCTTTAGTTCTGGGCGTACTTACCATATAAAATCTACTTTATCAAACAAGCATCCAACCGCACCTCCAAATCAACAGGCTCAGAAACTGCGCTCATAAACTCATTATCCTTCAACAACTCGGCCATGGCATCGGGAAACAAGCATACCTCCAAATCCATGCTTCCCCTACCCTCCCACCCAGGATACAGCGACAACTTCCCGTCTTGCTTATTTGCAGTACCACTGCCTGTTGACACTGGCTTCCCCCACCCAAAATCACACTCATACATTTCAAATCGGGGTCCGCTGCCAATGTGCACAGCATTTTGGTTGTAAGAGCTTCGCTTGAGAATTGTCGGATCGGCCATCCATGCACGTACCTTGTTTCTTATTGAGGAGTCATCATGTGCGGCAATGGCACGGTTCACATGCCATGCTGCCCACCCAAGATCGTGGTCTAGAATCTCTAGCACACTTGCAACAGCCTTTGTCACATAAATGCTGCTACCAAAGTAGTATGGTGAGAGAGGCGGTTGCAGTCTCGGGCGGTTCTGAATTGCCAGCTGACAGGCCGTCTGAGCATCTGGTGGCAGATGACGGGCCCGAGTAATAGATCGCCACACCAATGAGGCTAGAGCTTGAAAAGAAGAAATATTGCCTACAGAACCACAAAGGGTTAAAAGATAGATCTAATTAAATAAAATAATTGTTTTAGAGCAGTACTTTCATATAATATTGCTCTATCATTAATAAATGGAATTTGATAATTCTAGATATGATTCAGCGGGTATATAGCCATGAAAATTCAGAGGGTTCTCAGGTAAAATTGTATCAGACATTCAGATTTCACCAAAAGTTAGCTGAAGTTAAGGGCAATTTCAGTACTATTTTCAGATTCAATTGGTAACAAACTTCCACCAAAATAAGATAATAGAACTATTGATTTCATTTGCCTCAACTAAATTAATTACCTACTTAGAAAGACTACTATGCAAAGTTCCTACAAATAGGCCTATAATTTGAACTAGTACCTTCTTCACACTCTAGGTTTGCTCTAGCCTTGAGTTTGGCGATTGACTCAGGAGAAAAGTGGAACAACTTCTCCTGTATTGGAGGAGACACAAACCGCTCAATAAATTGGGTTGGAGACGAAAAAGGAAGCTTGATAGGAGGATTTCCAAATCCATCCATGAAGAACTTCTCATGAACCGGCGGTCGTGAAAGAACATACTCTATCCCGGCAGCTCTGGCGCGTGCAATCTCTGCCCATGAATTCCAGAAATGCCAGATGGAAGTTCCATCAGCCACCATTACGTTCAGAGCACAGCCCACAAACACACCATCACTGAGCTCTGTCACCTATATTCTCAAAGGACAGATAAACACGCATCAGGTACAAATACAGATGCAACAACACTACTGCAGTTATAGCAAAAGGTAGAATTATGCATATGACCTTTGTTCTTGTAAAATTTTGGGGTAATTTCATGCCTCTCCCTCATAAACTTCAATATTACGCATTTCCCCCTCAAAAATTTCTAATTTCATATTCGTCCTCCAAATTTACAAAAATTTCACAATATACCCATTATAGTTCTACAATATATTAAATATATCTAAAAGTAGTTAAATAATAATAACTGAGACTCTAAACTTTACTCCAGACCATTATACCCTTTCCTTAACCTTTCTCTCCGTCTCCGTCTGAGTGCCTGCCAAATGCTCCAGACTCTCACGCCACAATTTTCTTCTCCCCGTCCCGTGCCTCTATGATATGGCATCGTCGCCACTAATTGCGATTTGTTCCACTGCCTTAAGTTTGGCGTCTCTGTCTCCCCCCTCTCCGATACGGCATCTGTCTTGCCCCCCTCTTATATGGGATCGGACATTGAGTCTGCCGCTTTTCTCAGCATGATTGAAATCAAAACTGTTCAGACACACTATCGTATCATTGTTATCAAATTGGAGCCTTGACAATGCTCAATTTAACTTCCTTTTTTTAATAAAAGTGTGTATACTATCACCAATTTAATTGAAATCATCAGTGTTAAAACAACAAGCATCAAACAACTCTTACCAAAACCTGATGTAACCAAAATAATGATTTACATCAGAATAGACAGTCAAAATACCATAACAAACATACATCAGTTTTTAAATGCTGGCAGTCTTTTCTCTTTTAAATTAGGAGACGAGGAAAGAATCCAGAAGCACGTCGGAGTAAGAAGTCGAAGCCGTGTGATGCCAAACAATACCAAAAAGAAAGATGATGTTTGATTGTCTTGTTGTTGTAATGTGATCACCATTTTTTGTATTTATGGTTGGTAATACTTGCACTTTGTATGTTTGGACTTCAAAAATATCATACGACTAAACAGTTTTAGGTCATTTTCTTTTTTGCTCTTCTCTGAAACAGCTTATGTTGAGTTGAAAAGGTTATATAAAATATATTGAAATTATGCTTACACATTTGTCATCCATACTACTGTTTTGTATGCTTTAGGTTAGTATTTTTTTTTCTATTATTTGCAATCTGTTTGCTGCTCAAAGGAGCGATCTGCTTTTGAAATCCGTATGCCAAACAACAATCCATCAAGGAGCGATCTCCTTTTGGCATGGCTGTTACCTTTTCTTTAAACTGAATCAGAGATATCAGTAGAAGAAGCTTGCTTTAATTTATTTTAGTTCTCATAAGGGTAAACTGGGAATTATGAATTTAAAAGATTGATGGATTGGTAAATATGTGAATTTTTTGCATTTTGCAGGACAAATATGATATTACAAACTTTTGAGGGGGCAATACATAATATTGAAGTTTTTTAGGGGGATACGTGAAATTCCCCCTAAAATTTTAATTAGTGATTGCATTTATAATTCATGGTTTCTCCCATTAAAATTGAAATAATTGCCTTCAGCTCCCATCATAATACTGACGAAAGTGTCCCTACACCTTCTTCGATGGAACATATTAATTTACTGAAATTTAAGAATTGTTGTATCTCTGTTTCGGATTTTTCAGATAATAACCCAATATACAAAATTAATCCCAAACCTGAACGACCCAATCCAAAACCCAGATGAACCAATCTGTCAATGGAGCACCCACATTCAGCCTAGCATTAAATAACTAATATTGCCAAATAACTTATTGCGTCAAGAGATAAGGCATTAGGATGATTATCAATGATTTTTAGTTCAATTTATCAAACAAAAAGGTTCTAATTAGACTTCGCCAAAAGTAATCCCTACTGCCAAACAGAGATGCAAACAAAAAAATGAGTTCATATGAATTGTCAAAATTGAATGCTTATCCAATTTTTTAAACAAAATGGTTCTAAGAACTTATTGAGTGTACAATTTTTAAAACCATAACATATAAATACCAAATATGAATAAAATCATATTGTTTGGTCATCTTTCCACGTTTTTGCCATTCTAATCATCCATTTTAAGAGACCTTAGCGAAACTGTAAAAAGTGTGCAAACAAAATATTTCCCTTCTCTTTATTTTTTTTTTAAATAGAAAAGGTGCATTTTTTTATAGACCTGTACAGCGAGAAGCGGTTTACAGCAGCCGTCAAAGCTAACAGCTCCATCAAGTGGGAAAAGCTCTTTTAGCACCTCCGGCGAATCCCTGTCATAGTATGATGCCACGTCAGCAACCGTGACTCGCTCCGCAACAGCTCGTATGATCTCCGCCCCATCCGATCCAGGTATTAGCTCTAATTCGACAAATGTGGTCTGACCATCGCAAGTGACTTTCAAGCGGCCTGAGAAAGGGTGGAAGTGATGTAGGGCTTCTTCTAAGGAATCTTTCAACAACTCGAAGATTTCTTTGAAAGAGAGGTGAGGAGGTTTAGCAAAGAGGAGGCCTTTTTGTATGTATTGTATATTGAGCAAGGCCAGCTCCCATGGGGTGAACTGGATCAGACGTGGCGCAAGGGGATTTGCTGCGCACTTAATTTGGTAGTTAGCAATGGTGCATACGGTAGCGGATGTAGATGCCATTGAATTTTTTGAAGCTGGATTGTAGGCGATTCCGAAAGTTTGCTTTGTTTTAGTGTTTGATTGAGATACGAGAGCAACAGCACGAGCTACTTGGTTGTGGAAGAGAGAGAGAGAGAGTCTGTCAATAAGTCGAAGCCAAGTGCTCGACTGGGAAATAAATCTGCTGTTATTCCAAAGGGATAACAGGACCCTGTTATTCTGATCTCAGCCGTTGATCTTTGTCGAGATTCGGTTACAAAAAACATTTTTTTTGAGATTCGTGCATACAAAAACTTTGAACCGTCGAGATAGGAATAACAGGGTCATATGATCCCTTTGGAATAACAGCAGATTTATATCCGCTGGACTGACCTGAAATTTTTTTTATAACATAAAGAATTTCAAAAATTCAAACAAAAGATCACTTCTCAGTTTTCAATAACCTTATTACCACTGGTAGAGTGGGAAAAATGGCACGCCGGAGCCGGCTCCGTCACGGAACGGCACGGTAACGGCACGGAACGGCACGGCACGCGAGTCGGTCACGTGCCGTGACTCGCGTGTCCCGTGCCGTGACCATTCGCGTGCCGTGACCAATTGTTGGCAAAGAAGACACGGCACGGCACGCGGAAACGGCACCGCACGGGACACGCGAGTCACGGAACGGAAGACACGCCAGTCACGGCAGTCACGGCAGTAGCGAAGCAATACACTAACATACCTTCCTATAAGATATAATTTTATTTTAATTAAAATATTTACATTTAAATTTCAATTAAAACATTTGAATTTTAAAGAATCGTTTCATTTTTTTTTTAAAACGTTCAATGCGATCAAACTTGACTAACGCGCATTTGGTCACGGCACGTTTGGTCACGGCACGAATTAGTCACGGCACGACTTAGACCATTCGCGTGCCGTGACCACCCCTCGTAATTTTTGTCACGGCACGGCACGGCACGTGAAAAATTTACTTGGTCACGGCACGGCACGGCACGTTTTTCCCTCCCTAACCTGGCACCGTTGTCCAAATACTGCTAGAATTCGAGCTCAAAATTATTATTTTGCGCCGAGAGAGAATGACAGCGAATCTAACTTTTTCTGATTTTTAAAAATATTTTAGAATTTTGACGTACTAGAAAGATTGTAAAAAATAACTAAGATTTAAAGTTTGAACCGGAAATAATGACTCCAACCTAAATATTTTTCAGATAGATTTTTTTTACCGACATTTTCATTATATTGTTGTTTGGTATATTGCTAGAAAAGATTAAAAATGTTTGAATCTGAGCTATTGATCTCGGTTCAAACTTTGGATCTGACTCATTTCTCACAGTTCTAGTACATTCAAATTCTAAGATACTCTATCTATTTGTTTAAAAAAAAATTATATTTTAATATTTTTCTAAAAAGATTCTAAGAAAATAAATAAAGTAACTCAGAATTTGAATATACTAAAAGGAGCGAAGAAACGATCCGGATCCAAAGTTTGAGCCGTAATCAATGGTTTTGATCCAAACATTTTAAATTTAATTTCCAACAACACACCAACAAACAATATGATAAAAATGATGGCCACTAAAAATCCGGTCTAAAAATGTTTAGATAAGGATTATTTACTTTCTTAAAAGTTTTTCATATTTGTAATATTTTAATAGAAAAAAAAAACAAAAAAGTTAACCGATTTACCATTTCTTCTGCCGCAGGTCCGAAATTTTTAAATATAGCACAGAAAAAAAATATACCAAAAAGGGCACTGAGTCATCAAAATTCCAGATTTAACATTGCTGCAGATCGGCTGAGCGGCCCCATTTACTGGGGACCGCAGATTGGCTGAGCGGCCCCAGAAATGGGGCCGCATATCGGCTGAGCGGTCCCCTGTGAGGCCTATATAAGGGGGCCGCCGGGTTTAGTTTTGGTATTGATTGAAGAAGTCCAATTCCCTTCGTACTCGGGTAAGTTTTCTCTTCTTCTCTTCTTGTTTAATTTTTTAGTTTAGGGTAGTAATTAGGTGTAGGATTTAGGTTTAGGAGTAGGGTTTAGGATTAGGGTTTAGAATTAGGATTTAATTTAGAGTTTATAATTAGAATTGTACCAAATTTTAATTGTCCGACCAATAAAATTAAAATAGACTTGTACCAAAAATTAAATAGGTATATTTAATCAAAATTAATTGTTTTAGCACCAATACTTAACTAGACTTGTACCAAAAATTAAATAGGTATATTTTACCAAAATCAATTGTTTGAGTTAACTAGACTTGTACCAAAATTTAACTAGGTTTATTTTATCAAAATTAAATGTTTGAACACCAACATTAAACTGGACTTGTACCAAAATTTAATTAGGTTTATTTTAAATACAGCATGGCATCTAGTAGAGATATACCATCTTCCAGTAGGGGTGTATCATCTTCCATTAGAGGTACACACCATGGCCCTCCACCCACTCCGTACCAGATGTCCCAGCACATCGAGAGTGCTCTCTCGCAGGCAGATGTTCCGGGTATCTGGAGTTGCATTGACAGGGTCAGCGACTTCTTGTGGTACCCGAATGCGGAGCACCGGATTCTAGAGGCTGCCACCGAGGTAAGTTATAAATTAGTCATATTTATAAAAATACAGTAAAACCTAATCTTTTTTTATGAATGGACTTAATCTGATTTTTTAATTAAATGCAGGGTTTGGATGCGGTTACGGTTCGTCACAACCGCATGTGGCTACCGTACCAGCCGGCGTACGGGGGGACGTTACGCTCGATGGGATTATTTTAGCTATCCCAGATGCGGGAGGAGAACCATGACGAGGGGTTATCTTCCGGCCTCATTGAGCAATGGCATCCCAAGACGCACACCTTTCATCTCCCCCATGCTGAGATGACAGTCACCCTATAGGACGTCAGCTGTCTGTGGGGTATGACTATTACCGGGGAGCTGGTGACGGGGGTCGAGTACGGGGACTTCCGTTCATTGTGCGAGGAGTTGCTGGGTATCCCGCACGACCAGCTCCAGAAAGAGAAGAAGAAATGTGAGAGGTTTGTGATCTCGCCCAGTACCATCAGCTTGATGAAGTTGAGGGCCAAATTCAAGGACTATCCGGATCATCCAGATCAGATATGTAAATTGTACCTTATTTAATTCAAATAATATCATATTTACTTGTAAACAATGTTCTAATTTATATAAATAACAGGTGGTTGTTGACTGGCACCTACGCGCGTATATTCAGGAGATGATCAGCTGCCGATTGTTTCCGGATTCACACGGAGATCAGGTTCGACTGTGCTACCTTCAATTTCTGCGCGATTTGCTCATTGTGGGCAGGTTCAACTGGGGTGCTGCCACGCTGGCATGCTTATACAGGTAAAAAATTATTCTTATCATATTTAAATTTTTTAAAATATTATATATCTAAGTATAAGTAATACTGACTTTGTGCATTGTTAAGGGGTCTTAACAATGTCTGCCTGAAGAAGAACAAGACATTTGTTGGACCATGCATGTTACTACAGCATTGGTCCTACGCACATCTGATCGTTGGCCGTCCAGTCATAGCCAAAAAGACTGATGTGCCGTAGTGGGGCAAGCCCGAGCCAGACCAATGCCCTGCATACAGCGCCAAGTACTATTATAAGAAGGTTTGGGTCGGAGCCGGGCATGGCGCGACACTCGGCATCACATTCTGGAGACAAGAGATCGAGCATCTCAGAGGTGATCCCGAGTATGTGACCTGGGAGCCCTACAGAGAATATGTAAGTCTAATTTTATTATAATTTTGATTTTGAAAAAACTTATATCAATTCATACTTTATTTGAATTGATATAAGGTATGAAATCTGTGCTTTCAGGTCGAGGTCGATGAGGGACATCGGGCTTACATCGAGATATTGCCTGAGCGATGTCGGCAGCAGGAGAGATACTGGCTTGCGGAGCTGCCGCTCATATGCTTTCAGGTACCGTAATTTAATTTAATTTATATAATTATGTACATGAAAAACTTAATTAAATATCTGACATAATGAAATATATAAATCGTCGAGCACCACTACCCTAGTCGGGTCTTGAGGCAGTTCGGGCTGCGTCAGCTAGCTCCACCCCCGGCACCGATCAGCGAGGGGGTGTGGCGACAGCTTCATCGTGCCAGAGACACCACTGTTGGCAAGAACTGGGGAACCTGCCTTTCTGATTACGTGTTCGATGCAGCATCTCCAGATCCCCCATTGGCCCAGCCGAACCGTCACATGGATGTCGCGCCAGTGTAAGAATTTTTTTCTCAAATTCGAAACCTTCACTGTAATTTTTTGATCGTAATATCTAACGTTTTTTGTAATTCGTACAGACCTTATATAGATTGGTACCAGGATCACGGCGCGTACACCATATTTCTGGAGGGGTGTATCGCCGATAACCCCTCATAGCGAGTACCAAAGCCGAGGGATCGGAGATGACGGATCCATGGTCTTATCCCTGCTGGCGCACCGTTCGCAGCCACGGTATGTTTAATTTTAAATTTCAAGTTAAAAACTAACAATATTTACATTTGTACAACTTTTTCATATATTTTTTTTCTTCGCAGGCATTATATCTGGTCAAGAGTTGCGTCATAGGGGCTAGATGGCCGTGACCACGGGTTGGGAGAGGCTCGGGAAGGTCCTCCTCAAGCACAGCGTACCCGCGGTGTGCCAGTGTGGGTACAGGGCGCGTCTCGACGCTCTACTGAGATACGCTGGCTTGGACGGAGTTGATACGGTGGACGACATATCCGACGAGCCTGAGCCTGATGTCTACGTCCCGTACACTAGCAATGAGGCCATGTTTAGACCCTTCCATGACACTGAGACTGTTGGTCAGGTGTTCAACCGAGCTGCCGAGTTGATGCGCGACTTCGGGCGTATGGGCATGGGATCTCAGGCTGATACGACTGGCGAGATATAATTGTAATTAAAATATAAAACAACTGTTTTTGTTTTCCAAATTTCTTGATGAACTAACTTGTAAGTTACTGCTGCAGGGTGAGGAGGGGGAGTGCTTTCCGGAATACACTATCTCGGCAGACGGACTGTATTCTCCGGGTTACAGTCCGACTCAGACGGATCCTCCTGCCTATCAGCCAGGGTATGTTCAGACAGAGCCCTTCCCGGAGTTTCCTGGACAGTCCTCACTGTTAGTTTATAATAATCTAGAAGTCAATAATACGATAAATTTGTTATATAAAGCTTTGTTCATGAATTAAATGTTTAATCATTTTGTTACCTTGAGTATTATTGAACTTATGAATCATTTCGAGTTCATGACTGGAATTGTGAAACTTCATAATATAGATGATAATACTCTTAAAAGTCTCTAACCAAGGTAATTAGCAAGAACACTAATTACCGCGATAAGGTTAGTGTGTGGATTAAATGATGGTTAAGTTTTACAAACCATAGACAAAGAGTTGTCATTTTAATCACACAGATACATGTTAGAGAACATGATATTTGACAGACCCCAAATGAAACATTAAATGGAATTGTGTTTGTGTCATTAATGTTTTCATTTTAGTGTTAAGTTCTAAAGTATGAGATATTCATTTTTCCTACATAAGAAATGTATATGTGTGATTGCTATCTAACGCTATCCGTAAAAAGTAGCTATAAGGGTAGTTCTTCGGTATACATAGCTTATGCGGAGGAAAAGATGGTTTATCAAAAGTACTATTGTCCCTCGTATCTCAATACGAGCTATAACATCACTGGGCCCCTTGATAGAATATGATTATCTGGATCCAGTATGATTACAAGAGTAAACATATTTGATAATCTATTCAGGATCAAGAAAAGATTAAGTTTGCAAGGATGACACACCTACCTTGAAACTAATCTGATAGCTATGAGACAAAAGAATTAACACGAAGTAAATCGTTTACTGGATCGTGATATTGTACCGTACAGCATCATCTGTGTAATTGGTGTCATAATGTACTTGCCAGGTGCCACCTATGATATATAGAGATTAAAACAGTTTTAATTTTATTTGCCAACATAACACAGATCCTATAGGGTCACACCAATAGGAAAGTAATCAGAGAAATTTTATGATTAATTATAAAGTGTTATAATTAAGAATAAAATATATGTCATGGAGATGACATGCTTAAACCTAATTAAATTTATAAGCGTGTATGACACGTCGTATAAATTTATCGCAAACGCAAGAAATACAATTATTCAAAATAATTGTATATATATATTATATGGATTAAAATATTAATTATGAATTAATATTTTGGACCAAAAGTCCAATTTGAATTTAGGCCTTAATTAAATTTAGAATTTAATTAAAAGCCTAAATTAAATTAAATTAATTAAATGAAAATGTTTAATTAATATATTAAACAAATATTGACAAAATCAAATTTGATTTTGATTCTAAAACCGCCACAGTTTTGAACCGCCATTAATTGGCTATAAAATGTCATGAAATGTGAGAGAAAAAATTAGAAGTTCATTTGAAGTCCAAATCAAAGTACGAATCAGAATCTGATTCGATTCGTATCTAATTTTCTCTCCCAAATAGTGATTTGCAGAAAATCTGATTATCCATATATATATTTTTGCGAGAATAAAAGTTATTCTTGTGAATAGTGTTTTGTCAGAAATTTCGTACTTTCGGTGAATAGTGATTTACCGAAAACCGCAACTTTTCAAATACCGTTGGTATAGTATTTCTGGCAAAAGAAATACCAACTCTCTGGTAGTTCCTGGTGGATAACCAATAGAGGCACTATATTTTTTGTGCTTGCTTAACCGGGTCAGACAGCCGGGTCAGACTGCATTCCAATATGAATTTGGAAGCAAGGTAAAGAAATGTTATATTAATCTATTTAATTGTTAAATAGATTTAATCTTTTAGAAATCAATCAAAGGAGTAGATCTATAAACTGATTAAAATACAAGTAAATACGGTTTTACTACTTTGGGTCTATACAGGATTAATCTGGTATGTAACTCTCGGTTATTATCCGACATACAACTTAATATATGATCTGAATAAGTAAAGTTTTACTTACGGTTTTTAATCTAAGAAAAGGATTGAACATGTATGTAACTCTCGGTAGATTATCCGACATACCACTTCAATTCTTTTGGCTTAAGTTAGAAGTAAAATTTTTGTTTTACGGTCTTTCCGCAGCTTAAGCCTAATGGCTTTGAGTAGCCCAAAAACCAAACACTCACAGCATGCCCCCCTTGATGATCACATTGCCAGACAGGCGTATTTATTCACGCATTCTGAGTCTGTACAGACTACTGTTTTTGGTCCTGGAGTACAGCAGACATCCGAGATTGAGGAGGTTCGTGACGAGCCGGTCCAGTCTGCAGATGTCTAGGCGAAGGACTCCACAGACACTACAGACTCAGGAGATACTGACGAGACGCCACTCTCCAGGCGGGGTCGAGGGTTCAGAAAGAAGAAGCAGAGAAAGATGTATAATTTGTAGATTATAAAAGATACTGCACTTATTTGTTAGATTATGTCCCTTATTTATTTTGTTACTTTGCTATTTGTTTTGATTATTTATTTATTTTGTTCATTATATCACTATCTCTTCATACAAAAAATATATTTGAACCACACGGCATATATAAATATTTCAAACGAACCACATTTCTAAAATAACTTGCGACAAAATACATCAATTTAAACAACATTACAAACTAAAACACAAATACAATTATTTTTATAACACAATCACAAAACACTAAAAACAGATTTCGTAATAAATATAAAAAAAAGGGGGACCGCTGGGGCCGCTCAGCCAATCTGCGGTCCCCAGTAAATGGGGCCGCTCAGCCAATCTGCGGCCGTGCTAAATCTGAAATTTCTAGAAATCGGTGCCGTTTTAGTATATATATATTTTTTTTGTGCTATATTTAAAAATTTCGGGCCGCTGGTATTACCAGCGATGTGTTGGGGATCAATGATACCGCTTGTAATGCCAGCAATAATTTTATGATTCGTGATTTTCAAAGAGTGATATCATATTTCAATTTTTGAATTTTTTATATTATTGATAAAAAGTCGGTGGACGGACGGTTTCCCATATATGTATAACGTCTTAGTCAATTGCAAGTGATCTTTTAAAATGATACTTTTTTTAAGCCTAAGGGCACAATTGGCAAAAAAAAATGATAATTTTTTTTGTTGCCAAATTGTCCGTAGGCTATCTTTTAAAATGATACTATACAACTATACAAGCTGTGAACAGTGTTGTAAATAACGGTATGCACTCGTCGGACGGGTAAGGTACCGTCAAGCGATTAATCGGGAATAATTAGGAATAATTGATCAATTAGACGGAAAAATTTATGACGATTTGATCACCGCCAACAACTAATCAACCGATTAATCGGCTTAAATGGCCGTTTTTTACCACACTGGCTGTGAATGATGAATATATGAAGAGGCATATCAAAACCATCAAGATGAGGATAGAGGATCCAGATGTGTGTTGGAGAAGGGAAAAACATGCCTACATGATAATAACAGGGAAAGTCTCTAGGCCGGCCCAAGATGCCCAAAAATCAGGAAACCGGATTCGATGGCCCAGATTGAAGAATTGTAAATCAAGCGGTTAAGTCAAAAAAGAAAATTCCATCAGATGGATCATGATTGAGACTTCAAATCCAAGTTATTTAATTATATTTCGGTTTAATTATGTTATATCATTGAAATTTTTATTGATCTGATTATTTTCTAATAAATTGAAAAATTAAAAAACTTTTTCTATCAACTTTTTAACCTTAAATTTATTCTATATAAATTGAAAAAAAAAATTAGCATATAAAGTATATCAACTTTAATGATAGACTGCCTTGATACCAAGGAACTCATGTCTAAATCTGTTAGAACTTAGAACTATTTTCTCGCAAAATTGAATCATTGGTGCCTTTCTGGACAGGTAATCGACTGTTAGTCGTTGGCGGTGATCAAACCGCCATGACTTTTTCTGATTAATTGACTGATTATTTCTTATTATGATTGATTATTCTTAATTATTCTCAATTAATCACTTAGCAATACTATGTCCGTCCAACGACCATATACTGTTATTTACAGCACTGGTAATATATATGCTGAAGCCGTGATAACAGCTGTTCGCTTGTTTATTGTGTTGGGATTTTAATATGGCCTCGAGGATGTCAATTATGGGTGTGATGTTTGAGCTCAGACAGGTCTTACTATAGAAAATCTGGCATCGATAGCTGGGCTGGGACTGCTAATGATTCCATGTTTCCAGTTATTAGTGGTCAATGATTTTAATTGAAGGTTTAGACCAGTTGCTCCTCTGAGTTGCTTTCTGTAGAGTAGTTTAGTGTGTGTAAAATAGTTTCATTTAATGAAACCAGTAGCATATATGCTACTTGTTCAAAAATAATATTAAACAAAACATGATCTTTATTGGCGCTAACCAATGGAACAGACAGGAAACAGGCAAAATGAATATTGAGCATCTAAGTACATGCATCTACTTTGGTTCTTGACGTAATTACCATATGAAATCTACTTTGTCAAACAAGCATCCAACCGCACCTTTAAATCAACAGGCTCAGAAACTGCGCTCATAAACGCATGATCCTTCAGCAACTCGGCCATGGCGTCGGGAAACAAGCACACCTCCAAATCCATGCTTCCCCTACCCTCCCACCCAGGATACAGTGAGAACTTCCCGTCTACCTTATTTGCAGTACCACTGCCTGTCGACACCGGTTTCCCCCACCCAAAATCACACTCGTACATTTCAAATCGGGGTCCGCTACCAATGTACACAGCATTTTGGTAGAAAGAGCTTAGCTTGAGAAATATTGGATCAGCCATCCATTCATGTACCTTGTTTCTTATTGAGGAGTCATCATGTGCAGCAATGGCACGGTTCACAAGCCATGCAGCACACCCGAGATCGTGGTCTAGAATCTCTGCCACACCTGCCACAGCCTTTGTCACATAAATGCTGCTACCAAAGTAGTATGGTGAGAGAGGCGGTTGCAGTCTTGAGCGGTTCTGAATTGCCAGCTGAAAGGTCGTCTGCGCATCTGGTGGCATATGACGGGCCCGAGTGACAGATCGCCACACCAATGAGGCTAGGGCTTGAAAAGAAGAAATAGTGCCTACAGAGACGCAAAGAGTTAAAAGATAGATCAAATTAACTTAAATCCAATTAATAATTGTTTGTCTTTTAGAGCAGTAGTTTCATTTAATTTGCTCTAATTTGTATAGAAATTGTACTGATTGAAGGAATTGATCATTCTAGCTATAATTCAACAGGTATATAAGACATACAAAATCAGAGGTTTCTCAGGTAAAATTGTATCAGACATTCAGATTTCACCAAAAGTTAACCAAAGTGAAAGGGAATTTTAGTATTATGTCATTTTAAATTGGTACCAACATCCACCAAAATTAGATAACAGAATCTATTTAGAAAGAGTCCTATGCAAAGTTCCGAAAATAGGCCTTTGATTTGAGCTAGTACCTACCTTCTGCACACTCTTGGTTTGCTCTAGCCTTGAGTGCGGCGATCGACTCAGGAGAGAAGTGGAACAATCTCTCCCGTATTGGAGGAGACACATGCCGCTCGATAAATTGGGTTGGCGAAGAAATAGGAAGCTTGATAGGAGGATCTCCAAATACATCAAAGAAAAACTTTTCGTGAACCACCGGTCGTGAAAGAACATACTCTATCCCGGCAACTTTGGCGCGAGCAATCTCTGCCCATGAATTCCAGAAATGCCAGATGGAAGTTCCATCAGCAACCATTACGTTCAGAGCACAGCCCACAAACACACCATCACTGAGTTCTGTGACCTATAATCTCAAAGGATAAATAAACACAGATCAGGTACATATACAGATGCAACCATCATGCAACTACAACTACTACTGCAGTAATAGAAAAAGGTAAAATTAGTGATTGCATTTATAAGTTATATCCAATTAGACATGACTTCTACCATCAAAATTGAAATAATTGCGTTCATCTCCCACTACCAATGAGGAATGTGTCATCAGTGGCACCTAGGAATTTGGCCAGAAGTAGATACAGAATAATGAGAGGAGTACAAACTTGGGCTGTAGCAGAAAAGTAATAAGAAAAAAGCAAACCTGGGCTGTGTGGGAAAAAACAAAAAAGTCGGTTAGCACCCGGAAGAAAATGAATTGAGCTAGAAAGAAATATCGGATTCTAATAGTAGGCAAATCAGCATCCTCTGCATTAACGCATCAATTCAGAGGACCATCCGATCAAAATCTGGGCCAATCAGGCTCACGCCAGTAGTGCACGGGGCCCTTTCGTGCGGATTTAAATCGGACGATCCTCATCTTAACTCAAAAATTGAGTTAACTCAGAGATACGAATTCTGGAAAACCATGAGCTAAAAACTTTTTCCAAAATCCAGTACCCCTGGGCCTATTTTCAGTTCAAACCCCCATTCGGACGGGAGGTTGGGTGCTTATCCAATTTATCAAACGAAATGGTTCTAAGAATTTAGACTTTTATCTGGCTGTAGCATTTCAACGACCCTTAAAATGTCAAATGTGAATAAAATCATATTGTTTGGTCATTTTTGCAGCTTTTTGCCAGGCAAATCATCCTTTCCACGTTCCTCTCATTTTCATAATTTTTTTTCATTGAGGGATTCAATACTTATAATGACACATCTTGACATCAAATATTTACAAATTATTTTTGCAATTTCAAAATCTAAACAGTTGATCCGAACCATCCAACATGATCTCCATATTAAAATGTTCTTGGCGACCAAATTTTACATTTTTTGTAAAAATTTTACTATTTTTTTAGAATTTTTGAAATCGCTGTTTTTCAATGGTCCAAAATTGTCTGAAAACAGTAATTTTGTACCCATTATAATAAATACTAAACAAATAAAAATAAAATGTAAAATTTGGTCTCCAAGCACATTTTAATATGGAAATCATGTAGAGTGGTTCGGATCGACTATTTTGACTTAAAATCACAAACATATAGTGTTAAAATGTGTCACCATAAAACAATGTAATTGAATCCCTCCTCTTTTTCATTTTAAGAATACTTCCTGAATTTTAAAGAATGTGCAAACAAAATATTTCCCTTCTCTTTATTTAAAAAAAATAGTATTACAAAATAGGAAAAAAAAAATGCATTTTTTTTAGGACAAAGTGGACTGGTAATCAGTCAACTTCGGTCAAATTTGAGATATGAAGCCGTAATATGTTCAGTATTGGATCAAAATGAGCCAAGTGTCTCAGTTTGGAAAAAGAAACAAAAGTTGAGTGGTTAAAAAATTGCTTAATTATAAAGTTGAACGATATTTAAAGAAAAAGAAATGTACCTGTACAACGAGAAGCGGTTTACAGCAACCGTCAAAGCTAACAGCTCCATCAAGTGGGAAAAGCTCTTTTAGCACCTCCGGCGAATCCCTGTCATAGTATGATGCCACGTCAGCAATGGTGACTCGCTCCGCAACAGCTCGTATGATCTCCGCCCCATCCGATCCTGGTACTAGCTCTAATTCGACAAACGTGGTCTGACCATCGCAAGTGACCTTGAGGCGGCCTGAGAAAGGGTAGAAGTGATGTAGGGCTTCTTCTAAGGAATCTTTCAACAACTGAAAGATTTCTTTGAAAGAGAGGTGAGGAGGTTTAGCGAATAAGAGGCCTTTTTGTATGTATTGTGCATTGAGCAAAGCCAGCTCCCATGGGGTGAACTGGATCAGACGTGGAATTGCTAAGTATTTGATTTGGTAAGTATCAGTGATTATAACGGGAGACGCCATTGGATTTTTTAAGCATGATAGGCGACCTCTGAAAGTTGGACCTTGGTTTGTGCGTTTGATTGAGATGTGACATATGAGAGGAAGCGAGAGAGAGAGAGGAAGGTATATACGGTATACCTTATCTACAAAGAGATGAGTGGATTTGATCCGAATTATGTCTGAGGGGGACCGCGAAAATCAAAATCAAGTTTGAAAAGCTATTTCGTATCTCAACCACTTGCGTTGCGTTACTTGCGTACCAGCAGCTGGAATAAAATCAAAATGATTAGCATCAATTTGATCCCAACAGTCGACCTGACCTTTTTAAGACATTTAATTTCAGGAAAGAAGAATAGTTTAATGGATTTGGAATCCCATATGAACCGTGATTTTTATTTATATCCAAAATTAATTAGAAATTAATAAAAATATCCAGGTTCACTTGGTTTTATTAAAAATGTCCATACCGGTCAGAAAATGACCAGTACCTTATTTAAATAGAAAACCGGCCATTTTCTGGCCGGTACTTTTTTTTTTTGAGACAAAGAGCTAAAATGCTGAAATATAACACTAAAAAATCGATTTTTTTTTTAATATTTGTTAAATTATTTTTTTGATATATAATTAGCATATTTATACTAAAATACGCTAAATTACTTGAAATTATGTTAATTTACGCTGAATTACAATAATTAGTAAAATTATGCTAAAATACGATAAATTATGCTAAATTACGTATGAATAGGGATGATATCTTCACTGAGAAGGTGAAAAACGACGACGAAACTTCAAACGGCCATAAAACGGCACCACTTTTCGGAAAGCTTGCCAAAATACGCATGCGTTAGTGATCGCTATGCCATTTTTTTAAATTCAGAATTGCCAAAAAACAAAGGGAAGAGTCTCAAAACTTCAGTTGAAATTTTGAGTTAAGATTTTCATTTCTATTGTTCAATCTACGTAGCTCAGTAAATTAGTTATATAATGAACTTGTAGAATACCAATTTTATTATTTTTGGAATTTTTTTACTATTTTTTATGATTTATGAAAGATGGTACAAAATCGACCCTATTCATATGTAATTTAGAGTAATTTAGCGTATTTTAGCATAATTTTACATAATTATTGTAATTTAGTGTAATTCAACGTAAATTAACATAATTTCAATATTTTAATATAAATATGCTAATTATATATGAAAAAAGTAATCTAACAAATATTTAAAAAAAATTGATTTTTTAGCATTATATTTTAGTATTTTTGCTCTTTGTCTCTATATAAAAAAAAAAAAAGACCGGCCAGAAAATGACCAGTTTCCTATTTAAATAAGATACCGGCACTGATATGAACATTTTTAATAAAACCAAGTGAGAATTTTTATTAATTTCTAATTAACTTTGGATATAAATAAAAATGACGGCATATGAAGTAATCGGCCTATATTCGATTTCTTTTATGAGAAAAGGTTTTCTTACCTGTGCTGCTATCCCCGTTTTTTACCCATAATTTGTCTTATCCACTTTTTAACAAACTTTAACAGTACTTAATAGTACGGTATGACATTCTTTTATAAATTTTCCATCTCATCTCTCTATTTTGAAACCCATCAGAAAAACTCATCAAAAAAACTTGAGAAGAAAAAAAACGAATGGCTACTTCTCCGACTCCGATCAACCTTCCCATGGCGAGATCCTCGCACCGCCATCTCCTTTGCTCAGACAAGCTTGCACGATCCGCTCACCCTGCTTCAGATCGCGCCGTCATCTCCACGGCGAGATGCCTCCTCCCTCTTGAATTGAATCGATCTCTATTTCTAAAATTGTGAGGAAATCGTGAGGAAGGAACTCGCCTAATCTAGCCTGCTCTGAGCAGATTTCCACAGTCGATACTGCTTTGGCTTGTGTGGAGTCCGATTTGGTCCTAATCCCGTCAACGGCAGCGACGGCAGCGGCGAGGGTAGCAGCAGCGGTAGCGACAGCAGCGGCAGCAACGGCGACGGCAGCGGCGGCGACGGCAGCGGCAGCGACTGCGACACACGACGGGAGCGATCGCCTCTTAAACTTTGGTCCAGTTATGATTCATTGATTTTCTCAGATTTAATTTTGATTGATTCGATTTTTTCAAGGGATCTAAGTTTTTTAATTTTTTAATTAATTTTTCCTCAATTTTAGGTCTGGTTATCCACTATTTTGATTTTTGACACCATACAATTGTCAATTTGCTGATTTCGTGTTTTTCTTCAAATCGACGATCTGTATACTTTCTCCATTTCTCTAGCGATCGCCTCCGTCTCGACCAAATGGCACTTCTCTCGATCAATATTTGAAATTTTAGTTTACGACATCTATTTACAAGATCTATCTAATAGATTTACAGGATATATACAATATTTTAAAGGATTTACTTAATAGTTTTATAGGATATATCAGTATATATCTGCCACAAACCATGAAATTTTCATTGCAGATTGTCAACAATCAAAGATTTGATGAATCCTGAGTTCCCACTTAGCAGTGAGATATGATTTGTACAATATTTACATTATTTACTTAATAGTTTTATAGGATATATCAATTATTTCACAGGTTTCATACAATAGTTTACTATATATATCAGTTTTGTAGGATATACAGTTTTTTCAGATTTTATTAAATGTAAAATATTTTACATGATCTACTTAGCATTTTTATAGGATACAACAGTTAAATTTAGTTTACATATTATTGATTGATTTTGCAGCTCGTTGACACAGTCCTATCATGCCTTAGTTTTATAAGATATATAAGTTATTTTACATGATTCATGCCTTAGTTTTATAAGATGTATGAGTTATTTTACAGGATTAGGACTTGTGCGTGTTTTCTTTAAAAATCATAGTTTTATAAGATGTATGAGTTATTTTACAGGATTCATGCCTTAGTTTTATAAGATGTATGAGTTATTTTACAGGATTAGGACTTTGTGAGTGTTTTCTTTAAAAATCATAGTTTTATAAGATGTATCAGTTATTTTACATGATTTATGCCTCAGTTTTATAAGATGTATGAGTTATTTTACAGGATTAGGGCTTGTCAGTGTTTTCTTGAAAAATTATATATGCAACATTTTACAGGATTCTTCAACTAGTTTTTCATGATTCTGCCAATGGCTTACAGGATTAGGTGTTGAAATGCATTAAACTATTACATAAATACTTAACAGTTTTGTAGGATATATAAGGTATTTTACAGGATTCATACAATAGTTTTATAAGATGTATGAGTTATTTTACAGGATTCATATCATACTTGAAGTTATTATACAGTAAAGATGTTGATATCATTTTTTTTCTTTCAGCTAAAGCATCATGAAAAGATGTTGGCATTATTCATGAGGACTGCCCAAAGCAGGCACCCAAATCAATGGGCTGTGCTATGTTTGTGCTGCGCTTTGTGTACAATCTGATAACTGAGATGCTTATGAACTTTACACAGGTAATTTTATGATATATATATTTTACTTTCAAATACTCGTAGGCTTCCATTTCATGAAACCTACAGTATTCTTCAACCTTTTACAGTTTCATGATTCTGTCAATTAGATGTTGAAATGCATTAAACTCATACATAATATACTTACCAGTTTTGTATGATATATGAGTTATTTTACATGATTAATGCCATAGTTTTATAAGATGTATGAGTTATTTTACAAGATTAGGACTTGTGAGTGTTTTCTTTAAAAATTATCTATGCAACTTTTTACAGTTTTGTAGGATATATGAGGTATTTTACAGGATTCATACAATAGTTTTATAAGATGTATGAGTTATTTTACAGGATTCATGCCTAAGTTTTATAAGATGTATGAGTTATTTTACAGGATTCATGCCTTAGTTTTATAAGATGTATGAGTTATTTTACAGGATTAGGACTTGTGAGTAACCTATGCGCCCTATCATTTTCCTCTCTACTGATGTGCATAAATCTAAATCACTTACAATTTTTTTTTGTAGGATGACATTTCTAAAGAACGTGTTGTTCTAGCAATGAAGCTCCTCACACATCTAAATAATTCGCATCAGCGGTGTATGAAGTAACCATCCAAATATTGCAATGATTGAACAGCTTTTTGTTTGTGTTTGTTTTATATTGATGTTAGATACAGTTGATGTTGGATATAGTTGAGAATATTTGTGAATAGTGAAATGGTAAATGGTATAGTTGATGGTGAAATGGTTAAATGAAATGGTTAAATGGTACAGTTGATTTCAATGAAATTTTTATGGTGAAATGGTACAGTTTATGTTGTGGTGAAATGGTATAGTATATGACTTTTTTGTAACTGGTGATATTTTATAGTTTGTATATGGTATTTTTATAGTTTCATGTGTCAAATTTACAGTATTGAAATATTGTAGTTAACATGTGTTAGATTTATAGTTTGCATCCACTAATTTTACAGTATTGAAATCTTATTTTACATGATATATATCCACGTATAAATATTAATAATTGAAGAAAAAATTATGAATTAAAAAAAAAATTTATTTTTTTTAATTTTAATTTCGAATTTTTTTTTGAATTTTGATGCAAAAAAATTAATTTTGCATGTGTAATTTGTAAATAACAACAAGTTTTAGAAGTGTGTTTTTCAAATCTTCTAGAAACTTGAAGTACAGCCGTACAAGTTTTGGAAGTGGTTTGTGTTAAATCTTCTAGAAGCTGAAAGTACAGTTGGAAGTACAGTTACTTTTCTAGTTAATAACAGTTTTTAACTAACTTGGGTAAAAACTGGGTTGTTAGAATTTTGAACTAGGTATTATGCGTGATTTGTTGTTAAAGTTACAGTATTGATTATAGTATTTTACAGTATTCGCGCAAGTCAAATGACAGTTTTTTTTGGTAAAAACTGGGTACAACTCTTTGGGTACAATTAGTCGGACCCTTCTTTTATTGTTTTTCGTTGCAAAGCATCGTGTTGTCTTTTAAAGCCTTAATTAACTTTAGAAAAATACATTACTCTTTGTCCTGCACTGTTGCTAATTGCATTGGAGGGCATATTTTCAAAAACTTTTATTTATAGAAATTTATTATAACTAAAAAATTAAGGGAAATCGCGATTGATTCGATTTCGTCAGTGACCGTGCAATTCGTACCGCAATACAAAACACAAAAGATTATATCATTTTTTTTATTTTTAAATAAACCGAATCATTAATTATGATATGCAGTTGGATGGGGAATGGACTCCGCTGCTTTTCTAGCCGAAAAGGAGGACCCTCCTCTTCCGAATCTAACGATTCAAAATTCTTTGAGATTTGTGCATGAAAAGATTTTTTTATCGAGATACGTGAATGAAAATTTTGAATCGTTAGATTTGGAAGATGAGGGTCCTCCTTTTCTGCTAGAAAAGCAGCAGAGTCAGACCCGTTGGATGGACCGGCATAGAGCTAGTGGAGCCAATAACCCCACTTGGATTTTGAATTTTATTAAGATTTATAGGTTCAGGCGAACTCATGTCGAATCAAGCACTCCATAAATATAAATAGAAATAGGGACAATGGTAGCAAACAGCTAGTTGAGATAGCATTGTAATGTAATGTAGATAGAACACAGGACTTGTGTAAAGAAATATAATACAGCGATTAATTTTTCATCATATTCTCCCTCTATTTCTTTTCAATACTTCCGCATAAAAATCGCTAGATTTATTAAATAATCAAGTACTAGATAAAACATAATAAAAACAAATAACAAAATAGTATTCTTTTACATAATAAATTTAACAAAAATAGTAGTCTTTTACATATTAAAAAACAACACCAGAATAAAACTAGATACTAGATACTAGATCATTAAGTCGATGAAGCAGTCGTCAATTTTGTATCCTTTTACATATTAAAAATAGTATTATGTGTCGCTGAGAACGGCGTTTCTTTTTTTTCTTTTTTCTTTGCGTAATTGCGTTCTGTTTCGTTGAGGAGTGATAATCACTAATTTGGACTATGTTCCTAATTGATTGTTGCAAATCGTGATTCTATATGCATTGTTGCAAAATTATGGCTTCAGAGTAGGGCATTTATTTTTTTCAGAATAGAGTAAATATAGTCCAAAATCCAGTACTTGAAAACTATTTTTGAAATTTCAGGTTAGAGTGTACCCGGCAATATGGTGGATCTACACCTGCCGGTAACTATAAACTGGCAGGTACACAATCTAACCGACTGTGGAAAAATTCCAGAGTTAAAATTCAAAGAGAGCGAGGGAACTTGTCCCCAAATTATCTAATTTGGGTAGAATTCAAAGGCTTAATTATTTTGGTTTTACCCTTCATTTGTTTCTCAACGAGTAGATTGTAACCGTGGGAACTTCAGTAATCTATAAAGGCAAATGAGCAATTTGACCAAGATATAAATGTAAATAAATACTAAAAGTTGCATGAGAACCCGACATTTTTATTAATATCCAAAGTTAATTACAAAATAATAAAAATGTCCAGAGCCGCTGGCTTTTATTAAAAATACCCAAACTGGCCATTTAATGACCGGTTTCTTATTAAATAGGAAACTGGCCATTAAATGGCCGGTCCCCTATTTTTTTTTTTTTAGAGACAAATAGCTAAAATACTGAAATATAACACTAAAAAATCGAATTGTTTTTTTTTTATATTTCTTAGATTACTTTATTATATATAATTAGCATATTTATACTAAAATACGCTAAATTACTTGAAATTATGTTAATTTACGTTGAATTACGCTAAATTACGTTAAATTACAATAATTATGTAAAATTATGCTAAAATATAGTAAATTACACTAAATTACGTATGAATAGGGATGATATCTTCACTGAAAAGGCGAAAAACGACGACGAAACTTCAAACGGTCATAAAACGTCGCTCAAGTGTCCAATTTCAGCAAATGACCACTTTTCGGAAAGCTTGCAAAAATGCGTATGCGTTAGTGCAACGATGTCGGATTTTGAAATTCAGAATTGCCAAAAAACAAAGGAAAGAGCCTCAAAACTTCAGTTGAAGTTTCCGATTAAGATTTTCATTTCTATTCTCCAATCTACGTAGCTCAGTAAATTAGTTATATAATGAACTTGTAGAATACCAATTTTTATTATTTTTGGATTTTGTTTACTATTTTTTTATGATTTATGAACGATGATACAAAATCGGCCCTATTCATACATAATTTAGCGTAATTTACCGTATTTTAGCATAATTTTACATAATTATTGTAATTTAGCGTAATTTAGTATAATTCAGCGTAAATTAACATAATTTCAAGTAATTTAGCGTATTTTAGTATAAATATGGTAATTATATATATAAAAAAAAAGTAATATAACAAATATTTAAAAGAACAATTTGATTTTTTGTGTTATATTTCAGCATTTTAGCTATTTGTCTCTAAAAAAAAAAAAGAAAGAATGGCCAGTTTCCTATTTAATAAAAAAAAAAAAGAAACCGGCCATTAAATGACCGGTTTAGACATTTTTAATAAATCCAAGCACCTCTAAGCATTTTGGTTTTACCCTTCATTTGTTTCTCAACGAGTAGATTGTAACCGTGGGAACTTAAGTAATCTATAATAGGCAAATGAGCAATTTGACCAAGAAATAAATGTAAATAAATACTAAAAGTTGCATGGGAACCGATGATTAGGAATTAAGCAATTAGGAATGTAAGAATGGAATCAGACCTTTACAGAACTCATGACATTAAACCTCACAATTACTTTGACAATTATGCGCATAACTGAATAAACACCCAGACACCAGTAAACAATAGTCTCACTAATTATAAATGGATTATTGGATGAAAACCCAAAGTTATGTACTTTGAATATTTTCTAACATTACCTAAAGTTTAAAGACACTAGCTTTATTGGGTTAAATTTATAATTTTATTCTCTGAGTGAGGCTAACTGTTAGATACTTTTTCCCTTCCTAAAACACACTTGATACCCTTCTAGAGACCCACAAAATACAACAACAAAAATCTGAAAATACTCTCGCTCACTTTTTTACCATAAAAATAGCACACACAACTCCCTAACTAACTAATTAATGACAAAATTCTCCAAACAGATAACACTTCCTTAACATGTCATTTTGACCACAACTCGTTCTGATTATGGAAAAACTCAAAACATGACAATTGTAACACATATTTTAAGCTTTCAGTAGAACTTTGAATCACCTCAATCGGATCTCGTATGAATGAGTTGTGATCAAAATATATGAGTGTGTCAATCTCAAGCATCTGGGACCGTGATGCGTCGGGGACATTTGTCGCTTCGCTGATAGCATCTTTCAGTCTTGTTGAAGCGTTTTTGCTTGTTGACGAATTGGTGAAGGTGTCGTTTTGTCTTGTTTATGTTCTCAGACGATGCCATTCTCCCCCAGTTGAAAAGAACTCGCCCTCAAGTTTGGTTTATTTTCTGTATAGTATGGATAAAGATCTTTCACATTGAATGTAGCTGATACAGCATATTCTCATGGAAGCTCAAATAAGATTCTGTTGAGAAATAGAAGAATTGCCTCAGAGAATCATCATCGGCATTCTAAGGAATAAAATCAAGCTAGCATCATGCAATAGCTGTCAAGGCAAAAATAGTACCTAGCAAGATTATAATCTGAGATTATAATTTAGGCAACGGATAGAAATTGTAATTTAGGCAACGGCTACAGGCCCTCTCCTCAATTATAAAGAGGCCTAATATGATTTGTAAGATCAGAACAATTACTTAATACAATTATTCATCATTTCAAACTTCTAGATGGTATCAGAGCAACTTCTGTACCAGTAATCGGTACAGAGCAACAACCCACAACAACACAAACACACAAACTGGTAATTTCATTACCAGAGCAACAATGGCAGACAAAATTCAGATTGATGCCAATACCTCTCTAAAAGTTAGAATGCCTTAAAGCACTCAGTCTAAATTAATTTTATTTTACGCAAAATTTCTCATTATTTAAAAAATTTGTGTTGGCAAATTATTAATAATTCGTCCGATGATATAGAATTGTGCTTTAATCGCTCATTATATTTTTAGGATACGATTTGCATTTTTTAAGTTAATGCAGACGATATGAATTCTTGATGGATTCAATGTATTGCCTTAAGACAAGATGATAAATAATGTATGCTCGATGGAAAATTTTTTATCCAAAAACGAGCCCGAAGTAAAACGTTCGCTTTACTTTGCAAATCACAATTGCCCATCTATATATATATATTGATGGATCTGGACCAATGAGACCGATCTATAAATTTGGATCGAACTCATTGAGTCAAATCTTTCTATATTTGTTGAAAATGAGATACTCTTTCTGTTTTCATACATCTGTATTTAATAATTTCTATAGATAAAAAATTTCCTGCTGGATGCATCTCCTCTAGTCTCAATCATAGTACTCTTCTTATCAATGCATTGTACCGTTCCCATTAATTACAGATAAAAATTTCCTGCTGGATGCATCTCCTCTAGTCTCAATCATAGTACTCTTCTTATCAATGCATAGTACCGTTCCCATTACACCCTGCCAGCCTGTGTCGTACTAGCTAGAAAACAAAAAAAAAAAAAAAAGGAAAGACAGCAGCTCAGCCCGGCCCCGGAGCCTGTAAAATTTTAATTTCTACCATGTGCGCCTGAATCAGAGATTTGAATTGATTCCGGAGAAGTTGGCTACAAGGAAATAAAGACAAAATACCCCAACTTTTTTTTTTAATATCAACTGTGCATCTTTTATTGTTTTAGTATACAATTTGTGTATCCGTGACTCAGTGACTTTTAGTTTCCATTTGTTTTTTGACAAAAACATTAAGATACCGTGTAATGGGTCGCTGACGCTGTACTTCACTTTTTCTGAAGGTGGATAGGCTTATTAATTAATTGAAAAGAACTCGCCCTCAAGTTTGGTTTATTTTCTGTATAGTATGGATAAAGATCTTTCACATTGAATGTAGCTGATACAGCATATTCTCTGGAAGCTCAAATAAGGTTCTATTTTTTAAAATGTATAGCCTTCCGATGCTTGCTTGCTTGTTTTTGTACTTATTTTGTTTCTCAATTCGTCTTCTAACTTGCTTATGCAACTCTTTAATGGCCTTAGCACGCTCATCTGCATCTACACTATATATAGTTCTGATTTATTGGCAAAGACACACAAAATCAAGTGGAATAGCAGGACCGGTTGCATGCATACACAGCTTCAAACGGGCTTTTATCGGTTGTTTGCCTGCATACAAAATCAAGTGGAATACCAGATGCTCCTACTGAGTTGCTTTCTGTTTCTAAGGGTAGTTTAGTCAGTAAGTTAAGTGTGTAAAACAGCTTCATTTAATGAAACCAGTTGCATATATGCTGCTTCTTCAAAAATAATATAAAACAAAACATGATCTTCATTTGTGCTAACCAGTGAAACAAACAGGAAACGGGCAACGCCTATAATATTCTCATAAATAAACATAGAGTATCTAAGTATAACATTTTTATAAATGAACATAGAGCATCTAAGTACGTGCAACCCGAGAATACAGTTGGCATGCCATTGCATACCTTCCTATCTTGAGTTCTCGACGTAATTACCATATGAAACCTACTTTGTCAAACAAGCATCCAACCGCACCTTTAAATCAACAGGCTCAGAAACTCATGATCCTTCAACAACTCGGCCATGGCGTCGGGAAACAAGCACACCTCCAAATCCATGCTTCCCTTACCTTCCCACCCAGGATACAGCGAAAACTTCCCGTCTACCTTATTGGAAGTACCACTGCCTGTTGACACCGGCTTCCCCCATCCAAAATCACACTCGTACATTTCAAATCAGGGTCCGTTGGCAATGTACACAGCATGTGGGTTGTAAACAGCGCTTGGCCTGACAATCATCGGGTCGGTCATCCATGCACATACCATGTTTCTAATCGAGGAGTCATTATGTGTAGCAATGGCACGATTTACAAGCCATGCTGCCCACCCGAGATCGTGGTCTAGAATTTCTCGTATGGTTGCAACAGCTTTTATCACATAAATGCTGCTACCAAAGTAGTCTGGTGAGAGAGGCGATAGCAGTCTCGGGCGGTTCTGAATTGCCAGCTGACAGACAGTCTGAGCATCTGGTGGCAGATGACGGGACCGAGTAACAGATCGCCACACCAAAGAGGCTAGAGCTTGAAAAGAAGAAATAGTGCCTACAGAACCTCAAAGAGTTAAAAGATACTAAGATAGATCTAATTAACTTAAATACAATAATTGTTTTAGAGCAGTAGTTTCATATAATACTGCTCTATTTTTGACAGCAATTGCACTAAAAGATGGAATTTGATCATTCCAGCTATGATTCAACAGGTATATAGCCATGAAAAATCAGAGGGTTCTCAGGTAAAATTGTATCAGACATTCAGATTTCACCAAAAGGTAGCCGAAGTTAAGGGGACTTTCAGTATTATTTCAGATTCAATTGGTAACAAACATCCACCAAAATAAGAGAACAGAACTCTTGATTTCATTTGCTCAACTAAATTAATTACCTATTTAGAAAGACTACTATGCAAAGTTCCTACAAATAGGCCTTTAATTTGAGATAGTACCTTCTCCACACTCTTGGTTTGCTCTAGCCTTGAGTCTGGCGATTGACTCAGAAGAGAAGTGGAACAACCTCTCCCGTATTGGAGGAGGCACAAACCGCTCGATAAATTGGGTTGGAGACGAAAAAGGAAGCTTGATAGGAGGATTTCCAAATCCATTGATGAAGAACTTTTCATGAACCGGCGGTCGTGAAAGCACATACTCTATCCCGGCAGCTTTGGCACGGGCAATCTCTGCCCATGAATTCCAGAAATGCCAGATGGAAGTTCCATCGGCAACCATTACGTTCAGAGCACATCCCACAAACACACCATCACTGAGCTCTGTCACCTATATTCTCAGAGGACAGATAAACACAGATCAAGTACAAATACAGATGCAACTACAATAATAGCAAAAGGTAGAATTGTGTATATGACTTTTATTCTTGTACCAAGCCATTCAGCAAGTCTGGGACACTTCATGGGGACAGGGTGCGTGGAAGGGGGATCACTGACAAGAGGAATTGGGCCAATAGACTAATCTGCACGTGTTGGTTTATTGGAAACAAAGAAATGAGATGGTCTTCATAAGCAAACTGATGAGACCGACCTATTTGGCTAGTGTGATACTACAAGAAAGCTCATTGTGGGTGCAGCATTGCTAGGAAAACAAGGAAAAAAAGGGCGAAGACTGCTGGCAGGAGATTATGAAAATGGGCCAACAAATAGTTTTTTATCAGGGTGAATCATATACACGGGGCAAGGCAAACACACGTAGCATACGTCTCAGGAGACGAGGTGGTACAGGAGATGGTCTGATTATGTGAATGAAGTGTGCAAGATGGACAAAGTGTTAGTTATACGGCATGTGGTTTTGGAGTTTTTTCTGATTATTGGCCTCTGTTTTGTATAATCTCACATTAGTGGATGGATGGTTTTGATTTTCTTTGTACATTTTTATTAAATTAATATAACACTTGATAGCCTCTCCAAGATTCTCGAAAAAAAAAAGACTTTTGTCTGTAAAAAGTTTGTTTGTAATTGCATCCATAACAAATTACAAATTAACGGATGCAGATGTAATTTCTGAAAATTTAAGATGTGGTTTCTGCCATCAATAATTGAAATAATTAGTTTCAGCTATGTGACAGATAAATTAATGAATATTTAAGAATTGTGTTATCTCTGATTCTACTTTTTAGATAACAACCTAACAAACCAGAATTAATTCCAAACCTGAACAACCCAACGGAAACCGACATGAACCAATACCTCTCAGTGGAGCAACTGCATTCAGCCTAGCATAAAGTGGAAGGTGTTAGAAATGACAAGAGTCATGCATTAGACAGACAGATAGGATTAGAAGTCCTGAGCATTGTAATTGTAGTTCACATGATAAACAACTAGCATTGGCAAATGACTTGCTGTGTCAAGAGATAAGGTAGTTGGATGATAATCCAAGATGTTCAGTTCAGTCCCCTACTGGCACAAATTACAGAGGTGGAATTGGATGCTTCTCCCATTTTATCAAACAAAATGGTTCTAAGAATTTAGACTTCTATGTGACTGTGACATTTCAACTGCCCCTGAAAAACCTATTAAGTGTAAAAAGTTTCGAAGTCCAAACAGTCCATCTGAACCTCTCAACATGATCTCCGTATTAAAATGTGCTTGGACACCAAATTTTATATTTTTTGAAAATATTTTACTATTTTTTTAGATAGGTGCAAAATCATTGTTTTTTGGATGGTCCAGAGACACTGATTTTGTACCTATCTATAATAATAGAAAAAATTGTTAAAAAAATATATATAAAATTTGGTGTCCAAGCACATTATAATATAGAAAACATGTTGAGCAGTTTGGATCGACTGTTTGGACTTTTAAAACAGAGATAAAAAAAAAATGTGAGGTTTATTGCTCCTCATGTATAAATGCCAAATATGAATAAATCATATTTTTGGTCATTGATCTTTGCACATTTTTTTGCAAGGCACTCTATTGCCAAGCTAAACATCCTTGCAGTGTTCCTCTTATATTCCTTACATTTCCATGTTTATTCTGTTTTAACAAAACTTACTAGACTGTGTAAGAAGTGTGCAAACAAAATATTTGCCTTCTCTTTTATTTAAAAATAGTATTCGACAAAAAAAAAAAAAAAAAAAAGATGTGCCTTTTTTTTATAGGAAATATTGGACTAGAAGTATGGATTAAAATGAGCCAAGTGTCTCAGCTTGAGAAAAGAAGAGAGTTCAGGGGCCTAAAAGTTACATAAAAGTTGAAGGACCATTTTGAAATGAAAGGTAAAATTTCCCAAATTTACACCTGTACAGCGAGAAGCGGCTTACAGCAGCCATCAAAGCTAACAGCTCCATCGAGTGGGAAAAGTTCTTTTAGCACCTCCGGCGAATCCCGGTCACTGTATGATGCCACGTCAGCAACCGTAACACGCTCCGCAACAGCTTGTATGATCTCCGCCCCATCCGATCCTGGTACTAGCTCTAATTCGACAAATGTGGCCTCACCATCACAAGTGACTTTCAGGCGGCCTGAGAAAGGGTAGAAGTGGTGTAGGGTTTCTTCCAAGGAATCCTTCAACAACTCAAAGATTTGTAGGAAAGAGAGGTGAGAAGGTTTAGCAAAGAGGAGGCCTTTCTGTATGTAATTCACACTAAGCAAGACTAGCTCCCATGGTGTGAAATGGATCAGACGTGGCGCAAGGGGATTTGCTGCGCACTTAATTTGGTAGGTATTAATGGTGCTAACGGTAGGGAATGTAGATGCCATTGAATTTTTTAAGCTGGATTGTAGGTGAGTTCCAAAGCTTGACTTTTTTTTTTTTTTAAGTGTTTGATCGAGATAAGAGAGAGAACGCTCGCGAGAGCTACTTGGTTTTGGGAGAGAGAGAGACACGGAGTACGGAACGGTTTCAGATCCTCTCCGGTACCGTAATAGGAAATCTTTTAGAATTAGTGGATCTGGACGTTCTTTTTAACTTAGTACGAATCTCAAATTCCAATAATAATATCTCTTGTGATGGCGCGAATCTCAAAACAGCTGGGAGTTAATCTCAAACAGTAAAGTAAGGGGAATCTTTTACGGTACATGAAGGATACTTTTCCACTTTGCAGGTAGGGAATTCATCGGACCTACGTTGATTTGATGAATGTGATGACTATCCGATCAATATCAAGATTCGTGCACTCTGCATCAAAATCCGTACAAGTCTGTCTCAATTTTCATGCACAGATGCCCATCGGACCTGCTCCTATCTCGTCAGCTTGTGGTTTGATCAGTTAGTTACAGCTCATTTATTAATAGACCGAGTTAATACAAGTTCGTTTGTCACAGACTCGAATCATCAGAATTATTGAATTTTAGTTAGACTTAGCTCGGCACTTTTATATTAAAATATTCAATTCAATTAAATTTTTCAATATTTTAATGGAAAAACAAAAATCATGATGATTTTTATATTAAAATATAACTTTTATATTAATATATTCAATTCAACGTTTCAAACTGTAAATTATTCTAATATTTTATTACGAAACAAAACAACAAAAGTCAAACGAATTGTTAAATTGTTTAGTGGTTGCAAAATCATATCTGATCCAATATCCGTATCCGTATCCCAACAGTCGACCTGACCTTTGTTAAGACATATTTAATTTGAGGAAAGAAGAATAGTTTAATGGATTTGGAATGCCATATAAAGTAATCGGCTTATATTCTATTTAAGGAAAGAAGAATAAATTAATTAATTAATTAGGACTCCCATATGAAGTAATCGGTAAACGATAACGCAAGTGGATCTGTTTTGTTATTTTATTGTTATTTTATTGTTGTTGGTTGCAAACAAACATGTTCTCTTTTCAAGCCTTAATTAACTTCTTTTTTTTTTTATGGTTGGCGGCTATTGCCGACAACATATATATTGATAAAAAAGTAATATTTACATAAATACGAAATGTAAATTGTAAAACAAGGAACTAACTCAAATTACAAAGATTAACAAAATTATGATTTTCCTAACCCAACCCGCATTCGGTACCACTTGAGTGCATGCCCTCCATCTATCAATCTCAAGTGCCGTGTCATTTATTAGACGGTGCACCGGTCTGTGTTTGTCCGAGAAGAGCCTCCTGTTGCGCTCCCTCCAAAGACCCCAGGCACCTGCTGCCCAGATCGCACTCCATTGTTTGCATTGGAGCTTCGACATCTGGGTCCTTGCACATGTCCATAAGGAAAGGATATCAACCCCTCCATGCAATGTAATGTTGTAATGCGCCATCAATCCCCTCCAAAATCTTCTTGCATAGATGCATTCCCACATAATGTGATTCGTATTTTCCACCATGTCCACTGCACAGAGGTGACAACCCGTGTTAACCAAACAACCTCTGTGCGTAGGCACCTCTTGTGTCAGTATCTTATTGTCCAACATTAGCCAGATAAAAATCCTCACTTTCAACGATGCCGCTATTTTCAATAGTCTCTTCTGATATTCCGAGATGAAGCCCGTGTGATGCATTGCCTTATAGGCCAAGTGACACGAGAAAACTCTGGACCGTGTCCATCTCCATTCTAGAACACCCCCATTGGAATGTATCGAGGACTTGTAGAAGTAACGGAGGTCGGCTAAGTCCTTTAAAAAGAACGAAGCCTCCGGTCTCAAGGATTCCAATGCCGATACCGATGCCAAACCATGTAGCGATCTAACCATGGATGCCCACAGTCCTTCCGGTTTTTTATCTATGGCCCATATCCATTTTGTGAGTAGTGCGTCGTTCTGTGCCCGCAGATCGATAATCCCCAGGCCTCCATTAATTTTCATGAGACACTCTCTCCCAATTTACAAGGCAGTTGATAGCCCTGCATGTGTCGTTTCCTTTCCACAGGAAGTTTCTCCTCATTTTGTCAATGTGTTTAATGACTCCCACCGGAATCTTGAATGCCTGCATGTAGTGGAGCGGCATAGCAGACAAAACCGACTTGGAGTTATTTTCCCCCCATAGGAGAGCAAATTGGAGGTCCAACCCTCGATTCGCTGCTGCACCGCCGAAAGCATGGGCTGGTAATCTATCTTCCTTGGCTTTTTAACTGACAAAGGTAAGCCCAAGTACTTTATTGGTAATTCTGACGGTGGCGATGCCAATATACTTTGAATTACACCAATTAGATTCTGGGGAATTGCTATTGGGACAAAGGTGCTTTTGGCCCAGTTAATCTTTAGGCCCGTTAATTCTGTGTAGTTATTAAGTATATGGCTGACCATTTTGAGAGTTGTCGGGTGCGCCTCACAAATGAGCAGAGTGTCGTCAGCATATTGGATTGTCTCCGGCCTGAATCTGACTTGTTGTGGCATGATATCTGCGGCATTACGAAGAAACATGTTAAGTGTGTCTGCCACCAAGATGAATAGCATGGGGGAGAGGGGATCTCCCTGTCGCAGACCCCTCTTATGCACAAAGAAATTTGTCTGAATTCCATTAACCCTGATCGCCGAAGACGAAGTACGCAAAACACTCAGAACCGTGGAGATCCACCCCGGTGGAAATCCTTTTTCGATCAGTAGGTTTACCAGAAAACACCAGTCGACCGTATCGAAAGCCTTTTCAAAATCCACCTTGTACATGACAGTGGGGAGCTTCTTCTTAGAGCAGAAATTAAGAAATTCCCTTGCCGAAAGGAAAGATTCCATGAGAGATCTCCCCTGTACAAAGGCCGTCTGGTTAGTAGAGACCAGTTGCGGCAGGTGTGGTCTGAGCCGGTTTGCTAGGATTTTGGTGACCAGTTTTGCGATTGTGTTAATAACACTGATTGGTCGGTAGTCTGAAACTCTTTCCGGGTTACTCTTCTTAGGGATTAATGTGACCGCCGCCTTATTGAGAACCTGTATGGTTACCCTATTAAACATGGATTGTGTGAGGAGGTCCAAAATATCCATCTTTATCGTGGACCAAAATGTCCGGTAGAACTCAATCGGTAGGCCGTCCGGACCACTGGCCTTTCCCTTGGGCATATCATTGATAGCGTCTAGAACCTCCGCTTCTGATAAGTTGTTATCAAGGCATTTTAATTCCTCCGTGAAAGAAGGCCCCACTTTACCCACCAAGTCAAATGGCGTCGGATGGTTTAGTTTTTGACCCAAAATAGTCATGAAATGGTTCCTCAGGTGGTCTGGCATATGGTCAGCGGCTACGGGTGTTCCATCGTCAGTTATCAGCGATTGTATTGAGTTAATGTTTTTCCGACCATTAGCTACCGCATGAAAGAATTTAGTATTCTTATCCCCCAGCTTGAGCCAATTACATCCAGACCTTTGCTTCCATTTTTCCTCCTTTTCTGCCGCGAGTTCGTAAATGTGTTCTCTCAGACGAATTCTGAGACAGAACTCGACGGAGTTAAGCGCTCGGCGCTCCTCCACCCTATCTAACCGCTGAAGGACCCATTTAGATCTGGTAAGGTATGTGTCTTTCTTTGCAAATTTAACCTGCGCCCATTTTTCAAGTTGACTTTGTACCGCCCTAATTTTCTTGTGAACCCTGACCACTGGGTTGGTTGCTGTAACCGAATCCCATGCCCGGGATACCACCTCACCTATGTCTTCATATTTCAGCCAAAAGGTTTCGAATCTAAACTGCCTTTTAGGAGGATTGAGATGCGGCCGTATACGCAATAGCAGCGGTACATGGTCAGAAACTGCCGCCGGTAGGTCCCCGAGATCGTAGGATGCCCCCTGGGCATTCCAGTGGCCGGATAGCAGAACCCTGTCCAGCTTTGAGAATGTGGGGTTCGGTCTCCTGCTTGACCAAGTGAAGAATCTTCCCTGTAGGGGGACATCTAATAAGCTGGACTCATCAATAAAATTATTGAAGTCAATCATGGTACCAAGGTTTCGTGAGTCTCCAGTTGTATCATCGACTGATCTGAGTAAGTTGAAATCCCCTAAAATAATCCAAGGCATGTTATTAAGAGCTCTGATCAGTTTGAGTTCTTCCAAAAATAATCGCTTGCTCGGATCATCCTGTGGTCCATACACTCCTGTACACATAAATGTTAAACCCCTTCTCTTTAAAATTGAAGTAACCGTATAAGTGAAAGCAAACGAGTGAACCAGGGAGAAATAGTTACTCCACGCGAGAACTATCCCTCCTCTTGTTCCCTCGGCATTTAAAACCTCAAATTTTTGAAATCTCGAAGGAGAAATTTTTCTCAAATCAAATAAAGAGCAATTGCTCCACTTAGTCTCTTGAAAACAAAAGATATCCGGGTTAGTCTCAATTACCAGCTCTTTAATAATCGCACATTTATTCAAGTCCCCCAGACCACGCACATTCCAATTTAGAACACATAATTTAAATTTAAGTTCATTCATTAAAAAAGGTAGTTGCACAAAAGCGCCTGATAGAGTTACAAATAAACCGAATATATTCGGTGATAACAAAAGCTAACTTCTACCCAAGCTATACTACCCCGTAATTAAGAGCTAATTAAAACCCTCTCCACCCTCCTCCTCGGAGAGGTCTAAATCTGAGTCAGAGTCAAAGGCCCCAAGCACTGACTCTTCTATGTCATCATATGGGTATGTTGGCGGATCAGAACCCTCCCCCAATTCATTAAAAGTCCTAAAAGATTCAAGTCCCTCATCCCTCTCCTCTATTTCCAGGAACGGGTCCGCCTGTTTTGGATCCGCCTCACCCCCTTCCTCTATTTCCTTTAACGGGTCCGCTAGAGTTGGATCCGCCTCCCTGGAGATCGTTCCGACCACCAAAGCCGCTCCCCCAGAGATAACAGGCGCAGCCGCCTCGTCGCACCTGTCCTCCACGCCAGGCTCAGCCTCCCCTGTCCTTGCTCACGGCCCGGAACTCCCAACCCCGCCAGCACCGAGAGACCAGTTCGGCAGCACCACTTCCTGTCGCATGACCTCTGCGCTGGTCTCCACCTCACCTCCTTGTGCTGGCGGCCCGGAGCTCCCAACCCCTGGAGTGGAGGTCCCACCTAGGGCCCGGTTTCGTTTCTTCAGCCCACAGTACAGATCGGCCAGGTCTGCCTTGTCCTGGTGTAGCGGCACCTCCAACAGCACCTCGTCCCGGAGTGCCTTAAGCAATTCAGCCTGTCTAGCCGGGTCAATGTCCAAGTGACCGACCTCCCTGTCATTGCGCTTTCTAGCCCTGGACCTCTTATCCCCGTATTGCTTCGTAACTCCCTTCTCAATGATGCGCACACTACGTCTTAGAGTTGGATTCGGCTGTGGCTGAACCTGTTGTGGCGGAGACATTAGTTGGTGACCGAGGTGTGGAGGCAGTTCAGGTAGTGGGTCCACCTCTGGGTTCTGAAATAGGTGTGCCTGTAGTGGGTCGTTTAACGCGCTTTGGTACGCATCCGTATCCATTGGGTCTGAATCCGATTGATCTTCAAGACATGGATCCGGAATAAACTGATTACGAAGATCCAATTCCATTCCTGGCTGTATGTAATCACTAACGTGCAGTTCATCTTCGCTCGGGACTTCCTCAGTTTGCTCTTCTTCCCCAAAGTACTCATATGGTTCTTCCTCTATTTCAGGTACGATTACTGCCCCTAATCCTTCTTGAGTAATTCCAGGTTCAGACCGGTTTTGCTGAACGGTTATCTTCTCCTCATACTCGTAGTAGTCACACGCAGGTGGTTCCTTGAGTACGGTGGGTGGGGAGGGGATATGTATGGGATTGTCTCTCTGTCCTGGTGAGCCTCTGGGGGAGGAAAGATCAATTATCGGTATTGGAATTGATGGTATTGCAAGAGGAGAAATGTTTTGGGCTTCGTTCAGGTCTGGTATTGGGCTTGAATTATGTGGCTGAAGTTGTGTAGTGAAAACCATATTGTTGGAAATATTTTGGGCCAGTGGAGAGAGAGCAGGCCCCTGAATATGGCTGCACTGCATGGGCCCTGTAAGTTTTGTACTTGACCCATTAAATTTCAAAAAATCAGTTTGAATTTGAATTTCCCCTAGACCTACAGAAATAGCCTGACATGGGATGATGGTCGTACTTGCTGTTGAGTGCCCATCTGATAGTAAGGTACAAGGTTCTGTACCAAAAATATTCCCCTCATCAATGTGTTTAAATAGATTATCTCCATTCTTGTCAGGAACTGGACTCTCCATTGGAGATTCGAAAAATTTACCTTTGCCCTTTCCAAATGGATCTCGTTGCTGAAAAGCGGGGTCCATAACTGGCCGTTCCACCGTAGCACCGGTTGAGGCCGTGGCTGAAGGGGTCAGCTTGCCTTGGAGGTATGACTCAAAGTGGGGGCTGGAACGCAAGAGCGCTTTTAATTCGTCTTTCCTATCCCCCTCCTCTGACCTCTCCCAAATAGCCACCAGGATGTTAAAATCAACAGCCACCATGCTCTTTCCTTCATCGTCTTGAGCATAACCGGTTATTGCCCGCAAGTTGTCTTGTTGGACCTTCTTGAAGAACTGATCCGATGGGGTCGGATCTTGTATGCGTGTGAACGGAAGTTGCTCTTCTAGCCAACTATGCACATGAACATCGATATCATGCGAGGAACCCCGAATAGACATGATTATAGCATGCGGTATATGCTCGAGGTCGGGTACCGCGATAACCGCCCTCATGGTTGCGAGAGAGTTAGGTCTATTCATCGGAGCATGGTCAATGACTATTCCAAATGAGCTAATTGCCGCGATTAAGTGTTCGATCCGCCATGCTTGAGGGTTGACCCGTTTCAGTTCGAGCCACACTTTATATTTGAGATTTGTTGGGTATGTGTTGACAGCCGGGCTCCATTGGAAAGCTATGTAGCCTAGGACTTTGAGGGGTTTTGCATATTCAAAAAGGAAACGATTGCGGTCTGCACCATAAGGCAAAAGGAGGAGGTATTGAGGGCCCGACATATGCGTTAGGGGATACGGGTAATCAGATTTGCAAGTAGCCATCAAAGCGGATTGAATAATTTCTGTAGAGTGATTGGGCCTAAGTCTCGCATCTATGACGAGAGCTCTATTCAGCTCAAGGGCGTCATGTTTCATTTGATTCGTTTCGGGGATGTAAATCCTTGCGACTTTGGGCCTGTTTGGAGGGAGGGCCGACTCCCCCATATTCCCCTGCGGTGTTAGCGGGTCGAAACGGATCTGCTCCGTAGACCTTGTGCAGCATTTTGCCTCATGTCCACTCTCCCAGCACCTTGCACAGACGCGCTCTTTGCTCGTACACTCGCTTTGATCGTGACCTATTATTAGGCAGTTGTAGCACCGGCCTCGCCATTCCTTGCGGGTAGGGTCCGGCGGGAGGGGCAATGGGTCCGGAGTGATGATATTGGTACGTATTTGGGAGTATTGCTTCCATGGGTTCTGATCCAAGAAACAGGGCCATGGGGGGATTGGTAGCGGTGGGAGAAATAAGGGTAAGGTGATGGTGGAGCAGGTGAGGCTATAACTTGGGCAAAGGAGGTGGGTGCTACGTTGGCTGCTGATTGTTGTGGGTTAAAAGGAATTGGTGGGGTTACAGGTGGGTGCATTGAAGTGGGAGTAGGTGAGTTCATTGAATTCAGATTCCTTTGTGCCATTAAAGCATGAGAAGGAGGAATAAATGAACTTGATGAACTATGGTGTCGTGAGGGATTTGTAGTGGGATTAGGTACTGGGCAGCCATTAATGCTCATTAATGGTGGAGTTGATGTGGTGGGAAAAAGCCTCTCAATAGTACCGTGGTATTGGAATTTGTTGTTTGCATTAATGTTTAAACGGCTGTTGGAATGATTTTGTTTGTTAAAGTACTTACCTGCATTGATAACTGCTGTACCATTCTGTCTTGGGAAGAAGCTTTGTTGCTTGATGTGTTGCGTGTTGTGAGAAACATTCCTTGGAAAGGCATGCTGAGATCAGCGCCATCCTTGTTTGCTTGGCTGGTTGTGCTTTATAGGCCTGTTAGGTTGCCGGCGATGTTGAACTGTGAACCAGCCATCCCCAGTTGGGACAGCATTCTTCATTGCAGGAGAATCGCCTTGAAAATCGCTTCTTTAACGGGTCCCGGTTAATAAGATCCGTTTTTTTTTCTAGCAAGATAGCCATTGCCTTAATTAACTTTTTAAAAGTACATTGCTCATTGTCCTGCACTGTTGCTAATTAATTGGGATTTGGGAGGGCATATTTTCAGAATTTTTTATTTATTAAACTATTCTCCAAGTAATGTCAAATTGACCCCATTCAGTATAAAAAAATTTATATAATTGATATCTAATATGTATTTGATTCTCATAGTTTGAAAATCTGGCTTTGTTCCTGCTTCTAAGAGCTTGCACACTTGCTCAATACAAAATGGGCACCGGTAACTGTAGTAGACTGGTAGGTACCGAAGGAGGTAATGTTGATCTAGCCGACAGTTAGGGGTGTTCAAATGGTTAGTTTTGTTTGGTTTTCAAATTGAAGAAATTAGGTTTAAATGGTTCTGTTTAAATGGATCAGTTCAGTTGAATTTTTAAATTTTGTTTGGTTCAATCATCATTTCCTTCATTCTATTTTAGTTTGTATATTTTAGAATATCTACATATTTTATATGAAATTAAAGAATGTGTGTAATCTTATCTTGATATTTGTTTCTACGAAATTACTACTGTATTGGTATATGCATTGAATTTTGACTTTTTACAATTTAATCTTTCTTATTTGGTTCAACCGAACAAACCGAAATTGAATTTGGTTTAAATGGTTCGGTTTTTAAAAACCGAAAAAAAGTTGGTTTGCCTATTTTATTTTAGTTTCAACCAAACCGGCCGTTTGAACACCCCCGCTGACAGGATTAAAATTCCAAAGTATTCAGGTGCTTCACACCATAGTAACAAATGAATAATTCGGGTTCGGTTCGGCAAGGTCAAAAATTTGTGATTCGGGAATAATTCAGGTATAATTCGGGAATGATTCGGATTACAATACGAGATCTCAGTGCATATTTAATTCATTACCGATGATTTACTATACGATATACTGCTTGTATTTGCCATAGAAGATCAATATAGTCAAAAATATACTAAAATGGAATGGGGAAATGTGCTCACGTGGGTGCCTGGGGACACTGCGCAATGGACACTGTGCACGAATGCCAGCGGAGTGGGTAATTGAGTACTGTGTGCGAGAATTCAAATTTTTTTCCGGAAAAAGTGAGAAAAACGCGTATTATTCGTAAAATTCGTTAAATTCGCGTTTTATTCGGTCAAAGGTTCGGTCAACGAATAATACGCCATTCGGTTCGGAAACACCCCAAAAACATTTTATTCGCGAATTAAATGCGAATAAAACGCGAATATTGTCATTATGCTTCACACTAAGAATTGGAGCAATGGCAAAAGCCACATTGAATCAGGAATAGATAACTGCCTACTCATGAATAGTTTATAATCTGAATTAGTTAATTCACAACAATCCGCAACTAATTTGTATTGTTGCAACTTAGACCATAAAAAATAAGGACAGCCCAGGTTTACTCTCAGCCAGTACCTATTCGGAATAGCGTAGGGGTCAGTATTATTTGTGCTTTGAGATTCATGCCAAGTTAAAAGAACGATTATGGGCCGTTCGTTTCAATTGTCCTCAGTCAGGTACTGACGGGATTTTAATTCAAAAAAATAAAGGCATACGAGCAATTTAACCAAAAGAAAATTAAATAAATACTAAAAGTTGCATCTTGCATGAGAACCGATGATTAGGAAATGGGCAATTAATGCTGTAAGACCCACGATTTGGAAAGTAAGAATCAGATCTTATTACAGAACTGCCATTAAACCTTACAATAATACAATTACTTTGACTATTATGCATAATTGAAGAAACACCCTTATTCATTTTAGAATTGAAGTAAACAAAAAAGAATCTTAATACTTCGTAAATTATATTCTCATTTATAAATGAATTATTGGATGAAAGACCCTTAGTTAGTTCAAAGATATGTAATTTGAATATTTTCTAAATATTACCTAAAGTTTAAAGACACTAGATTTAAAAAAAAAAATCAATCTAAAACAATTAATTACATAAAAAAAAAAAAAAAAATTGGACCATCTAGACCCGTGGGGGCTGGACCAGATCGGACCGTGTAGACCTGTGGAGATCTAGACCATCTCCTCCAAAGCCGGACCACCTAAACCAGACCACCTAAGACCGTGGACCGTGGACCGTGGACCGGACCGGGATTTGCCCGAGGTGCTAAAGAGTTTTTCCCACTTAATGGAGCTGTTAGCTTTAACGGCTGCTGTAAACCGCTTCTCGCTGTACATTTTTCTTTAAATGATCCTTCAATTTTTATGCAACTTTTATGCCACTATACTTTTGTTTCTTTTTCCAAACTGAAACACTTGGCTCATTTTGATTCAACACTGAACATAATACACAGCTTTATTTCTCAAATTTGACCAGAGTTGATTTATTAGTGATCACTACTACTAGTTCAGTTTGTCCTATAAAAAAAAATGCACCTTTCCTATTTTCTAATGCTAGGTTTTTGTTTGCCACTTTTCACAGTTTAGTATGTTTTCTTAAAATGGAAAAATATGATAGGGAAAGGAACACACAAGAGGAACGTTAAATGGATGATTAGCTTGGCAAAAAGGTGCAAATATGACCAAACAATAATGAATTTATTCATATTAGCTTGGCAAAAAGGTGCAAATATGAACACACAAGTGGGAGCTGAAGGCAATTATTTCAATTTTGAAGGCATGTCTTGTAGTTGGTTATAATTTATAAATGCAACAACTAATTAAATTTTTACAAGAACAAATTAAGGTCATATACACAATATTTCTACCTTTTGCTATTACAACTTTACAAGAGTAGAGTAGTTGTATCTGTATTTCTTCCTGATCTGTGTTTATCTGTCCTTTGAGAATATAGGTGACAGAGCTCAGTGATGGTGTGTTTGTGGGCTGTGCCCTGAACTTCATGGTTGCAGATGGAACTTCGATCTGGCATTTCTGAAATTCATGGGCAGAGATTGCTCGCGCCAAAGCTGCCGGGATAGATATCTGCTTTCACGACCGCCGGTTCATGAAAAGTTCTTCATTGAGTTCTGTTATCTTATTTTGGTGGATGTTTGTTACCGATTGAAACTCAAATTCCCCTTAACCTCGGTGAACCTTCGGTGAAAAATCTGAATGTCTGATACAATTTTACCTAAGAAAACTCTGATTTTGTATGACTATATACCTGTTTGTTGAGAAAATAGAGAATTTAGGATCCGATAACCCTCAGACCCGTTAGGGATTAGTCTTCATTGGGTTTAATAGTAAATAAGAGAGTTACTAATTAGGGAATAAAAAAGCAACTCAATCTTATTACTAATTTTAGTAAGTTACCGTTATGTATAGGTAGGCAACCGTTATAATTTCTTTTCCTCCGGTTATATAAGAAGCTCACTGTACAAGTTATAGAATTAGAATGATAATACCAATTTTCTCATTCATCCCTTTCTCTGTCTCAATTCAATAAAAATTCAACAGTGTTGAATCATAAGCTAGAATGATCAAATTCCATCTATCAGTGCAATTGTTGTCAAAAGTAGAGCAAAATTATATAACCGTAGTTAATGGTGAACAGATGAAAATATTAGGAATTGGTACAATTAACCTTTTTTTCAAAGAAATACCAAATGTCTTCTATATTCAACATTGTTCGTCAAATTTATTATCCATTAGCAAAATCACAGATGAATTAAATTGTGAAATTAATTTTTCATCAAAAAATGTGTTCTTTAAAAAAAGGATAACCAAAGAAATAATTGGTGAAGGTTTTGTGGAAAATGGACTTTATATTTTGAATTGTCAAAAGGTAAATCTAAATGTTTAAAAAACAAGATAATTTAGACACTCTTTGGCATAAAAGAATTGGGCATCCTTCGGTTTAAATTCTAAAACATATTATTGATTTTTCTAAATTAGATTGTAGTAATTGTGAAGTGTATAAATTAGTAAAACACACTAGATTACCATTTTATTTATCAAATAGCAAAAGTGAGAAGCCTTTTGAATTAGTTCATTCGGATGTATGGGGTCCCGTCCCAATTGAATCATTTAATGGATACAAATATTTTGTCATTTTTATAGATGATTTCTCTAAAGCAACTTGATTATATTTACTAAAAAATAAAAGTGAAGTATTTTCTCACTTTCAAGATTTTTATAATTTTATAAACAATCAATATGAAGCAAAAATTAAAATATTTAGATCCGATAATAGAACGGAGTTTATAAATCAAAAAATTTCAAACTTCTTCAAACAAAAAGAAATTTTACATCAAAACAAAAATCAAACAAAAAGACAATCAAACTTTTCAAACTATACAGAACACGGCCCAATTATTGATCTGAAAAGTAAGTGGATCGGTTTGGGCCACATCCAAGCTCGATTCGGTATGGCCTGTCGTTATTTTGTTTTCTTCTTTTATTCTTTTTGGTTTCAAAGAAACATGTGGTGTTTTCAAGCCCTAATTAACTTTTGAAAGGTACATTACCCAAATTAGGTTTCAAACCAGTTAAGTTGACTTGATACGCTCAAAACAAGAGTTAAAAAAGGATCAAACGGGATGGAGTCATTACCCACCTCCAAAATTTCATGTGAAGAGAGAACTACACATAATATGAAAGAACAAAAGTATATGCATCTTGAAAAGTGAACCATTAGAGAAACAACAAACTATAAAGTATATGCAACTAAAAGAGTGAACCATTAGAGAACCTCATCACAAACTATCATAACAAATTTTACTACTTAACTACAAGCTATGCTACCACTGCCATTGCATTTCTTCAACATATCCATTTCATTTACAATTCCCTATTTCAAAGATTGTTTTTTTTTTTTTTTTAAATTAACATTCCTTTCTTCAATGAAACAACTAGATTGACCCTAAGATGACTCCAACCAATGTTGGACAGTACTCCCTACCACCAAATAGAGATGCGAAGATACCAAAACCAAAATATTCCTTCTTTTGCCCCAACTCCTTTTTTTTTTTCCCCATATCCTATACAACCCTATAAAAATTAAGCAATACCATAATCCACAACTAGATCCTACAATAAACGCAATTTAATTCACCCCCCAAAAAAAAAAAATCACACACACACACACATGGATGCACGCGGAATAGAAAATTTAAAGAAAGGAATATCAATAAAAAGAAAAGCTTCTGCATCAGCCTGAAACCCTAGCCCTTGCCCGTGCTTCAGCCAGAGAAACTGCCAAAGCCAGTCTCATCTGCTCCTCAAAACCCTCTGGCATATTCCAGGTCATCATTCCAGCATCACTGTAACTACTACTGGCACTTGCCCCCCTCTCTGCAGTTATTGACCAGTGGTCAAACTGCCGATCCTCTCTTTCCACAAGCCCTCTTATCGGGGAATTTGCCTCGCTAGTCATGGGACGAGAATTATTAGAAGTTTCTAGAAGGCTAGGATTGGCATAGGAATCAGGCGAAGCTTCCGGAAGCCGGTGCTGATGCTCTGCCAGGTCAGCAACTGCACAAACAAGTCCTGTGGAGGAATTGGGGGAAGGCGTCATCTCAAAGGTCTGAGAGGCATTGTTGTCATTTGGCCGAGATTCTTGGTCCTGTTTTGAAGTAAGAGGTATTCATTTGTATGTAATACATATTGCATAATAAATTGCATCAATACCTCTCAAGATTAGATTACAAAAATACCAGTTTAAATGTTATCTATACCATTTCATTTTCCCATTTACTTTCAAAAGCTGCTCAAAACTACCCCTACCGGACCTATCCCACAAGTTATATTTCTTTTTCTTTTCTTTTCTTTTGCTTCAGTCCATAAGTCAATCTCATTATTAACTGGTGTACAACTATTAATTATGTTTCAGATTTTGCAATGCGAATACGGAATTTCTTCTTAACAAGCATTTAATACTAGTGTTTGGTTATTCACCTGAAGAGAGAGCCACATTGCCTCCATAAGCATCACTTCCTCCAAATCCAGATTATAGTCTCCATTCCTTCAATTAAAGAATAATCAAAACTTAATTCACCGTTCCCACAAGAAAATAAAAAAAAGGTAGATAGGCTAAGGGATCATAGGCTGGAGCCTCACTTGAGAAAAAATAATGTGAAATGAAAACCAAAGTTAACTAATTTAAAATTAAAAGCAAGTGGATGATAACAATTGAAAATGTTTGTCAGGCTTCCTTCACTGTACCTAGCCTGTGTAGTAGGAGAAGGCCTAGTGTTTGAGGAAGAGAGGCTCACAGAGCGAGAAGAAAGATACCCATCACTGCTTTCCGCTCTTCGCGGCACTTACAAGACAAAGAAAAAACCAAATAAATATAGCATGCACTGACAAATAATGCCAAACATATTTCTGACATTAAATTTCAACCAGGTGATGTAGTTAGTCAGGTAGGGTCAGCATATTTCCAACAAAACTAGAAAATTATGTTAGAGATAACCTGGCCTACTGGACCCCACCGAGTAACCCATCAGGTTGTCTAATGTCAAGGTCGACATCAGATCAGGTTGGCACAGGGTCTAAATTGTCAAAAAAAAAAATCCTTGGACAGGTGGTTTTCAATACGTGATGGACTTTTTTTTTTTGATAATATGCTCTGAATGAAAAAAAAAAAAAAAAAAAAAAACCCTAATTGGGTGCTTGGGTTTTCGGTTTTTTTATAACTAATATTAAATGGGTCAGGTCATAAGGGCTCTAACCTAACCTGGATCCACAACTTACTGGTCATATAAGTCCTGGAAGGATCAAGTGGACCTGTTGGGTTCAGATAGGAACAACATTAGGTGCTTCAGTGTTATACTAAACAGGTCGTGCAGGTCACATTTTTCATTATTATGCTGTTCTGAACCTGACCTGACCCATAAGATTATCTAATTGCTTTACTGGTAGCCTTAATCTAACCAGACTGGGTCCAAGCTGTCAAGTCCAGATATATAGTCTACAACTGTAACCCCAGAAAGAAAACATAAATAATCTGAAAATGTTCCAAAAAAAAAAAAAATGAATTCATACATGAACTCGGCACACCACATAAATCACGGAATTGCTCTTCAGTAGGAGCGGCAATGACACTTGAAGTGGCAGCATTCTTTCTCTTTTGCAATCTCTCATTTTCGTCCAGGATTTCTTGTTGCCTTAGCCTTATCTGGGCCTCTATGACCTTTTGCTCCTCCTACATCCCAAAAAAAAGTAGTAAGAAAAGAAAAGGAAAGATAGGAACAGCTAAAGAGCACTCAGTCTTGAAACTAATTAAAGAAACCTACCCTAAAAAAAACAAAGCACGCTCTTGTAAAATTGGGCATAAAAAATAATGCTTCAGCAGGTGTTGGATAAATTTCAATTTTTTTTCTTCTTATGAACAGTTTCAAGGGCTAAATAATGCTTCAGCACAATAGGGTCATTGAGCCTGAATTGAGTTTTTCTGAGCCATAATTGCACAAAGTGAGATCAAATGGAAAAATTAATTCTATTACCTGAGACATGACTTGCACTATTGAATATCAGAAGAGGCTAAATTATATAAGTGAATGTATTAATTTGGTACTAAGTGGGACCAACTTAAACCAACTTCTAAATTTTGGGCTCAGACCAGGCACAGATCTAACAAGGGTCCAAGAGCTGCATTGGATGAAATGCCGAACTTAAAAGATAGAGGACAAAATTTCTGAGGGCCTATGTGCACAAAAAGGTCCAAATAAAATAAAAACTAAGAAACATACAATCTGGTCCTTGCGCTTCTCATCTCTTGTCTTGAACCCCCGATATTCCACAGTATAACTTGTAGTTTTACAAAAAGGGCATCTTTATAATAAGGTTAAGTAATTAACTATTTTTTCAGATAAATTAAAATAAGACCCATAGTTTCAAGTTCCATGCACCCTATCAGATAATCAATAACAAAGGATACAGCACGTGCCGAGTTGTTTGGTGCGGCTTGACCTGAAGAAAGCACTCTGAAAAACACCAAATACAAAATTCTTACAACATAGAAAGCATTATTTGTATAAACAACAAACATGGATGCTCCTCCACACCACCCCCCCCCCCCCCCCCCCGCCCCACACACACAAAAAAACTCAAATTCACTCTTTAACTGTCTCTCTCTTATTATGTGGTACGTATGAGGGGTAGTTTTGGTATATGCTGGGTTGTAAACTGGAAGAAGGGTATAAGAGACATTCCCATAATTCAAAAGTGTATTCTAACCATCACTAACAGGAGAAAAATATAAGGAAAGTAGACAAAGACACTGGTGCCCTGGAGGGTACTAAATCAAATTAATTCTTATACTATCTACTGAAAAGATGCTTAAGCGAATCGCAGAAGTACTTTACAATTTATAATATAGAAAAAAAATTTCAGACATATCTTTACAATTCATACCAATGCCATGTGTCTTGTAGAGGGATAAAGTGGAGGAAATACTCTAAACTGAAACATAGCCTAAAGATCGTACCTGTACATATGCTCTGGGCACAACATTTAGAGCGGTTCAGACTTGGATAATGCTACAAAAGGAAAAAAAAAATTATAAGAACCAAGTACCATGCATGCAAGAAATCCATCCATTAAACTTCATTGCAAAGTAATATATGAAATTGACTGAATGCAATAAGTAATAATTATACAATCATGAACCAAAAGGCACATGGGTACTCCTCAAGATCAGATGCAAACTTGTCTTAAGACAGAAACATTATGTGAGGCTAAAAGTCAATTTTTGGGAAATTTTGGGGAATCATATGAAAATGTCATTGGACAGACTCCTTAGCACATGCATTAATATTAGGCGAATCAATCAACTTATTCATCTATACTAGTATTTGACAAGGGAAAAAAAAGGCGCATTGCATGTGATCAGAACACTAAAACCACAAGTTATATTAAATTAAAATAACATATTATGTAAAATTAAAAAATTTGAAGTACCAAAAAACAAATGGGGCACTCTTCCAGATCCATTGCTAATTCATCTTCGCCAGGATAACAAGGCGCAAGCTTGAAGTCGAGGATTAATTTTCTGAGCTTCTTGTCATCTATGCTTCCATGTGGATACAAACCTTGCGGCCTTGTGTACCTCTCATCCACTTGCCTCCTGCTACCACAAGTTGTATTCCCCATTTTGCTGTTGGGGAATGCCAAAAAACTGAGTTTTGTTGTATGTGCTTCAAATAGAGGCTGAGGTATAACTGAAAATTTTAAAGATCTGTGAACAATTCTGACGATTTGAAAAAAAAAAAATATTGAAGGATTGAAAAAATTCACATGCAAGACCAAAACAAAATCGAAGATCTACGATTATTAAGCACCGATTGATAAAGAAAATCAATAATTTGGTTAGAAACTTCAATAAATATATTAAAAACTTAACATATAACCGGGAGAAAGAATAGTAACAGATCTACCTACATAACTAAAACATGGAGAACAGGATAAACAAGTCGAATCAAAAATTTCAAACTATTTTAGTAGAATTTCAATGTATTCGGAGGGCATTCACTTCACTATAGACGATTGAACGTATATATAGAAAGGAAGCTTAATATGCACGCGAACCTTGCATTTTCCTAAAATACGCCCAAAACCTTTCTTAAATTACATTTTAATCCCTCCCGAAAGATTCACTAAATTTCTCATTAAACAGCCAGAAGACCTGTAACTATTTTGTACATACTTGAAAAAATAACCATGTATTCTTGTTTAATGCTACAAAAGTCTTTGAAAAGTAAAACCACATTGAAAACCATACTGCTAAGCTGATCAGTACAACAATCCCATTTCACAAAACCATATTTTTTTTAATGCTCTGTAACACTTATTTCTGTTTGCATCAAAGCCCATAACACTACTTTTCCTTACATCAATTACATAAAGCTAAGAATAAATTTCGCATTGAATCTTGCCCTTCCATACTTTTGACAATCAGACAATCAATTGCATTATGAAAACTTCACATTACTACTAAGTTTTGCTAAAGGAATTAGTTCCTTTTTTTATGTGTAGTTTTGATTTTTTTTTTTATAACGTGGAAAATTTACAATTTCTCATTTAACTGCCTTAATCAATAACGGTAACAATTAAACTGTTCTTTCATGTAACCAACATTTCTGTTTGCATTCTTCCAAATATATATATTGGACAATAAATTTGCATAGGACAAATCGTGACTCCCGAGGGAAGAATTGATAGCAACGGACAACAAGGGAAAAAAATAAAAATAAAAACGGTCCATGTTGGTGACGGAAGCAAATTCCACTTTCATAAGCTTTAAATCCGCATAGTAAATCAGTGGCGGAAGGTAATGCATTGAAAAGGGGACTAAGCCACCCCTGTAAATTGGAAATTATAATTTTGCCCATTAAATTTTATAATTTTTGTATGCATTAATGCTTTTAGCCTCCCTTGTAATATAAAATTACACTGCACATGATTTTCTAGCCCCTCCAATCTAACTTTTCTAGTTCCGCCGCTGTATTAAATGCTACGACCTTTAATTCCAAATACTTACTGTACAGTACTGATTAAAAGGCCGCATTGGTACATAATGTTACCAGGTATGACTGGTTCATGCTTCTCAAGAATTGAATATGAGATTTTTTGTGTATCCTTTTCATATTGACAACCAAGTACTGGTAATAATCACATGGACCCTGCTATTAGTTTTCTAACACTGGTACCCCTTAAAATTCTTTAAGCCTTTTTTTTTATGATTCTCTCTTATCTAGTTCTCTTCTTACTTGTATAATTTAGTGATATTGACAGAGGCACAAATTGCTTAAAAATAAATTAAAATAAACACAGCAAACAAAAATCATTCAAATTTGAAAGAATTATTCAAAATACCAAAAATGAGATGACATGAATTGCATGTAAACGATATGCATGCCTACCACAATTCTATTAATCGTCTCTTTCTCAGGAAGTATTCGGGGCCGATCCTCTCCATTCGAAAATTCAACCAGAGATTCCTGTAGCCTTTAAGATACTGACACGTCAGCTCAGGCATGAACCAACAGCCGAGGAACTGAAATACCGAAATAACGCACCAGTACGCCCGTTGAGTTGACGTGGCAGCCCCTGACCGGAGAAGGGACATATCCTGGTTCGTTCCAACTGGAGAAGAATCGCAGTACCGAACTAACGATATACCGTATCTGTGCCTAGACGGATAATAACTAGAGATAGATAAAAGGCAAAGTGAAAGAGAGAATACCTTACCTAGAGTAGAAGAGACGCCATGGCTGTACTGGGTCTTGTAAGCACGAGGATGATTGAGAAATGATGAAAGTGGGAAAGAGATTTTAGGAGAAGTTTCTTCTAACCAGAAAAGGCTTTGTCCTCTCTCTCTCTCTCTCTCTCTGCTTGAAAAGTACACAGCAGTTCTTTTCTTTTCTTTTCTTAATTTCTTTCTATTATCTATACATCCCTTCTCTTTTTTGTTTCCTTTCGGTAAGCAACGAATTTGGGTTTTTTGTGGATATCTGTTGGATTATTTGACGTGTTCCCACTTCCCCTCCGTTCTCATCGCATTATTTCGATTTGTCTTTTCCATTTGAATACAACTGGAGGCCTCCATTGTTCAAAGATGGTGATCGGTGATTGACTGATTGATGTTGATGATAGTTGATACTTGTGTAAAATGGAATCAGAGTAGGTCCCATGTCCATCGGACCTACCTTGGTTTGATGGGTGTGATGACCATTCGATTCGTGTTTTCTGCATCAAAATTCGTGCAAGTCTGTATCAATTTATGTGCGTATAGATCTTGATGCTAATCGTACGGTCCTAGAGCTAATTGAACCTAAATGTAGGTCCGATGCCCATCGGACCTACTCCTATCTCTTGTAAAATTAGGGTGATTTTCAATTTATTTGGATTTTTTATAAGCTTAATTTAAAATTTATATAATTAGTTTCAAACAATAAATTCAAACTGTTGAAATCAAACTACTTCATGAATAATGTGTTTACATGTAAAATTTGTATATTTTCAAATTAATTTAGTATTAAGTCAAGCGATCAAAATCTAATGAAAAATGAGTGCATTACAACTAATTCATAAAAAAAATTTAGACCGCTTGACTTTATATTAAATTATACTAAAAAATTTATAAATTTCGACAATTTGAATTCGTCGTCATAAACCAATTTGTTATGTTTTGAAGTTAAACTCACTAAAGAGCTATGTGGACTTAGAAATACCATAGTTCTACTTAAAATACAAACTTAGTTATGGTTTACAAGTTCTTTTAAGGATTTTAATTTTTTAATCAGAGTTAACATATCTTGTTTTTCATGTTTGCATTGTGTCTTCAATTTTGAGTTAACATTAATCAATTATTTATTGTAAAAATCTTGTATGATGTGGTATTTTTAGGTAAATTGTCAATTTATTAACAAAAAATAAACAGTTAGTCTACATCTATATAATTAGGATGGAGATGATAAATTAAAATTTTGAAATAGATCACAAATCTAAAGGTTTGTTTTTTTTCTATTTGAGTTTTAGATTTTTGGTAAAAAAAAATAAAAACTTGAAAATTTGAAGTATAAAAAATAGATATTTTAATACTATTTTTTAATAAAGGTTATTATTATGACATCTGTTGTGATGTTATTAGAATTTGTTTTGAGATTTATATGCGGGTCTAATAAATAAAATTTTATTAATTTGTAATTGAAGATGTCAAGTGTGATAAATATCATGCATTACGCGTCTAAAATATGACCCTGGCATCCAACGAATTAATTATTTTATGAAAATTTATGTCTATTTGTAATATGTCATTCTAATTTTTAAATAGGACTTTATGCTTTATTAATTTAAAGCATGATAAACTTATGAACAAAGTATTTGCATTAAGATGATGCCATTTAATATATGAGGAGGGTTCAAATGCCTCCATTTTTTGTATCTCTACCGTGCCTCCGTTTCTAAAAACTTTAATAAATCAAAATTTAAAACTTAAAAGTCAAAATAAAACCGTTGGATATGATCTACATCATTTTATCTATGCACGTGTAAAAAATTATGTCATTTCAATTTTGTTTTGGTTGTCATCAAGAGCTTGTAAAAAACGTACTAATTTGGATAATTTTTAGACGTTGATTTTTCAACTTATTGATTCACATAAAAACAAAATCGAAATGTGATAATTTTTTATGAGCACATAGAGAAAATAACATAGATTATATTATTTTGACTTTTTAAGTTTTAAATTTTGAGTTATTAAAGTTTTTAAAAATAGAGGTATGGTGGAGGCACAAAAAATGAAGGCATTTGAACATTCCTCTTAATATATTTAGTATGAAAATACAAGTTGTTTATAATTAATATCTGTTGTGGCAAAGACACGCGCGTGGTCTTTATGTGAGAGGTCATGAGTTTGAAACTCAGATAGAGAAAATTATTTATTATAATAACAAGGGTATTAAATAGTTAGGTGGCTTGACCTCGAATTTTACTCAAAAAAACAAAAAAAATTAATATTTGTTGTAAAATAAGTTAAAGACAGCTAAAAATATTTCAGCTCCGTCTTTTGTTTTCTCCTCCAAATAGTTTTTATCATTTATATCAAAAAAAATGTGATTCTACTGCTCCCAAAACAAAAAATAGAGGCCAATGCATGTTTTGGTGTTTATATTTGTAAAGTCAGTGTTTAAATTTGTAGGTTTCTGACCATTACAAATATGATTTAGATTTCATGTTTCAAAGTGTTAAAATCAAATTTGTGTTCAGACTTGTAAGCTGTTGATTTAAGCTGTTGATTTGTACTTTTTTTATTTTGAAATTTTTTAGATAGAATGTTTTTTTTTTATGTTTATAGTTGCATAAATTGGTATAATTTGAGACGTTAATATTACGTCTATACTTGCACAAATCGATGTCATACTTTAAAAACATGCACTGCCAAACATGTAAATTGCATCTTTACAAACATTAATTACAGCCATTAAAAAAAAATTAAAGAATAAAAATAAATAGTAAAAAAAATTGGCCATGACCAAAAAGAGCGAAAGGGGGGCATTAACAAAAATAATTACATGTTAGATTTATGATTTTTTTTCCTCAGGCTTTATCATATATAATACTTAAATAATTAACTTTCCTAGAAACGAATCCGATAATTTTTTTTGATGATTTTTTTTAGGAAATAAATCTGTTGTTATTTCCAAAGAATAACAGGAAACATGTTATTCTGATCTTAACTATTGGTCTTTGTTAAGATTCGTGTATATAAAATTTACTTCGTTAAAATTTCCGCATAAAAATATTTGAACAGTTGGGATCGGAATAACAGCAGATTTATTGTGTCCATAAACATTTGTTACATTTATTTATTTTAGTTAAGACTTAAGACATAATTGTTATCAGCAGTTACGTGATTCTGATCAAGTCAAAATGTATTTTAACAACTGTCAATACTGTATTTGATCTTCAAATTTGTTTTATGAACCACTTATAATACACACTTAATTGTTGCTTAATGCACGCTCAAATATTATATTAATACATACTTGACTATTACATGATTTCGAATTTTAAGTAACTCAAATTTTGAGTTTAGATTCAGACCAATCCGGTCTGAAATGGAATGCACGAGATTCCTTTAATATTTGTACCAAAACAAATTTGACCGTCCAGATGTAAACTAAAAAATTTGAGTTATTTTAGGTGATATGAATTTCTAGAATAGGGTTAAAATACACCATTAGTTTTGTACTCCAATCATTCTTCACATTCTTATTTTTATTTTCAAAGTCTGAACAATCGATTTGAACCGTTCACCATGATCTTTGTATTAAAATTTGCTTGGAGATCAAATTTTATATTTTTTGGAAACTTTTTACTATTTTTTTAAATAGGTACAAAATTATTGTTTTTAGAAGATTCTGGACCATCCAAAACAGTGCTTTTGTACCTATCTAAAAAATAGTAAAAAAATTTAAAAAATATATAAAATTTTGTCTCCAAGCACATTTTAATATGAAAATCATGTTGAGCGGTTCAGATCGATTGTTCGAACTTTGAAAAAGGAGAAAAATACGTAGAGCATGAGTGGAGCACAAAACCCAATAGTGTATTTTAACCCTTCTCGAATTCCTATTACATAATACAAAAAAAAGAATCAATAGAAGAATGTTTAGAGGTGAGTCTTTGGAGTACATATAATATTTCTTTTGAATATATAAAAAATGAGGAGAGTTCAAATGCACTATGATTTTGTGCTCTAATATGCTCTACATCTTTTATCTTTGTTTTTAAAGTCCGAACAGTCGATCCGAACCGCTTAACATGATCTTCATAATAAAATATTCTTAGAGACCAAATTTTATATTTTTTAGAATTTTTTTACTATTTTTTTACATAGGTACAATATTACTTTTTCAGATGGTCCAGAATCTCTTTAAAACAATGATTTTGTACCTGTTTAAAAAATTGTAAAAAAAATTTAAAAAATATAAAATTTAGTCTCTAAATATATTTTATTATGAAGATTACGTTGAGCAATTCAAATCGGTTGTTCAGACTTTAAAAACAGAAATAAAAAATATGAAGCATATTAAGTACAAAATCATGGTGCATATGAATCCTTCTCATAAAAAAATGTATTGGTATGATCTTTGTTTCTTTCTTGGGAATTGTTTGGGTTCTCCAGTATTTTCTCCAGTATTTGTGCAGAATGGAGCGGCCCAAAAAAGAATCTTAATTGTACTTTTATATACGAAAATTTCTGAACTTGGAAAGGTCGCCCAGGTTGCTGCCAGGTGCCTATCCGCAAACGCAAGTCTATAAAATAAAACAAAATTTCTTATAATTAAAAAATACAAATATTATTATTCTAATGTACTCATTGTGATATGTCCAATTACGATGTGATCATTAATTTCTCTAATCATATGGCTTAGACTGAAAAAAAAAAGAGAAGTTAAAATTACAAGTGAATTTTTATTATCCGAACATAATGTAAATTTTGAGGGAATATTTTACGAGGGAGATTGAATTATATAAATATTTTAAAAGAAAATCAATTAAATTCAATATACATAATTTAAAAAAAAAATCATGAGACTAACTAAGCATCTCTTGTAAGGGTGGAATCATAAAATTATAATTGAAGGGACTGGATGAATAAGAATCATGTAATTTCATTTTATGAGGGGAACTATTAGTAATAATTTTTGCGAAAATTAAAATTTTTAAAGGATAAAAGTATAAATTTTTAATTTATAAGGGGTGCTTAGCACTCTTTTTTCGGATGAGAACCTAATGTTCTTCTCTCTGAAAAACAAGTTCTTGCTTTTTCTCATCCCCACCGTTCAAATGATTTCAGCACTTAATATTCGGAACAAGTATCCTCTCCAATATTGTAAAAGATTCCCTTCACTTTACGGTTTGAGATTAACTCTCAGTCACTTTGAGATTCGGGCTAGCGCAGGGGCAGTATTATTGGGCTTTGAGATTCATGCCAAGTTAAAAAGAACAGTCCAGAACTCCAGATCCAGTAATTATAAAAGATTCCCTATTATGGAGAGTGACTAAGGTCAAAGTGGTAGTTCCTAGCTCCCGGTGCTACTAAGTCGTTTTTGGATTTCTAAAGTTCAAATGGTCGATCCGAACCGTTCAAGTTGTTCTCCATATTGAAATCTGCTTGGAGACCAAATTTTACATTTTTTGGAATTTTTTTACTATTTATTAAGCCACTTTGAAAATTGCTGATCACATGGTCCAGAATTTAGTTGCACTGTTTTTACTGTTCATCCGGATCAGCAATTTTCAAAGTGGCTTAATAAATAGTAAAAAAATTCCAAAAAATGTAAAATTTGGTCTCCAAGCAGATTTCAATATGGAGAACGACTTGAACGGTTCGGATCGAGCGTTTGGACTTTCAAAATCCGAAAACGACTTGGTAGCACCGGGGGCTAGGAACTACCACTTTGACCTTAGTCACTCTCCCCTATTATGATACCAGGGAGGATCTGAATTCTAATATCCGTGGTGTGCGGATCTTGAAGGAGCAACATATTCGGATCCCAAAAAAGAGCATCAAATTTGAACTATAGAAAATATTTAAGCAGTTGGAATGAAGAAAAGCATAAACAGTGGATTTGATTCCCCTCTCCATGTAGAGCGGAATAGGTCCGATGTCATGGGATCTACTTTGGGTTCAATGGGCTCTTAGACCGTTTGATTCGTTTTAAGATGTGTGCTCTGTTTTAATATTCGCGTGTGCCCACTTCAATTTTTGTGCGCACTAATCTTAAAGCGGATCGGATGGTTTTGAGTCCATCAAACTCAATGTTGTAGATCTGATGCCCAATGAACCTACTCCAATCTACTTTTCCTATGTTTTCTTTCACTCTATATCCCGAAATTTTTATTAATACCATTTAAAAAAAAACATAAATCCTGGGAAATTTCAAATCTACCAGGGCTGCAACAACAATTGGCGGCCCTATTCTTGGGGGTCGCCATTTGTCGTTGCGCCTGTGGAAACCAAAAAAACCAAATGAAATTCATCTGATTCCTTAAGTTTTAAAATATTTGTTTAGTATATCAAACTATTCCAACAAGGAAATGTGTGAAATAAATTTTGGAAAGGTGTAATTTTTATCCTTTCTAATACTCCATCAAATAAATTTTGGAAAGGTGTCCGAAAAGAGAAAGAACCGCCATGGGTTAGAGGCGATAGGCTGACCGCCGTCCGCCGCCTAGAGGCGCTCTGACGCATAGTCGCCCTTCAACTTTGGCCTGTGCAACAGGAAGTCGCATACCCCTCCTCTCCCCGTATCTCCTATCCCAGTACTCCTCACCTCCAACACTCCTCTTTCCTTCCACCTCTCTCCGTCAAAAAACCCCTCACCTCCACTTCTCTAACCTTCTTTACCTTTACTGCCTCTCTATTCTCTACTTTCCTCTGGCCTACTAACCAATGGAGCATCCAAATCATATTCTGTACCAGCCTCCCCGTCCCAGCTGTTTCCTGTCTCCTTTCCTTGAGCACCAACAGCTCCTTCTTGATCTCAACAACTCCTTCGTATTTCAACCCACACAGCCTTCTACACTAACCACATCGGTCATCTCTCAGCTATTGGCAGTCAAATACGGAGGCACCCCTGCAAACTGGTATGTGCGAAGAGTCTCCAATGCCTATCTTATTCTGCTGCCGGAATGGGTATCCCAGGCCAACCTTTACCAGGACTCCGATCACTGGGCTCAATACAACATGGAAATTTTGCCATGGCAAACGCTCGATGGCTCTTCCCCGGCTCCGACATTGCACTGAACGGTCATAACTATACATGATTTCCCCCTCGATTTCAGTCACCCTTCCTATTTCCGGCAGGCTACTTCCTCCATGGGGGTCCTCCTTGGGTACGCAACGGCAAATCCATCCGAACAAAATCTCTCCTCAGTTTCTCTAATGCTGGAATGCGTGAACCTTACTTTCATTCCACCGTTCATTGAGGTATACCATAACGGTAGGGTCTCCCAGTGCCTCATAACAAGAGAGACACAACTCATGGTGGACAGCCCACCCCAATCGCCCCCTCTGCCACCTCCGCCGCAAGCCTCCACTGGTCAGAACCAGTCTCCCCCGCCACCCCCTTACCTCCCACCGTGGAGGAGACGATTCCTACAGATGCATCCCCCCCGGTTGGACCCAAATAGAATAGGCGCACCTGCGGCAGCGGCGGCGCCGCAGCATAGTCTTGGGTCCATGGGACTTAGTCACGCGCCGGGTCCATGGAGTACTGATTCAGGTGGGACAAATATGGCGAAGCACAGTGGTACACTGGAGTCTCAGCCGGGTCTGTCTCCAGTGCAGACGGGTACTCTGGTCAAGCAGACCTGCGGGGGAACAGAGTGCACAGTCACTCAAATACAAAATTGGCCTTATTCACCACCCCAACATCCTGGCCTTTGGGATCCTCTCCAAACAACAAATGGTCCCACCCCTCAACTCAATCCCACACACTCAGCGGCGCTCTATAGGCTGAGGACCAAAACCCATACAACAACTGGCCCTAACGTCCACCTTGTATTCCCCACAGAATATCCCACCGTTACAAAAAATTGGCCGCATATGCCCACCCCTGGAATGTGTCAGCCACACTCCCCAATTTCTACTTATCCGCGACTGGCCCCCAGAACCTTCCATTACCCCACAAGTCAGCTCAAGAGGAAACTTTCCGCCCCCTCACCCAAGACAACCACATCACTATTAGGACCCCCCCTTCTTATCTGCCTAAACATACACCCCTCTATCTCACCGTCTCTTTATCTGAACTTCTACACAACCACATCCCTTTGTCTCTGTCTTCTCACCCTCTACTCCCGTCCAAACAAAACCCTCCAACCATGGATCTCCTATCCGAAGAAGATGAAAGGCTTATTCAAAAATTCATCGGCCTGTCTACTTCTGAAAGCAAAGGGCCTTTAGTTGAGCTCACTGGGCATGGTGCTTCCAGCACAAGGTGGGAATATACAGTGCTGTTGAAGGTCGTAACAAACAGGCTAGTCTTTGAGGATGGTCTCAGGGCCACGATGCTCCGGGTCTGAAACGCTGACCCTCACACCTCCTTCAAACCAATGGGTCAGAACGCATTCCTCGTTGAGTTCTGCAATGAGGATGACACCCTGCGAGCTTTTCTTAGAGGCCCATGGACATACAAAGGGGATATAGTGGCTCTCAAGAAGGTCAACTCCCACCTGTCCATCGACCCGACGCAAGTTTCATCAGTGGATGTGTGGGTCCAGCTTTTTAACGTTCCAGTCAACGTGACAGATGAGGGTATCATGCAAGCGGCTGCAGAAATAGGCAAGCCGGTAACTCTGCCCGTAGAAGGTTACGTAGGTGGTAGAAGATTTCTCAAAGTTCGGGTCAATGTGGAGCTGTCCGAGCCCCTCAAGGACAGGGTTCGCATTTCACACCCTGCCCTAGGAGAGGTCACAATCTACTGTGTCTATGAGAAGATCTCCCGAATATGTTCCTTCTGTTCCCGACTCGGACATGAAATTCAAAGCTGTGATGATTATCTACGTCTCACACAAATTGCACGGAAGAGGGCCCACGACCCGGCACTGGACATCACCTTACTCCTCTCACCTAAAACTGGCAGCTGGGTTTCTAACTCGGCCCTAGTGCCGCGGGCTGAAACAGTGGGAGCCCCCCTACTGTGAAAAGGGCCTTTTCTGAAACAGGCTTCAAAGAGGGCCTCAAAAGTTTCGGGCTGCCAAACCCAAAATCGGCTCTAACAGGACCAGCCCCCTCTCTAACAGGCCCCAACTCCGAATGCCCTGAGTTTTTAAATCCACCTTCCCCCCCTTCAAACCCAATAAAAAGGCCGAGGCCGGCGGGCCAGAATGCGCCGGCAATCGATAAATGAATATAGCGTCGTGGAATTGTCGGGGTAGTGGAGGCACGACAATTGCCACGTTAAATAGATACCTCCATTGCACAAAGGCGGACATAGCTTTCATATCAGAAACGAGGTGTGGGAAGGAGAAAGCGGAAGCAAGAACTCAAAAACTGTCTTTGTGCAACGCGGTAATTGTTCCTTCCGAAGGTCAATCGGGCGGGCTGTGGTTACTTTGGAATGATACTTCTAAGGTAACCATTCGAGATATGTGTAAAAACTGGATCATTGCGGATGTGTACCAACAAGGTTCGGATCCATGGACCCTAATTGGGATTTATGGGGATCCGGCCCGGTCATCAAACCCGGCTATATGGAGTCATCTAGAAGGCTATTTTCAGAACAGCGATGATAGTGTGTGTATCCTAGGGGATTTTAACGCAATAACCTCTGAGGATGAGAAGTGGGGGGGTACGGAGGTTCTCTCCTCCCCAAATATCGCTTTCCGGAACTGGGTTAACGCCGTGGGCCTCATCGATCTCGGCCACTATGGCCCGGCGTTCACCTGGACCAACCGACAGTCTGGCTCGGCAAACATAGCGCAGCGATTAGACCGGGCATTAGCGACATCAGCATGGACCCTGCGATTCCCTTCTGCTGCTGTATACCACCTGCCGCGCTTCTCGAGCGATCACTCCCCAATACTCTTGAGGCTGAGTCCCCAAAACCTGAGAGTGAAACCAAAGTTTAGGGTAGAGAACTGGTGGTTGCTTAGGCATGGGTTCAAAGAAGTTTGCCAGGCGGCAGCACTTGAAGGTGATGGTGATTGGGTCAACACAAGGAAATCTTTGAAGCGGGAGGTCAGGAAATGGGTCAGGACAACCAAGACTCCTGATCTGTTGCTCAAAGAACTGGAGGAACATATGCTGGATGTGAACTCCGTCAGGCCAGATTTGGGGGACCACGCAAGGGAGCGCCAGTTGCAGGAGGAACATGACCGACTGCTCCTGATGAAAGAGACCTACTGGCACCAACGAGCTAAAGTGCAGTGGGCCCTTCTCGGTGACTCTAACTCGGCGTTCTTTCATGCCATGGCAACAACCAGGAAGAGACGGAATTGCATCAAGGCCCTACTGCTGGAGGATAGCTCTTGGGAGACGGATGAAAAAAGCATCAGAAGTGCCTTTCTACAACATTTCCGGGCAATTTATACATCCCGTCGTACCAAGTCTGTATATGGGACAGATTTTCCAGAAGTGCTTAGCAGCCTGCCGAAACTTTCTGATCAGGCATCCCTCTGCATGTCGCAATTGCCAACTGACCAAGAGATTCTAAGAACAGTAATGTCTCTAGGTCCGGATAAGGCGCCGGGCCCCAATGGCATCAATGCACGATTCGTTCAGAGCAACTGGCAACTCTTCGGCCCGGCTATACTGACCGAAATTCACTCTTTTTTTGGAACAGGTACAATGCCCGGCCACATCGCTCACTCCAACATCGTGCTGATCCCGAAATCACCGGAAGCTGCTAAGGTGACTGAGTTCCGGCCAATCTCAGTATGCAACATTTCATACAAGATCATTTCCAAGCTCCTGGCTGCACGAATCAGACCGTACATTGCCTCCTGTGTGTCGAAGAGCCAAAGTGCCTTTATTCCGGGAAGGGAAATTAATAATTTTCAAAAATAGAAAGAACAATTAATAATTTAAATATATTAGAAGGAATATTAAATAAATAAATAAACATCTTGTAATTTAGATGTACTAGAAGGACTCCGAAACATTTTTCAGGCAGGATTTTTTCCGATTATAAAAATTCTGCCTGAAAAATGTTTCAGAGTCCTTTTAGTACATCTAAATTATAAGATGTTTTATCTATTTTATTTAATGTTTTTTCTAACATATTTAAATTATTAATTGTTCTTTCTATTTTTAAAAATTATTAAACAAATATTTTAAAACTTAAGGAATCAGATGAATTTCGTTTGGTTTTTTTGGTTTCCACGTGGACGCAATGACAAATGGCGGCCCTCCAATAATATGGCCGCCAATTGTCGTTGGCCCTGGTAGATTTGGAATTCTGTCAAATTTGTGGTTTTTTATTTATTTATTTTTTAGAAATGGTATTAATAAAAATTTCGGCAACAGATCTTAGACCCCCTCCTATCTATGCATAAGAGAATTGTTTATTAACTGGAAGCTAGTTTGTCCTAAATTTTTCTTTTTTTTTGGAGAAATGAAAGCAAGTTGTTCTAATAAAATATGGCATTCCTCCTTGTTCCAACGGGGCTCCTCCCTTTTAGGAAGGCTATTAGAAAAGAAGCTTAATTAGTTAACTTAGGAATGTGTAAGGTTTTGTTGAGTGCACACATATCTCTTTTTGGAATGATGTAGACTTTATGATTTTATTTTTAAAAAAAAAGAGGTTATACAAGAGAAAACTTTGTTAATTTAAAAAAAAATTATTGAACCTTTAAATTGTTGAGTGATGAATAACTAATTTTGAAAGTATGTCAAATGTGTTATATGCCTTATTAAATAGTAAAAAAATATACATTTATAATTTTATTTTTATTAAGAAAATACCGGCAAGAATCTTAATTAAAAAATCATAATAGGACACACATGAATCGGAGTGAAAACGGAACAAATACGGAGCGGATAGTGGTAAAATCATATTCATATCTTTTTAATTTTTCAGATACAGATACGAATCGGATATCACCGGATACAACTACGGATACGGATACGAATCGGATCAGATATTTATTAAAATAATATTAAAAGTACCAAAGTTCATAATATTTATCTAATCTTAATGGTGAATAACAATATTTTTCATAATACATATTAAAAATATATGATATATATCTAATATTCAGATACAGATAATTAAAACGTAAAATCATATGTAAAATCATATGAGTATTCATATCTACACGGATATTCGAATATCATATATCTACATCTAATTTTTCGAATACGAATCAAATATAAATCATATATTATCCATACTGTTTTTACCTCTACACATGACATATCGAAGAAAGAAATTTGCACTTGACAAAAGAGAAACCGATTTCCTTTTGTCCGGAGGCGGAAATTGATTGATAGAGACCAGTAATAAGAACAAAAAAAAAAAGCCCTGACACGCTGCTGTATATTTTTTTATTTTTAATAAAGAATAAAATGAAAATTTATAAATTTAAAATAAATTTCATAAAAAAAGGCAATAAATTGGAAAAACTGGTAGGTATTTAATTTTAAAAAGATAAAGAAGAGGGTTCCAATTAGGGATGGCAACGAGCTGGCTCGTTCCGAGCTAGATCCTAGCTCAGCTTGTTAATTCTAGATCGAGCTACAGCCGAGCAAGTTGGACCTAGGGCATCCGTGCTAAAATCTCAGTTTGAAATCGTAACAAGTCAGCCTGAGCTAGCTCGCGAGTTGACGAGCTGGCTCGCTGGGTTTGGCTGGATCTTGTTTTAAGAAGAAAATAAATTCAACAAATTTTTGGATCGAGCTAGACCGAGCTAGATAATATAAAATACACACAAATTCATACAAATTCACAAATTGATGCCTAGTCGAGCTAGCTCGCGAGCTGGCGAGCAAGCTAGGCCCCAGCTTGAACTCGTTAATTCTGAACTGAGCTAGTGGCAAGTTGGCTTGTTAACAGCTCGGTCCAGTAATGAGCGAGCCAGGTGCGAGTCACGATCGAGCCACAAGCTTTTTTGCCACCTCTAGTTCCAATACCTCATACCTTTCATACCTCATATTTTATATTTTTGTTTTCAAAGTTCAAACTGTCGATCCGAACCACTCAACATGATATCTGATATCTCTCCATTATGTCTATATTCCGACCATAATTCATACATAAACCTGTGCCTAAAAGCCTAAAAGTGTGAACATTTCATTTAAATATCAATAGAATGTGGTACTGCTATGCTTTGTTTATTGATTTGCAGAAAACGGGCGAAAAACAAGGAAGATTCTGCCTTTGACACATTTTCACACGGTCCGTGCACTAACCGCCCGAGCAGTCAGAGAGCTCACACGAAGAGGCTAAATTTCTGTAACTTAAACGCACAGGCACACGGTCCGTGCAGAATCTTGTGCGGACCGTGCACAGAAAATCCGGAAGTCCAGTCTGGCGATGGAAAGAAATGCCAGCTGGGAAGGTCGAATAGGAAGGCTTTAAATGCGCGATTTGGAGGCATAAAAAGGGGAGATTATTCGAGACCTAGGGACGGCTGGCTCTTGGAAGAACTCTTGGCTTGGAGAAGAAGTTTGGCAACGAATCTTCATCTCTTTCTTCGAGTTTTGTCATGAACTTTATTATTATTATTTGTTTTTGCTTTTCAATCATGCTTGAGTAGACTTTTATTGTTTCTAGGGTTATGATGTAGTCGAATGCTTTGTTTTATTTGCTAGTTACTTGGAGTTTGTGTTGAATCTTGTGTTTGCTTGCTTGTGTAGTATTTTATTGCTTAGTGGAATTTGTTTGAATTGAATTGTTAATCCGCTAGATGAAAGGCCTCATCTAAATGGAATATAAATAACCTTGATATTCACTCGACCAAACTAAGTATTTGAGATAGGTTTACGATCCGAGAGGTGAAACCAAGTAGTAGCCGAGAGGTGAACTTTTCCTTGTATCGAGAGATCGAGGATATCTTTAGTAAACCAACAAGTGACTTAGGATTATTAAACCAACAAGCGAAAGTTGAGGTTTGAGAACCCTAGGAGGGCAGAAATTGAATCCCGCACCGAGTAATTAAGCCAACATGCGAGAGTTGAGGTCTAGGTACTTTGGGTTCGGTCAATAGAACCCTGCACAGGAAAATCAACACAGAAACCAGTAGCTGCTGTATTAACTCGAGGGCCACACGGACCGTGTACGAGAGTACACGGCCCGTGCACATTGCACACGGCCCGTGCATGAAAGTGCACGGACCGGGCACCTTGAGACTTGGCTGAGATGAAATCAGAAACCCTAGGAACTCCTTTTTAATTAATTAAACCCAAATCAAACTTTACTTTATTGTCTTTAATTACTGTTATTTGAACTGTTAGGATAAGTAATACCCCAAATCAACCTTTGCAGACTTCTAGAATCTCTGTAGTTTAAGTAAAGTCCGGTAATTGTCAAACCGTCCCTGTGATCGATACCCGACAATATACTACTCGATAGGACTGTGCACTTGCAGTCTGAACCGAAAGTGTATTTAAGGTTTAAAAGGTACAGTTTACTGTACTGAAACTTTGTGCATTACCTTTTGGTGCAACAATATCCATACTAAAATATGCTTGTGGATGAAATTTTATAATTTTTGGAACTTTTTTAATATTTTTTAAGATAGGTACAAAATCACTGTTTATGGACCGTTCAAAAACAATGATTTTCTAACTATCTAAAAAATTA